>OX578277.1:102326326-102672918 GCA_951217055.1 Gerris lacustris | reverse complement strand
TTATAAATATATATTTTCCATTTTTTTTTATTTTTCAGAATTTTTTTCAAATTCGGTTATGAGTGAGTCAAAGTCGGTAAATTGTGAGTCAAAATTCATTAATTTTGAGGGGTTTTTTTTGTATTTTAAGAAAAAACACTTTTTTAGGTGTAAAATGGCAGAGAAATTGAAATGAATATAAACAAATATACACTGGTAAAAACTTAAAATTTCTTAAAATGTTTCAGTTGTTTTATTATTTTGTTTATTGTTTTTATTATATACATTACACACATTCTCATGTATCGTATAATATTTTAAAATATGAATAGTGTTAGTGCATCTAATATGAAGTATTGGACAATACACATACAAAACAATACATATATACCCATAAGTGTAAATTAATAAAACTTGACATAAAAAATATTGGTGTTTTTTTATATGGATTGTTTAACACAAAATTCTTTAACACGATAAAATATTTCAGTCCCATCGGTTTTCTGTTAAACGGGTTTCACTGTATAGGATTATTCAAACAAATTTTAGTAAGTTCTACTTAAAGACTATAGTTACCAATGTCATACTGTTGACAACTAATTGAGCAAGAATTTTCTTAATAGTCCAGGAGATAGCTTGCAAAAAAGTGTCTGACTAACATCAAGCTAGAATTTTGTATACAAGTCAACCTTTTAGCGCCTTTTAAGAATATGTGGTCAGCTAAGTTCGTCTGCAGGACATAGCTTGGCAATAGGCGTTTGAAAAAAACAAACCGGCGGAGAGCGGCCATGACTCGCAAATTATGGTGGACAATGTGATTTCTATGATCCTGAGTACAGAATTAGTTAGTAGACAGAAAATCAAGTTGATGTTAGTCTGTCCCTTGACAGGTGACCACGTTGATTTTTAGTAATATTTGAATAACTAACCTATCAAGTGTGAAAACAACATCGACTTGATTTTTGGTCTACTAACTAATTCTGTACTCAGGATCATGAAAATCACATTGTCCACCATAAGTGGTGAGACATGGCCGCTCTCCACCGGTTTGTTTTTTTCAAACGCCTGTTGCCAAGCTATGTCCCGCTGACAAACATAGCCGACCACATATCCTTAAAAGGCGCTAAAAGATTGACTTGTATACAAAATTCTAGCTCGATGTTAGTCAGACACTTTTTTGCATGCTATCTCCTGGACTATAATTAGAATAAATATAAACATAGAAGCAATAGATAATTTTATGTTGCTATTTATTGTGATAAAAATATTTAAAACACACTCACAAATTTAATAAGTAGATAAACAGTAAAACAATAAAATCTTGATGTGAAATCAGTCTTCTTCAGGGTCTTCATGTAACTGAAAATCAAATAATTTTTAAATGTTAAAGTGTTAATAGTACAGTGTTCTTATATTAGATATTGCTTTCAATTTTAGATCTAGACACAGCTCTTTTGGCATAAAGGCAACCTGTATGATACTAATAAATCCAGAAAACCTAACCATTATTAATTTTAGCTGATGAAAGTAAGTCTAAATACAGTCTGTAAATCCATGTATCTATGTATACTAAGTTTGCCTTTCTTCAAAATGGTCTTTAATGGATAAATTAAAGGCTGTTTGGGTCATGAGACATTTCATTCTGAATTACCATACACCAAGACAGGCATTATTATAGTATTGATTAGAAACAATACTTTAATAAATAAACAAAAAAATATTCACCCCCTCCCCCCCTTCCACCTCTTTACTAGATTATAATATAGTGGGTTCAGAAAAGATTTTTTTTCTAAAGTGGGTCAGGTCCTCAAAAGTTTGATAATCTATATCTAGATCTTCTGAAGGAGACTCCATTAGGGATTTTGTGAATCACAATGTTTCAAATATGTTTTAGGGATTCACAGTATCTGAAACAGAAGATGTGCTTGACTCAGGAAAAACATTTACACATGCAGGCAAGAACCTACAAGGCCTTTGAGAGGAGGTCATGAATATAGTTCAGTAGAATCCCTCATTATCAGACATCATGGACTGGTGGATGGTTAGAGCACAAAAAAGATCAGATAGCCCGAGGAACAAAGAAAAGAATATTTCAGAGTAAAAATTAAATCGTTATTGTTAAAAATAAATTTACATACTCTCATCTACATTTGTATATTAGAATATACACACTAGGGTGGGCCTTAATAATGAAAAAATTTTAATTTTAGCTCCCAACCCCTAACTTTGTGCGAATGCATGAAAAAATGATTTTTGAAAAGTTTCAGGTCAATAGGAAAATTTTAAATGGTGCCGCTTTTTATTTGAAAATTGGTATATAAAAATATCAATAAAATAGCGATTTTTTCTAGAAAATTTCAAAATATCACGTTTATAATGCAATATTATCCGTGTTTTTTTATTATTTACATAAATGATATACTTTTATTTACTAATATAACTCAAAAGTAAGTCAATAAGTAAAGAAATAAAATATTTAGAGATATACATACATAGCAAAATAGTACAAATTGGGAAAAAATGTTGTTTTTCGTATGAATTTCGTAATTATTTTAATCATATGGACAATAGTTAATTACATTAAAAGGTACTACAGGTTACGTATTAATATGTGCTTCATATTAATACGTATTAACAATGCATACCTATCATAGTTTTTTTTAAACTAGTAACATACATTCTAGTGGAGTCAATGAAGCTATAACATAAGCCACATTTTGAACGAAAAAGACTGTCTTTTGAGTTTGAATATCTTTTATGCATTATTTTTTATTTTGGATTGCATACTAGGAATAAGGGGTTTTGGGGTCGCTGATTACGAATTTGAAGTCAAAAATAAAAAATTAAAAAAAATGGAGGCCCTAGGATGGCGGGAAAATTCTTCCGTTTTATACGAAATTCGTGATAATCTATATATATAAAAGTCAACGTATGTGTGTGTGTGTGTGTGTGTGTGTGTGTGTGTGTGTTCTTTATACAAATCTACAGTTTCAGCCCGATTTTGATGAAAATTTGCACACTTGACCTTCAAAGCAAGGAAAAAATCAAGGTCTACATGAATTTTCGAAATTTAAATTTTGGTACACAGGGGTACGGGGTACAAGTAATGAATACGGGGTCAAAGTAATGAATACCCTTCATGATGCATATCGTTGAAAAGCTCTTTAAGAGTACAGTAATTGTTGTTATGTACACTTTTGTCATATTTTCATTTAGGAGGGGGGTAAAATGGAAAAATATAGCAATATCTTATTTGTTCTTTATACAAATCTACAGTTTTAGTCCGATCTCGATGAAAATTTGCACACTTGATCTTCAAAGCAAGGGGAAAATCAAGGTCTACATGCATTTTCGAAATTTAAATTTTGGTACACGGGGGTACGGGGTACAGGTAATGAATACGGGGTCAAAGTAATGAATACCCTACGTGATGCATATCGTTGAAAAGCTCTTTAATTTTACAGTAATTGTTGTTATGTGTAGTTTTGTCATATTTTCATTTAGGAGGGGGGTAAAATGGAAAATATAACTATATCTATACAGGGTGTTCCGCATAAGTACCTACAGAGAAAAACCTATGAATCTACATCAAATTTCTGACCAAAAATGTCAAGTAACCTTGGGTCCTACGGACCTTCGTTTTCGAGATATATCGATTTATCGATTTTTTAATTTAGGTCATGTTTTTAGCCATAAACTACGTAATAAATAAAAATCTAAATAAGATAGAAAGATGCAGTTACCAGCACCGTAAAGAGCATTAAATTGTCTTTAAGAAATCACTACTTTTAGTACTTAATACGTTTATAAACTTAGTGATAATGCAAGAAAAACATTAAAATTGGAAATTAAATTAAATGTTTATACAACTTGGAGCTTTCATAACTTCTATATTTTTATACCTATCGTAATGTTTAAAATGTTTAAAAAACTGCGCCATTTTATAAGCTTTAATTCGATATAGCATTGTCTATAGTTTACGTAAATTTTCATAGAGAAATAGTAGAAAAACTATGAGGAAATCAACTTATTATGTAACAGCTCTATGAATTTTCTGCAATTTTAAAATTAAAATTTGATTGTTTTCTTTTCATATGCTGGCGCGGTAGTGTCTGAAGAATAGCAGGGGGTCTGCTCGTGAGTATGCCAGGCAGTTCCAAACAGACGACATCTTTCCTATTATGTACATTTTTCAAGTTTTGCATTACATGGTTTATTGCATGAGTGTTGTGAAAATTAATAGCACCAGCTCTAGTAAGAAGGGACTCGTCTATCCACAAAATAAAATGTGACACAGTTCTTTGTAATATCCAATCCCAATACCCCCGCAGCACCCTCGCATTAAAGTCAGCTATGGTCAGCTCCTAGACGGGAGTGTCATGGAAGGCACAGTTGAATTCTTTTCAAAATTCTAAAAAACTGCGTCCCTGGAATTCCCAACACAGCCAAAGCCCTTCTAATACTAGTCCTAGGATCAGTAACCAATCAACAGTGCCTGTTGCTTGGCAACTTGAAAAATGTACATAATAGGAAAGATGTCGTCTGTTTGAAACTGCCTGGCATACTCACGAGCAGACCCCCTGCTATTCTTCAGACACTACCGCGCCAGCCTATGAAAAGAAAACAATCAAATTTTAATTTTAAAATTGCAGAACATTCATAGAGCTGGTACTTAATAAGTTGATTTCCTAATAGTTTTTCTATTATTTCTCTATGAAAATTTACGTAAACTATAGACAATGCTATATCGAATTAAAGCTTATAAAATGGCGCAGTTTTTTAAACATTTTAAACATTACGATAGGTATAAAAATATAGAAGTTATGAAAGCTCCAAGTTGTATAAACATTTAATTTAATTTCCAATTTTAATGTTTTTCTTGCATTATCACTAAGTTTATAAACGTATTAAGTACTAAAAGTAGTGATTTCTTAAAGACAATTTAATGCTCTTTACGGTGCTGGTAACTGCATCTTTCTATCTTATTTAGATTTTTATTTATTACGTAGTTTATGGCTAAAAACATGACCTAAATTAAAAAATCGATAAATCGATATATCTCGAAAACGAAGGTCCGTAGGACCCAAGGTTACTTGACATTTTTGGTCAGAAATTTGATGTAGATTCATAGGTTTTTCTCTGTAGGTACTTATGCGGAACACCCTGTATATAGAAAGAAGAGTATCTATATAAGAGAATGTCTTTTATACAAATCTACAGTTTTATCCCAATTTGATGAATATTTACACTCTTTTTCTTCCAAACAAGGTGAAGGTCCACTGCCTACATCATTTTCCGAAATTAAAATTTTGGTACACAGAGGTACGGGGTACAAATGTCAAAGTAATGGATACCCTTCATGATGCATAGTGTAGAAAAGCTCTTTAAGAGTACAATAATTGTTTTTACGTGCATTTCGGGGGTAAATGGAAAAATATATCTAAAAGTCAACGTATGTGTGTATGTTCTTTATACAAATCCACAGTTTTAGTCCGATCTTGATCAAAAAATGCACACTTGACCTTCAAAGGAAGAAAAAATCAGTGTCTACATGAATTTTCGAAATTTAAATTTTGGTACACAGGAAACAGGGTACAATAATGAATACAGGGTCAAAGGACTGAATACCCTTTATGATGGATATCGTTGAAAAGCTCTTTAAGATTACATTAATTGTTGTTATGTACAGTTTTGTCATATGTGTTTTCATTTAGGAGGGGGTAAAATGGAAAAATATAGCTATATATCTTATATAAAAAGAAGAGTGTCTGTATGAGGGTATGTCTTTTATACAAATCTACAGTTTTATCCCAATTTGATGAATATTTACTCACTTTCCCTTCAAAGCCAGGGGGAGGTCACTGTCTACATGCATTTTCGAAATTTAAATTTTGGAAAGAGGGGTACGGTGTAAAAATGTCAAAGTAATGGATTCCCTTCATATCATGCATATAGTTGAAAAGAATTTGTTGTTATGTACAATTTTATTTAGGAGGGGGTAAAATGGAAATTTATAGCTATATATATAAAAATCAACATGTGTGGGTGTATGTTTTAGTTCGATGTCGATAAAAATTTGCCCACTTGACCTTCAAAGCAAGGGGAAAATCACAGCCTACATGAATCTTGGAAATTTAAATTTGGTACACAGGGGTATGGTACAAGTAATGAATACGGGGTCAATGTAATGAATACCATTGATGATGCAAAAGCTCTTTAAGAGTAGAGTAATAGTTTTTATGTATTGTTTTGTCATATTTTACTTTAGGGGGGGGAATTTAGGATATTTGAAAATTAGCTTATCAAAGAGGAGGGGGTATAGAAATAGGTGGGAGAGATAGAATCTAGATATTCTTGCATAGTAAAATAATTTATATGTTTCATTATGGTTGTTTATAAACTTATCTAATTATAATAACACCCCGTAGCGAAGCACGGGTACCCAGCTAGTTATACATAAATTAAGAACTAAACATCTAAAAAAAGTTTTTTTGGGGGTCGCTGATTATGAATTTAAGGTAACAGTACAAAATAGTAGAAAAAATGTTTATCATCCAAATTTAAATGGAATAATTTCAATTTTATTTATTTCCACTATTTTTGCTATTACATTATGTATGTTATACATTGAACGTTATTGCTTTATGAATATTTTAATAATATGAGACATTTTTTCTACTATTTTGTACTGTTACCTTAAATTCATAATCAGCGACCCCCAAAAAAACTTTTTTTAGATGTTTAGTTCTTAATTTATGTATAATTATCACGAATTTCGTATAAAACGGAAGAATTTTCCCGCCATCCTAGGGCCTCCATTTTTTTTAATTTTTTATTTTTGACTTCAAATTCGTAATCAGCGACCCCAAAACCCCTTATTCCTAGTATGCAATCCAAAATAAAAAATAATGCATAAAAGATATTCAAACTCAAAAGACAGTCTTTTTCGTTCAAAATGTGGCTTATGTTATAGCTTCATTGACTCCACTAGAATGTATTGTTACAAAATGTAAATATGGGCCCAGCTCAGTCGGTTATGGGCGTGGGGGATGATAATGAAAGACAGGCGACAATATACTGTTATGGTTCTAAAGCCATCGGAATGACTTAAATATATTTTTAAAAATAAACAAAACAACAAAACTTAACTCTATTCGGTAGTAAGGTACACACAAAGATATCTTAGGCTAATGGGGAGTAGGGACGGGATGTCCGGTTTGATGTCGTCCCCGTATCCAGTTCACTTCGGTGAATCCCACAACTTGGCCGCTTGCAGCCCAGGAAGTACTGCTGTCCAGCGATACGGCAAGACTTAGTACGCCACACGCTAGAACGTCCCGATCACACATACATCGGCCCACTTGATTTATGGGTACACGCCACAGCCTGCGACTATATCCGGGTCTGCTTCTTACACGGCTACAATGGCTAGTCGTCAGGGGCAGGCCTAGGGACCGACTGCCTGATGCTCCCGACGGCATATCTTAGGGTTTCAATTTCTTGACGAACGTTGGACCAAAACAGAGAACGCTTATCTTTTCACAACAAAGACAGACCCGTTCCCTGTTCTAGACCAACGATCGTCTCCTAATCTACATACGTAAATACAATTACCTAACAAATACATACCTAATAATACCTACTAAATACATAAACCGTGCCTACGGGTTTAACATAAACTTAAAACCGTAACAGGAGAATCCCGCCGGGGGGGGGGGGGGATAAGAGGAAGGGAAAATCAGGGAGGAACGAAATAGGAATTTTCTGGGGAAGGGGAGATTCTGGAGGTTGGCTTTAGCTGTTACTGATGTGATGTCCTGGCTGTGAGTGCGTCTAGGTTAGCATTGTCCTTTAGGTCTTTAATGTGCCAGTTCCCGACTGGATGGCCATCTTGGTTCTTCAATTCATAGACAAGAGGGGATACCTTCCGCACTACTGTACATTCTTCAAACTTAGGGGCCAATTTTGCTGTAAAATGTTTGGCCGCATCGGAGAGGGGAAAGGTTCTCCGCCATACCGTATCTCCTACTTTGAAGGAACCTGGGCGTTTCCGCAAATTATAATGGTGGACGCTTTTATCGTGCGCTTTTTGAAGTCTGCCCTGGATGACATCCCGTATGAGGTTAAGATTCTTGATTTCCTCAGGCCGGGTGGTTGGTACCTCACCTTCATCTGGTAGCGTCAGAGTATACCTCTTCCCTGAACTCGGTAACTCTCTTCCAAAGGTAAGATAGGCGGGTGAGTGGCCCGTAGCTTCGTGCCGGGCGGAGTTCAATGCAAAACGGGTTTCTGGGAGATATTTGTCCCACGTTCGGTGGTTGTCGTGGACATACGCACTGATTGCCGTTTTAATTACCCGGTTCACTCTCTCGGTTGGATTGCACTGGGGTGCATGGTGAGGTGTGAATTTTACTTCGACATCGTACTCCTTCATCTTTTCCCGGAACTGTGTACTACGGTATTGGGGCCCATTGTCACATATAATAACTTCAGGTACCCCAAATAAGAGAAATACCTCTTTTTCGATCGGTCGCAATATGGTACTGGAAGTTGCTGTCCTTAAAGCAAACAGGAGGACAAACTTTGTGAAGTTATCGGTAACCACGAGTAAAAAACGGTTTTGCTTCGAGGAAGCCGGGAAAGGCCCCATCAGATCCGTACTAACCACCTGCCACGGTTTCTCCGGGCACCGATTTTCTCCCATTTGGCCCTGCTGTTTCTTTTGTTCCGGCTTAATGGCTAGGCAGGTCTTACATCGAGCCACATATCGATGGATATCTGCCGTCATCCCGGGCCAGTAGTAACACTCTGCAATACGATGGGTCGTTTTAAACCGTCCCATGTGTCCAGCGACTGGTAAGTTGTGGTGTTCTCGAATAATTGTGGGACGAAGTGATTTCGGGACCACAGTCTTCCACGGATCCATTCCTTCCCGGTTCGTACGGACGCGTTTGTATAGCTTACCATCTTGTAGTTTCCATGCTGGGTATCGGTGGGGTTCCTTGGTCACAGCGTCCAGCATCTTTCTGTACCATCTATCCTTGCGGAACCTCAATGGTAGTAACTTCTCCTAGAGGTGCCCTTGACAGAGCGTCGGCGACTTTGTTTTCCCGTCCAGCTCGGTGCACCAACTTCATTTCGTATTGCTGCATCTTAAGGGCCCATCTGGCCAGGCGCCCTCGCGGCTCTTTGAGGTTCTGTAGCCATAGGAGAGAATGGTGATCTGTAATGACGGTAAACTCTGTGCCTTCTATGTAAGGGCGGAACTTTTCCACAGCCCACACTACCGCTAAACACTCCAATTCCGTCGCAGAATAGTTCTTTTCTGGTTTTGTTAATGCCCTGCTTGCATATGCGACTACTCTTTCTCCTTCGGGAAGTATTTGAGAAAGCGTAGCCCCGAGTCCAACCTCGGAGGCGTCCGTTTGAATGTAGAACTTCTCTGTGAAATCGGGAGCCGTAAGGATGGGTGCACTCACTAGAGCTTCTTTAAGCCTCTGGAAGGAGTTCTGACACTCGGAACTCCATTCCCACTTCTTATTTTTCTTCAGTAGCGCCGTCAAAGGTGCGACGAGGGTAGAAAAATCCGGGACAAACCGTCGGTACCATGAAGCAAGACCTATGAAGCGGCGTACTTGTTTTGAATTTTTAGGGGCGGGAAAATCCATTATGGCGGCAACTTTCTCAGGATCGACCCGAAGACCTCGAGCGTCCACAATATATCCCAGGTACTGGAGTTCCGATCTGCAAAATTGGCACTTCTCCTGATTCAAGGTCAGCCCTGCTTCACGGAGTCTCTTGAAGACCCTTTCCAATACTTCGAGGTGTTTTCCGAAAGTGCTGGTCCCAATAATAATGTCATCAAGGTAAACGTACACATACGGTTCGAGTTCAGGTCCCAATACAGTGTCTATAAGTCGTTGCCAGGTAGCCGGGCTGTTGTGAAGACCAAATGGTAGGCGGCGGAATTGGAAGAGCCCGCGACCTGGTACCGTGAACGCTGTGTGTTCTCGGGAGCTCTCGTGAACAGGTACTTGCCAGTATGCCGATTTGATATCCAGACTCGACATGTACCTGGCGTTTCGTAACCTGTCTAATATTTGGCTGACATACGGTAACGGGTACGTGTCCTTCTCCGTAACATTATTCAGCTTTCTGTAGTCCACGCAAAACCTATAGCTACCATTCGGTTTTTTTATCATTACCACCGGTGACGACCATGGGCTGTTAGACCGTTCTACTATGCCCTCGGATAACATTTTGTCAAGCTCTTCACTCATAGCTTTCTGGATAGCGGGCGAGACTGGGTAGTAGCGTTGTTTAATGGGTTTTTCTTCTCCGACATCGATAACATGGCTAACCAAGGTAGTTTCCCCAAGCTTCCCGGAGAAAGACGCAAAGTGTTCCCCCGTTAACTCTTCGAGTTTTGTTTTCTGGTTTGCGGTCAGCATGTCACGAGAGTGCAGTCCTTCAGCGGTATTCACCGTGGTTACGTTTGCGGCGTTCAGTGACCATGTACCCCGGGAAAGATCCGGTATCAACTTCATCTCGGTCCAAAAATCTAGGCCCAAGATCAGGGAATTCTCCAAGTCCGGAATAATAAGGACGGGTAGGATTTTGACCTTGCCTTCCAGCTCAAAGGGAACATCCACTATTCCTTTTACTTTGCACCGTCCTCCGTCAGCGATCGTTACCGTCGTACCCTGGGTTGTTATTTTCTTGAGGCCAAGTTCTTCTAACGTTTTCCAACCATTTGCGTTGACTAGTGTACGGGTCGCACCAGAGTCTAGCATTCCATTCATCACACGTCCCAGCACGTTAACCTCTAGGTAGGGCCGTTTGTCCCCGGGTACAGAATTGATCACGCGTTCAGAAGCGTTTCGAATCCGTACGTAAGTCAACCATTCCTGCCATTCCTTGTCGTTGGTCTTATTATTTTTAGGTATGTGAGTCGGAGTAAGACCTACCTCCGACTCAATCTCGAGTTTAAAGACGGGGATTGACGGCTAGCACATTTTTGACATTTTCCCGCCTGTAGCTCTCGGCTTCCGCAGCGGGTACAAAATTTCAACTTTAGTCGGGGACATCCTTGAAAGTAGTGGCCCGGTTCCTCACAGTTCCAGCAGATACTAGTGGAGAATGGCCTACTTGGGCCTGGAATGGACGGTGAGTTTTCCAGGTCTGAACCAACGGCCGTGGCGGTTACTTGCGCTTCGCTGGACCGCTCCTTTCGGGGTCCACGATACGCAAGATCAGGTTCCAGTAAGTTCTTCCTGGGCAATGGAGGCGGTTTAAACTTTTCCATGTGATCACGGTCTCGCTGAATCTGACGTGCCACATTAAGGAACTCGGTTACCGAGTCGACCTTTGAACCGCGTAACCGGTCAAAGAAATAAGGTGTGACGTTCCTTCTAAGGATCCTCACCTTTCGCTCTTCGGACAACGGCTTAGGAAGACGTGCGAAATACGTCTTCATAACCGCCACGTACGTGCTGATCTTCTCGTCCGATCCCTGAGTCCTGGCCATTATCTCTCGCAGAAGTTCTTCTCCATATTCCTCATCTTCGAATTCATCCTTGAGGAGATCTTCAAGTTCCCTCCATGATCGTACATCTCGCCTGATCGACTTAAACCAGAGTAAAGCTGGTCCTGAGAAGAAGTCTACCGCGCCATTAAATACGTCCGTATAGGTCCCGTTTCTGGCCCTACGATAGTGTTCTACGTCCTCCAAAAAACTGTGTAGGCTCGGACCAGAGCTGTCTCCAGAAAAAGATATCCCCCATTATTTTATGGGAGCCTGCGCCTTCAAGTACCGGACCGGTTCATCGTCATCTAACAGGTTTCTTGAGACTTTGGTCGGGTTATTCCTGAATCTCTTTTCTTCCCTTCTTCCAAAGCCTTGGTCCTCATCCTCGGAGAGTTCTAGGTTAATTAAAGATTCTTCCGCCCGTACCGGAACGTCTCTACTTCGCGAGGTCCCAGCTGGAGCTACGTCTTCTTTGCTCGCACCTTGGACCTTAGCAGCTTCGGTGTTGTCCTGACTAGTCCCAATATGGTCCCATAGCTCCAGAGTCTTGGTGAGCAGCGTGGACTTTTTGGCTGAAAGGACCTCATCTTCTACCTCGATGCGGGTTATCCGGCCCATGATGTGAGTGAGGGCCGTATCCAGTTTCTTCTCCGAGGTCCTACTCTCCAACAGGATCTGGAACTGTTCTAACTTCTGGTCAACGATCTCCAGTTCCTCTTTCCAGTTCATCTTGACCGGAGACCGTAGGATGAATTTGCCTTCGTTTTCGAGTCGTATTAGTTTTCGAAGCGTCGCCCGCATTTCCATAACCGTCTGGGGATCTTTGACTCCTCGGACCATCAACTCGTACACGAGCTCATCCTTTAATAATCGATCCACATCCATGGTGGCGGTCGGTTAAAGCCCTCAAATCAAATTAACAACGAAAAGAATACTATAGGTAAATTAATAGACAAACTAAGGTGGACTTGGCTAGCTTATACATACATGATTTACAGGGGGAAAAAAAAATACAACAAAATAAACAAATAAATAAATAAAATCAACCAACATTACTTTTTTTTTCAATAAATAAATAGGGGAGGGGGAAATAAGCTCATATACATAAATACCTAAGTCAGGCAACCTATCCTATCTAACGTGCAATTAATTTATGAAAAAAAAGAAAAAAAAACTCAAGCTTTACCAACAATATTAAAATTGAACTACTAAAAAAAAAAAATTGAAACTAGAATTGATAAATACCTAGAGTAAGAATTTCTACTTTTAACAGCAACCAAGCTACTTACAATAAGGTATTACTACAACCTAATCATTAATTTATAAAATAATTTTTTTAAAGATCCAAATGATGTACAAGCTCACCAACAATTTAGCTCTGTACCCTAATTACCACAAGACAATAAATACAAAATACATAAATAAGTATAGTTCAAACTTAAACGACAAATCATTCTTTATTATATTAGATTACATAAAATAAGATCGCTAGGGCGCCACCTCATCTATTTAGCATGATAGTACTTAATTATAGGTATCGTTGTGCAAGGAAGATGAGGAAAACTTGCAAGCTTACACAAAAAAAAATTAATCCTAATATTATAAACTAATAAAAAGTAATTACAAACTAGAGTTATCGTAACAAATATACATGCCAGCTAAAAATTAATAAGTGTAACAAATAGGAGGTAAACCCTAAGAAAAGGTTAAGAAAAAAGAAAGCCTTGATGGCTGAATAACAGGGAAAATAAGCAGATAATTGACAAAATAATAATATGTAGTATGTATAAATAAAAGGTAAGTTGAGAGCGTAGGAATGTAGCGCTGAACTGAATAGTGGATATGTGAGTGGAACAGAGTGCGGGAGAGTGTGTGGAAGAGTATTAGACCGGGGGAGTGGGGTGTTGGAGTATAGTGACGGAGTCAACAGAGTGGGGACTAGTAGGAGTGACAAAGTGAGAGGTCGGGTCTCCTGTCAAACAGCTGATATTAACAATCAGTACGGCCTCTACGTCGGCCTAGTAAACAAGTTTATAATAGATTTATACAAATACAATAAAAGTAAACCTACGTAAAAAGATCGCGACTGACGGGGACAAAACATTAATAATACAAAATAATCAAGCACACAATTATTAATAACAACAGAATTATTAACAAATAATAAATAAATATCGAATCACAAATTCCCACTAACCTGGGGGGGCTGGGAAGTAAATACATTTACTACTCTGACATGAACAATTAAAATTAACACCAAAATCCGAGTAAATTACTCTCAAAGAAAATTATTAATAAATAAATATAGAATAACAAATTCAAACTAACCTGGGGGAGGGGAAGTAAATACATTTACTACTCTTACATTAATAATTAAAAATTAACACCTAAATCCGAGTAAATTACTCTCAAAGAAAATTATTAATAAATAAATATAGAATAACAAATTCAAACTAACCTGGGGGAGGGGAAGTAAATACATTTACTACTCTTACATTAATAATTAAAAATTAACACCTAAATCCGAGTAAATTACTCTCAAAGAAAATTATTAATAAATAAATATAGAATAACAAATTCACACCAACCTGGAGGCTGAGAAGTAAATACATTTACTATTCTGACAAGAACAATAAAAATTTAACACCTAAATCCAAGTAAATTACTCACAATAAAAAAACAATTATAACAAAAATCACGTTTGGTAAACACAGAACTTATCCAAAATTATTACGACATAATCTATACCAATTCAGAACCATTTACCGATAATCTTACGTACAATGATAATTTAATGTAATAGATAAGATACATAATATAATATACCCCTAACTAAATAAATTAAGTAACTTAAATAAAATTAGATAACTAACGTATATGCCTACCCTCTTACAATAGAAATAAAATTTGGATAACTGAGCCCCACGCTCGGGCGCAACTGTTACAAAATGTAAATATGGGCCCAGCTCAGTCGGTTATGGGCGTGGGGGATGATAATGAAAGACAGGCGACAATATACTGTTATGGTTCTAAAGCCATCGGAATGACTTAAATATATTTTTAAAAATAAACAAAACAACAAAACTTAACTCTATTCGGTAGTAAGGTACACACAAAGATATCTTAGGCTAATGGGGAGTAGGGACGGGATGTCCGGTTTGATGTCGTCCCCGTATCCAGTTCACTTCGGTGAATCCCACAACTTGGCCGCTTGCAGCCCAGGAAGTACTGCTGTCCAGCGATACGGCAAGACTTAGTACGCCACACGCTAGAACGTCCCGATCACACATACATCGGCCCACTTGATTTATGGGTACACGCCACAGCCTGCGACTATATCCGGGTCTGCTTCTTACACGGCTACAATGGCTAGTCGTCAGGGGCAGGCCTAGGGACCGACTGCCTGATGCTCCCGACGGCATATCTTAGGGTTTCAATTTCTTGACGAACGTTGGACCAAAACAGAGAACGCTTATCTTTTCACAACAAAGACAGACCCGTTCCCTGTTCTAGACCAACGATCGTCTCCTAATCTACATACGTAAATACAATTACCTAACAAATACATACCTAATAATACCTACTAAATACATAAACCGTGCCTACGGGTTTAACATAAACTTAAAACCGTAACAGTATGTTACTAGTTTAAAAAAAACTATGATAGGTATGCATTGTTAATACGTATTAATATGAAGCACATATTAATACGTAACCTGTAGTACCTTTTAATGTAATTAACTATTGTCCATATGATTAAAATAATTACGAAATTCATACGAAAAACAACATTTTTTCCCAATTTGTACTATTTTGCTATGTATGTATATCTCTAAATATTTTATCTCTTTACTTATTGACTTACTTTTGAGTTATATTAGTAAATAAATGTATATCATTTATGTAAATAATAAAAAAACACGGATAATATTGCATTATAAACGTGATATTTTGAAATTTTCTAGAAAAAATCGCTATTTTATTGATTTTTTTATATACCAATTTTCAAATAAAAAGCGGCACCATTTAAAATTTTCCTATTGACCTGAAACTTTTCAAAAATCATTTTTTCATGTATTCGCACAAAGTTAGGGGTTGGGAGCACAAAATTTCAATACTTTTTTTTTCACCCCTATGATGAAGGCCCACCCTAATACACACTAATCCTACACTTCTATGTCCTTCAGACCCTTTTTCCAATCTTTAATTGTTGTTCCATTAACTCCTAACTCTGAAGCTAGTTTTAGAACGGACGCACTTTTGTCAAGCCATGTAAGAACATCTAACTTCCACAGTAATGTAAACACAACCTGTTTTTGTTTCAGTTGATCCATCATATTCACTAAAAAGATAGCGCAACACTGGATTGTAAATATAGAATGACACGCACGATAATAAGAAACCAAGTGTAGCAATCAGAACGATAGCAAAAAACTGGCTGGCTGATTTTATTGTTTTATACAATACTTGTTGAATAAAATTTTGGGCTAAACTCGGCAATAGTGCACTCCTTCCGTGTAATCAATGTCTTTCGAAGTCGTACAGTTGGCTTCGATATATCAATTCATCCCTTCCATTCGTATATAATAATATATGTATATAATAATCATATATGTATGGTTTGTTCATAGGAGAGTTGATATCCCTTTGTCAAAAAATACGTTGGAGTGAGAAGGGATGCGCTATTACCGAGATTTACCAAATTTTGTTTTACTCAATATTCTGATAAGGATGAAGTTCAGTCGTGATCGATTACATTTTTTTTATAACTAAGGAGTGTTATGGTTGAATATATTGAGGAGTCGGATATCCCAAGGTCGGACATGAGACCGAGGGGTTCTACTGTACCACCAAATGAATTGAGATTCATGTAAATTCACTATCATGTTCTTCTAACTGTAAATATAACAAAGTCTTTAACAATATTACCAGAATTTACTTTAACTACTTATTTAAAATTAAATTTAAGAGTTTAGTTTATTCATATTTTACGACTTTGGTAGTATTCATACTACGGAAAGATTAAATTTCAATTTAAATCAAATTATAATTATTAACAACTACGGGAATCAACCAGAGAAAAATACACTCCAGCGCTGGGATTTGAACCACAGGCCTCTATATGGTAGAGCGCTATACTGGAAATATAGAGGCCTGTGGTTCAAATCCCAGCGCTGGAGTGTATTTTTCTCTGGTTGTTTCCCGTAGTTGTTAATAATTATAATTTGATTTAAATTAAAATTTAATCTTTCCGTAGTATGAATACTACCAAAGTCGTAAAATATGAATTTCTAATTGATTGTACTAAGTACAGGTACTAATTGGGTACTTTATAATTATAAGCGTTATTTCTCGATCTAGTTCGTTGTCATTAATGTTGACTTCTCAGATTTGTGGAAAATTGAAAGTTTAAATTCGGGACAAGGTATCATTAACGTCAGAGAAATTCATTCTCCTGCGTAGCTTAGTTGGTAGAGCGCTATACTGGAAATATAGAGGCCTGTGGTTCAAATCCCAGCGCTGGAGTGTATTTTTCTCTGGTTGTTTCCCGTAGTTGTTAATAATTATAATTTGATTTAAATTAAAATTTAATCTTTCCGTAGTATGAATACTACCAAAGTCGTAAAATATGAATTTCTAATTGATTGTACTAAGTACAGGTACTAATTGGGTACTTTATAATTATAAGCGTTATTTCTCGATCTAGTTCGTTGTCATTAATGTTGACTTCTCAGATTTGTGGAAAATTGAAAGCTTAAATTCGGGACAAGGTATCATTAACGTCAGAGAAATTCATTCTCCTGCGTAGCTTAGTTGGTAGAGCGCTATACTGGAAATATAGAGGCCTGTGGTTCAAATCCCAGCGCTGGAGTGTATTTTTCTCTGGTTGTTTCCCGTAGTTGTTAATAATTATAATTTGATTTAGTTTAGTTTATTATCTGTTAAACATTTGAGGGGGTCAGTGCTAAAGTGGGCCAAGTCCGATTTTTGAAAAAGATGAGATAGAGATATATTCTGAAAGCTTATATTGTATATTTTAATAGGGTTAGAGTGTTATAATTGTTAGTACCATGGGAAACCCACAGAATAGAGTAGTTTCAATGAGCACTGAAGAATTTCTATTTGAATTTGCTCTGAAGTTTCAGAGCAAATCTGAACCAAGTCACAGCAGCTTCCATTTGAAATGTCATAAATTGGATTTTTTTTTAAGGTATCAACCTAAAATCTGTAAAATATATTTATTAATGAACTAAACTATAGAATAATCGAATTAATTAAACTTTATAATGCAATAGTAATTAGCACTGAGTAAATTCACAAAAGTGTTTGTAACTCAAAACCAATTTTGATGGACTTGGTCCACTTTAATACTGAACCCCCCATTTAATACATGACAGCTGAGATTTCTGATCCGTGAATCACTTTATTAATCATGAGCTTCCTTAATGGCTACCTACTTTAATGACACATGCTCCACAATAAAACCTGAAATACTTACAGCTTTGGCTACACGTATCCAGTCTAAGGCAGAAATGAAAGGATCAGCTTTAGAAGGTGGTTGATCCCAATTCCAAAAGACCATGGAATCAAAGGCATGAGTGGATTTCAGATGTCTTGGTGTATTATCAAAATAAGAGCTGGTGTTTTCTTTGAAGATCCTACCTTTGTAGCCTTCTGGGACAGCTATCTCTTTGCCCGTCAGAGGATAACCTCTAAAAGAAGATTTCAGCTCAGACTCTGTAAAAGTTAAAAAATAAGGAAATATATAATAATGTAATAAGAATAATATATAGACAAATATGATAGATTGTTAAAAGTAATCTAATTTGAAAATAAAGATAAAATAACTAACCCTCCTTTTTGTCTCCAACTTAACCCATCTCAATGACCTGGAAGTACCCTTTGTCCGTAACCTATATACCCTCCATTTCCCATCATCCCAATCCATCTCCTAAGGCCCCCTGAGTTATTAAGCAATAATTATTATAGCAATAATTATATTATTATTATACTGCTAATGGAGAGTTGCTCATTCCATGTGTAACAAGCTATTATTAAAACTTCATTTATATATATTGCTTATAACATGTATACCTATTTGTAATTAAAATATTTAAATAATATTTTTAAAAAAAGAAAGGAGAGAAAAATATAAATAAAAAAAAATTAATTTGCTTATAAATAGTTTAATAGTAAGCTAAAGCAGGCCCTACACTATCAATCCGCTTGATCAAAACATTGCGTCAAGCAGTCAAGCATGATTGATAGTCTAGGAACCCGTTCGATCCTTGAGTCAAACCTTGACGGAGATTGGTGGAAAGTTTGAATGAATCAAGCGGCTAGACGGAGCGCTTGATAGTCTAGAGTCTAGAGCAATTTTGATCAAGTATTCCGTCAGTCACTGGCTCGACACCAGCGATGGAGGACCATCCGCTTCCTTCTGAAGTTCCGGACATCGTAGATAATAATGCCGATCGAGAATTTATTAGCCTCCTCGTCGATTTATATTGTGAATGTCCGGAGTTGTGGAAAGTTCCACTCCTTTGACCAACGTTGTATTCTCTGGATATATTTTTTTCCTCTTGAGAGCAACAACTGTCAAACATGAGAAACCCCAAATCCTGTTTCGAAACCATGTCTCATATCTCACAATACTGATTCACTACAGTTCAGGAGGAGCAGTAACTAGTCAAAAACTCCACTACAAATGAGTGTTGATGAAAAAATTGAAGGTATGCTTAATGCACCCCAAGGCTGTTTGAAGCACGTGCAATCAGCGTGACGTGCTGTTTTGATCAAGCGGATTGATAGTGTAGGGCCTGCTTTAGTTTCCCAAATGGACCTGTCTTTAGACTCCTTAAACTATTGTTCGACATTAATAACCAAGATATTAAATGCTCTGTAATATTGCATATTGTATAAACATCGATATTTATTTGAGTTATGAAATAAAGATAGATCAAATAGAATAAATGTAGAAGGTCCCATGTAAAAATTAAAGGAATTAAAACCAAATACAGCAAGTTAAGTACCATGTACTGCTAATAAGAGGCAACAAGAAAAAACTGAGCTCTTCAGCACCAGTCTCATATAGATTAAGTACACTTTAACAACACAGATTTAGCTCTAAGATCTCACACAACATGTTTAAATGAGCATACTTAACATGTTTGTTGTACCATTATTTTACTCAACATAGGTGTCTTACTTTTTAATAGACAGTGGGCAAACAAGCCTGCTTCTTATGGAATATCCACACTTAATGGTACTTGGTGGTGGAATGGGCTAAAATTAACTCATTTTGACTGTCAATCTGACTGATAGTGAACGGTCCCTTGTGATAGAACTCAGGATGGTCAGTCTGATTGACTCAGTCAGAATTCCAATCAAATTGATCGTGTAACGTGCCCTTTGCATTAAACTTGCATACCATCACTATTTTTAGGTCTAGTTTAGTGAAGAGTAAAAGTGAGTGTCAACTGCAGATTTGCCCTTTATTAATCTGACAATAAATTAGAATGTATTAACATTTGTATTTTGTGTAACATGTATTTTTTTAAATACATAAGCATATATCAACGTTTTATACCTTTATCGTCGTCCCCAGCTTTGCCATAAGTAAAATACTGATTGATTTTAGCCTCTCCGTCGTAATGAATTTTACAAGGTACATAATGTATCGAATTATTTTTAAGTTTATTTTCAGTGTTATCTTTTAAATATACCGTCATTTTTTAAACAGAGCTATTAAAATAATTGTAAAATTAATTGGAATTAAAAACTATAACACAATAATAATTCACTCCTAATAATACTCCCTACAATATGTAGTCTATGTGGTAATGATAACAATTCGTAAAGTTTTGGCGCGATTTTTCCATTATCTTTCTTCATGTAGATATAAATCCAGTTTTACATCGTAAAAAATCAAATCTTTATTTTCTAAACGAAGACCTTTTTACGAAACAACGATTTGAACGGCTATTTTAATATTTTGTAGAATGTTTTATAAAAATCTATTTAATGATGTCATACGAATTATCCATTTTTTTTGTTTTTCCGTTATAGTCCGTGGTAAATACGGATTGTACGTGCCCCCACTTTGAGGTTAGGCCATAAAATTTCCCATATGAGCCAATTACTTTTTGAAGTGAAACTTCTTTAGCGGCGGTAGAGCGAATTTTTTCATATAGTGACATCGTGTAACGAAGTTTGCGATTCGAGACTCGTCCAAATGTAACATTTTTACAGATTAATTGTATTATATCTATTTAAAGACCGGTAAATCAAAACAAACATTTATTTTTATTGGAATAAATGTGGTTGCCTTAGCGTAGCAATATTTTTTTTTTTTTTTTTTCAATTTAATTTCCCATAACCATTTCTTAATCCTGAAATAATAAATTCGTCAAAAAATGAAAGAGAGCAATGCATCTAGAACTAAAGTTTCACTTCAAATGCGTGAGAGCCTCACGCATATTTTTATTTGGTACCACCTGGGGTGGCAAATGCTGCCTATGTTTTTTTGTTCATTTTTTTATGTAGATAAAGAATATACATATGTGATAGGACAGCAATGCCTAAGGAGTAGCTTCATATTAAAAAAAAAAAAAAAAAAAAAAAAATGTGTTTTTAGTGGTAAAAATGCGTTTTTTCCTGCAAAATTTGTGAAATGGTACCAGTAAAGGTTGCACATGCTATCAATGTTTTTTTTATAGAGTTTTGTTCGTAGATTAAGAATTTATATGATAGCAAGCTCTATTGTAGTAGCTTTTATAAGAAAAACTACTTTTAAAAGGAAAATTATCAAAATTTATTTGATAAATATTGGATTTTGATCTCTACATTTTTAAAACGTTCTCCAATAAAAAAATAATCAAGTAAATGTTGTTTGTTAGTTTAATATCTAAAAAAGGTATTTTTACTTTTTTTGTAAGTCTTTTAGTTTAGGCGTTATGTGGACTGGAAATTACTCAAAAACCACGGACTCAGGCGAAATAGAGTCAATGCGAAAAATTTAACTACATCAAATTTCCTACAAAAAATATTCTAATTATTTTTTTCTAGATGGAATAGTTTGAGAGATGCAGGGGATAGAAAATACGTTGATTATTAAAATTTTATCTTAACCCTTATCATGGCAATCAATGAAAAAATATTGGAAAAAATTATTTTTTTGTTTTATGTTGCTATATTAGCCTCTAATAACACAAAATAGGTTTTTTTTTTTTTTTTGCTTGCTTGGCATAGCAATTGCTACATGTATCCCACAGGATACATTGCCATTAGTTCAGCAAACCATATATGTATCCTATAAGATACAAAGGAGAATCTAGTCAAAATATTTTCAAATAATCCTAAATATATTTGTCAAAAACAAGGAAAATATATATTTACTTAAGTGTAAAGAAGCTAATAATAATATATTATGTATTTCTACCTTCTTTAAATTTAAAATTTTTGCTTCCGAGCTTATCGAAGGTAACGGAAGCTCTGTGATCGCTCTTCAGAACGATCACAAAAAATATTTTATGTCTCCAATTTAAAAAAATTCAAGATAGTTATCTGTTTCAGACATCAGAGAAACTTTTGTGGTTCCATATCTGTCTGATGGTCTGTCACTAAATTTTGCGAACCAACATATATTAAAAACTACATGTCCGATTTTAATGTCATTTGTATGGTAGGTCATAATTAGCTCATTGCTGGTCCCATATAAAATTCAACCTTCTGCGCTCATTTGTTTCTCTTCCACGTGCGCACAAACTTACATTTATTTACACCTATAGCTTCAAACGTACTTCTGTATGAAACTTTTATCGTTTATTGAAAGTAACTCGCAGATAGCCCCAGATTAATTTGAACCATCGCTCTTTAACTTTTGCTAAATTGATATCTTAATTCATATAAAAATTCAAAACAATTTTGACAGATTTAAAAAACGGGAGAAACAATTGAACAAATTAGACAATAATAGCTTGTTGTAAATGCAAAATATCAATAAAGTACGTGAGTGGATGCGAGGAAGCTATGAGCCAAACCAATTGGCAGTCTATTTTACAACTTTTTATTGATAGAAAATACAGGTTTTTTAAATTTCTGTCTCTAAACGTGATGAAAAATATATAATATGAATATGCGAGGCAGAAATGTTTCCTTTGCTGCCTTTTTGAGTACAATATTTTATCTACTCACGCTATTTAGAGAAAAAATGGAAGCTTAGGTAAAAATAGATGTTATGACACGCACTTGTAAACACTGTACTTTTTCTGCCTAGGCAGGGAAATATTTTCTTGACTGTTTCAATTACTTTCCTGCCTGTTTTTTATATTTTAATGACAAATCAGCCAAATAGTACTTTCCAGCCTAAATTTAATATCAACCTCAGGCCTTGACTTTTTTTCAGCCGACACTGACAGTGAACGTTTTATTGGGCGTCCCAATTTTATTAATAGTGGTCCAAGTGCTCATTCTAAATGTCCTCGAAATTCTTTCAATTGCATACATTTTTCTGTTCCATGTAGGATCCCAAAGTCTTGTTGATATAAGAGCCATGCAGTGATGCCAAAGATCCAAAAAATCCAAGATAATAACCATATACCACCTGCGCGTTCTGAAGCTTGTCCTATATAAAGATATAAGCATATCTTGGAGGTTAACCCCTCCAAAGTGCTTATTACAATCTCCAACCAATAACGTTTGGCATATAATTGGTACAGGCCTTTATTTTTATTTCTTATTTAGTATCTCAAAACTTGTGAGGATGGCTCAGTTGCAGCAAACAAACTCACACGAACTCAATTAATACAGCCTTTGTGTCAAGCCACCATTTTCTTTTTAATATCACATTCGATGACAAAACTACCTTGCCCTTCTTTTTTGAGCTCTTAGTCGGTTTTCAATGTGCAGCCTCTCTCAAGATCAAGAATATTATCTTCAAATGCTCTAAACAAAGCTGTAAGGCAAAATTCATCCCCTTGACAATCAACGTTACCTTCCACAATCCATTAGAGGAATTACCCAGGTCCATAATCTTTAAGAGTATGCTATTATAAACATTATTGACTATTATCTACATCTAAAGATTAAATTAAATAAATTATATATTTAAAAAAACAGTGTCAAGAAGATGGCAATGTATCTTATAAGATACATCCATGATTCTAGGAGTTTATGCCTATGTATCCTATAAGATACAAACATACTTTTCAGAACTCATGGCAATGTATACTATAAGATACATAATATTTAACTTGCAATAAAGCTGTAATAAAATAATAAAATTAAAATTAAACATCATAATAGTGTTGAAGTATCTTAACTCTGAGTGACTTGAATGAATCAGCACAATATTTGATAGATGACTCTTCCAAAATAAATCGAGAAAAAACTGTCACGCCGTCTTGTCACAAGACGGTGTGAGACTGATGACTAATAACTACCTTAGTGCCTATGTTTTACCACTAGAGATCTCTAGTCTTCAGAAGACCTTAAGCATTGTATACCACAACATGCCAAGTCATTAGATGGGTTAAAATAATAATACCTTTTTTTTTAATAAAATCGACAAACTAATGTATCTCAACAGATACATTGCCAAGAAAAGGGTTAAAGGTATAAAATTAATGTTAAATTAAGTAGGTTCAGAATTTTAAATTGCTGTACAACTAAGTTCAGTAATATGCTGTATTAATGGATAAATTATAAATTGTGCTGAGGGGGGGGGGGGGGGGGGAATTATGTGTATTAGGAAATTGTTTTTAGAGTGAAACATCAAAATATTAAAAATGAAATGAGTACTTAGAGTACCTATTTTTAAGACCAATCTAATAAATTGTACCCTAACTTAAGTGTAAAAAGGATAGTTAAATACTACTTTTATATATATATATATATATATATATATATATATATATATATATATATATATATATATATATATATATATATATATATATATATATATATATATATATATATATGTATATATATATATATATATATATATATATATATATATATATATATATATATATATATATATATATATATATATATATATATATATATATATATATATATATATATATATATATATATATATATATATATATATATATATATATATATATATATATATATACATACGAAAAACACACGACCGCGAATAATATATAAGCACAGAGAAAACCCAGGGCTCGGTCATAAAAACACTATTCACTCACAACATACTCAAAAACCCGACGTTTCGGTTTATTCTTTAAACCTTCTTCATAGGATCTAAAACAAAAGAAAATACAAAAAGTTTACACAGGATGCAATTAAGATTAAAAGAGTTTACAATTAGAAAAACTAAACTTAAAAACACAAAGCTAGAGAAACTTACAATGAGAAACATATGGAATGAGAACTAATGTAACATACTATTGAATAAAAATGTTTTGAGATTTTTTTAAAAAAAGACTAGAATATTCAAACAATTTAAGAAAAAATGACTAGAGAATGAGAATAAATAAATGTGAAAAATGTTTAACAAGGTAAATATAAAAAAGATAACAAAGAAAAGGTAACAATCTAAAATTAAACCAGTGGCGCCATCTAGCGGCAACACACTGAAACTACATTCAAATTGAATTCAAAAATTGTCTTAACTACAAAAACTCATCATTTTCGACCCTCCATATTTATGTTTCTTGTACAATCAGTCCAGAATAAACTCCATGTAAATTATCAATATCACTTCGAAAGTTTAATGATAATGGATCCTTTTTAATAAATAGCATTTCCAGGGTACGTCGCTTATGCTCATCCGGTTCCTGAGCTAACACCTTTACCTCCTGGAAGTTAAACTTGTGACTGTGGTTGACTGAATGTAGAGCTAAAGCTGTGGACGTAATTTTGCGTGTCCTAACACTATACTCATGTTGGTACATTCTTTCTTTAAGAAACCTAGAGGTCTCCCCGTAATATATTTTATCACAATCCAGGCAACTGATCGCATACACTACATTAGATAGTAAGTGAACTGGACATTTATCTTTTAATCTAGTATAGAGAGAGCCAACCCTGCAACTACTGTAAAAAGCTAAACCAATCTGAGGTATTTCTCGTCGTAAAATCCTCTGAATACCCTGAGATAAGCCATCAATGAACGGGAACTTGAAATAAGCAGCAGGACTCTCCTCTCTCCTCCTAGTACTCAAATTATGGTTATAGTGACGATACCAGCATCTATTCACTAATTGAGTGGGGTAGCCATTGTTACTGAAAAAAGTTTGTAACCTTCTCCTATTTTTTATGAGAAAACAAGGACTACTGATATCAATCACTTTCTTGACCAAGTTTTGAACGCAATTGATTTTTTGTGACATTATGTGTGAGGATTGGAAATTAAGTAAAAAAAAAAAATTATCATTAAACTTTCGAAGTGATATTGATAATTTACATGGAGTTTATTCTGGACTGATTGTACAAGAAACATAAATATGGAGGGTCGAAAATGATGAGTTTTTGTAGTTAGGACAATTTTTGAATTCAATTTGAATGTAGTTTCAGTGTGTTGCCGCTAGATGGCGCCACTGGTTTAATTTTAGATTGTTACCTTTTCTTTGTTATCTTTTTTATATTTACCTTGTTAAACATTTTTCACATTTATTTATTCTCATTCTCTAGTCATTTTTTCTTAAATTGTTTGAATATTCTAGTCTTTTTTTAAAAAAATCTCAAAACATTTTTATTCAATAGTATGTTACATTAGTTCTCATTCCATATGTTTCTCATTGTAAGTTTCTCTAGCTTTGTGTTTTTAAGTTTAGTTTTTCTAATTGTAAACTCTTTTAATCTTAATTGCATCCTGTGTAAACTTTTTGTATTTTCTTTTGTTTTAGATCCTATGAAGAAGGTTTAAAGAATAAACCGAAACGTCGGGTTTTTGAGTATGTTGTGAGTGAATAGTGTTTTTATGACCGAGCCCTGGGTTTTCTCTGTGCTTATATATATATATATATATATATATATATATATATATATATATATATATATATATATATATATATATATATATATATATATATATAATATAGTAACACGACTTAAGCACCAATTCGATGCCATTATCGCAAGAGTTAGGACACAGTGGTACGACCATCTAGTAAGACAAGCAATCGAGTCTAAATATCACTCGCTCTTTAAATCCATCAGCTTCCCATTAGAGTTATATAAAATAGAAAACGTAAATTTTAACAAACGTTGCTGGATATTTCGAGTCAGAGGTAATCTTCTACACCTTAATTTTTCACCTATTAAAGACCCCGAAGACAGGTTGTGTTCCCTTTGTAACTCCAATGAAGAAGAGGATCTTTTTCATTTCCTGGGGAAATGTTCAATCCTAGGAGAAATCAGACTGCTGTGGTTAGGCAAATTTAGACTATCTTTAGAAGAAGTCATAGACTATCTAAACGGAAAAAATTGGTCGAGGCTGGTTAATTATGTAAGAGAAGCTATTCAGTATAGAAGAGAATTAATTTATGACTCTAACTTCTAGATACACTCATGTCTGTTTACTTTTATCATTTAGCTGATTGTTATTCTATATTGTTATTACTGGTCTTATATTACTTTGCTTTGTAAGTTTCATCGCACACATATTACCCCAATTTTGAACCACTTCCCGTCATTCAATCTTCCCCAAATTTTGCACATAGAAATAACTAAGGTGAAGAATACAGAAACCAAAATAATAATAATAAAAAAAACCAAAAAAAACAAAAAAAAAACCAACAAAATGGCGTCATATTTCTTTGTTTTTTAAGTTTCATCGCACACCTATTACCCCAATTTTAAAACACTTCCCGTCATTCAATATTCCCCAAATTTTGCACATAGAAACAACTAAGGTGAAGAATACAGAAACCAAAATAATAATAATAGGAAAAAAACAAAACAAAATGTCATATTTCTTTGCTTTTTAAGTTTCATCGCACACCTATTACCCCAATTTTGAACCACTTCCCGTCTTTCATTCTTCCCCAAATTTTGCACATAGAAACAAATAAGGTGACGAATACAGAACCAAAAAATAAAAAAAAGTAAAATTCTACATAAGACCAGTTTTCAAAAATGGAATTTTTATACTAATTATGTTTATTTTTCTTTCTTTCAAATATATAAATATAATAATGTAGTTAATAATAATTATAATTCGATTTAAATTAAAATTTAAACTTTCCGTAGTATACACTACCAAAATCTTAAAAAGTAAAAAATAATATTGTATAGTCACAAGTACTTATTAGTAATATTATTATTTATATTTATTTTATTTTTTTCTCTTATGTATTTACATTTTTATAAGAATTTGATTTTAATTTAAATTTTGTTTTGTATAATCAAGGACACACTCGGCACACGGGCTCTGCCCATGTCACTTATGTTTATGCTGTATTTTTGTGAATGATAAGATATTTTGATTAATTTAATAAACATCATTTATTATTATTATTATTATTATTATTATTATTATTATTATTATTATTATATATATATATATATATATATATATATATATATATATATATATATATATATATATATATATATATATATATATATATTATATATATATATATATTATATATATATATATATATATATATATATATATATATAAAATTAGTATTTAACTATCCTTTTTACTCCTAAGTTAGGGTGTATATATATATATATATATATATATATATATACATATATACCCCCCCATTAGTATTTAACTATCCTTTTTACACCTAAGTTAGGGTATATATATATATATATATATATATATATATATATATATATATATATATATATATATATATATATATATATATATATATATATATATATATATATATATGTGTGTGTGTGTGTGTGTGTGTGTGTGTGTGTGTGTGTGTGTATGCGGACAAATTAAATAATTTATATTAGTTTAGATTTTGTTTGTTTCTGTGTGGCTGGCTGTTGCTAAAATCTTTTGAGGGCAATTTAACCCTCTTCCAGTCCTCGGGCTGAAACTTTGCTCATTGACTCAGTAATTTATTAGATATGGTCTCATTAATTAATTATTCTTCGTCTATAATAAATAATATAATGACAGCCAATAGCCAATTCCTTCTCGGAAAACTCTATTAGAAAAACATATGCATGTATGACACTACACAGAAAAAATGACTGACGGAGAAAAAAAAAAGGCGTATAGACGGATAGAGAGCCACGATTTTGACTGTCATTAGACGGTGACGGTTTGGTGACGGAACTGTCACGTGACTAATGTGTGTAAATAGACCTTTAGTCTTTTTACCTTTCTTTTGTCCAAATAAAAATGTGAGGCAAATGAGCGGGGGAAAGGAAGACGTGCTAGCTACTGAAGTGGCCAATTGAGCTTCCTGGGAAACTAGAAACTTAGCAACGAAATACCTACTTGTTTTTAATTACTCTTTTTTCCTAAGTTAAGGGAAAAAAAGTTTTCTTGGTATATACGGTACATTATGAATATGAATAGTAAGGTTAGGTGAAAATATGAAAAAATGTAACAGAGTTCGTATATAGAAAGAAATAATTAATGAAAATAAAATACTGGTAGGACGAAAGACAAAGTGTATATTAGTTAAGTAGTACATGAGTTAGATTCTGCTGGTGGATAGAGAAATTTCTTGGGTATGAACTGTGACATAGTCTTGGAGTAGATGAGATCGTAGTGTTGAAAATCTAAAGGAAGACCGTAGCTTTGAGGCGGTGCTGCAAATATGCCCGCAGGACGACTTGGTCGCGTATAATAAGAATACTTATATGGGTCAGCTGATGGTTTCCAGGCGTGTCGAAGAACATCATCTACTTCATACAACTGGATATCCAAAGAATCAGTTAATATCCAACCTTGCACCAGGTATTCTTTTACTTTCTACACGGATCAACACAAAAAATTGATCAATGATAAAATTATAAGAACTTATTTTACGAGGGTCATCCGGAAGATAACTTCCGTTTGCACAAGGTGCAGGAAGTAGTGGAGGTAGCGCCACAATTCGTGTACAAACTTGAGCACAGTCGGGGTCAGGATCCAGCATTCAACCGTGCTTGAAGGGAAGTTTATGCGATTGTTCGTTGCCTTACGCTGTTGTTTCCAAAAATAAGTTTGGCAATAGAAAATCCCACCAAATGCGAAATGATTACAAAGTAAAATGGATGAGATGTCATGGATATTTGTTTTTCCACTTTTCAACGAACGTACTGGCTTGCAACACTTTCACTCATAACATGATTCATATATACAGCTCAAAGTTTACCGTTAATTTCGATAGCTGAAATTTGTTTTGCTGTCAGAAATCTTATAACAGCATAGACTTCGCATTTTGCGGGATTTTCCATGGGCACACTCATTTTTGGAAGTTACAGCAGGCGAACGAACGGTCGCATGACCTTCCTACAGGCGCGGCAGGTTCCCGACTGTTAGTGCACAAATCTGTGCAGGAATGGCGTTTGTTTTTAATGGATCGTCGTAAGTTTCAGACACTTTGCGATATTAATTAAACAAAAACTTACTTGTAAAGATACATGAGTTAAAGGATTGCCCCAGATAAACAAAGCAAGTATTTTAGGCTGCTTCCTCATTGTGTACAACAGATCCATCATTCCAGTATCTGAAATAGAGGGTAGACGGAAAAAATGCCCACGGAAAAAATGCCCACGGAAAAAAAGCCCAGGAAAAAATGCCCACGGAAAAAATACCCACGGAAAAAATGCCCACGGAAAAAATGCCCACGAAAAAAATTCCCATGGAAGAAATGTCCAAAATAATTAAACTTTAATGTTTAATGGTGGTTTTTAAATATGTATACTTAGTTAATTGTTAACGCTAACAAATTTTAACCTATTTTTAAGTGGAATAGCCATTAGGGGTGTTGTATTTTTGCAGTTATATTACTATAAAAGTAACGGTACCCTGGGCCACTGGACTTAAGGTCTATAGGGTATATAATAAAGTAATCAACCTTGCTATTCTATATGCTTCAAATAGCAATGTTGATCACTATAAATATTATATACCCTATAGACTATAGACCTTATTATATACAAGTAAGTTGAAAATGAAAGTTATTAATTTAAAAAAGTTCCGAGGTGCCCCGTACTCGATTTTTTTTAATTCGAATACATAAAAAATATCTCTCTTCAGAACGATCATAATGCTTCCAAGTTTACTGAATGTAAGGTACAGTAAGTAAGAAGAAACTGTGAAATGGAGCTGCAAAGGCTCCTAAAAATCTAATTCTACGCAAAGGATAACTACATTAGACTGTGAAGCTAGGATCGTATACACTAATGTTGGTTCAAATGATTTTTGGCTTGAAAGATCCTTATACTAATATGTTAATACATATTATAGGTATATGTTGTTGAATAATAATTTTGATAAACACAATAATTAGTGGTTTGATCCATTCTGTGCTTGCCCTGATGCCCTCCATTACGGTAAACAACTTTTTTGAGTTTGATAAAATGTGAACGCAGACTCAAAACAGTACTAGTTCTAACATGGATAAATGATTTTATACAAAATACAAAAGAATGCTATGTTAAACTTAGGCTTACATTTAAATATAAAATTTACTAAAAATTATATTAGTTTAGTATTTCCTTGAAGCATTCATACTTTCCTAAAGATTAAGCACCAATGAAACCGCGTAAGTCAAAAGATAAGTTTTAACATAATAACAGACCAAGGACAATCAGGAAATTTCCCCAGAGGGGTCATAAACCGTGGATTACCACAGGTACTAAAGGGATATGTCCATCAGTATACCGACAAAGTTCAGATGCAACAGTAGGATTACGATTTGTTCGCCTACTCCTGTCTAGATAACCATAAATATTCAGGATTAGGCTAGTTTAATCTAGTGTTCAGTTTAACAGTGCATACAGAGTAAAACCGATTTTAGAACAAATAATTCCAATAACTTAAAACATCATTTACTAAAAATAATTTCTCAAGAAAAAATTTTAACTTTCATTATTTTACTAACTAAGGAGTAAAATTATATGATCTTTTCTCGGTAAATTTCAATAGAAATATACGAGAATATAACAATAATAGCCTTTAGAGACAATAATAGCCAAACAATAATAACCTTTAGAGATTTGTATGGCAATCATCATTCTAATAAGCTAGCACATATATTAAAATATTAAACACAAAACTAACTACACCTTCTAATTAATTTCTTTTGAAATTAAATCTCTACCAAGATTTGTAAATCCAAAAAAGTCGAAACTAAAGTTAGGATGGTACAGATTTTCAAGAGAATCAGTCACTGTTTGACATCGTACGTGATAAAGTGATTATACTTCAATTCTGTGCCCATATTGTCCAGACAGAGGACCCGCGCCACTTTCACTTAAATTTTGGTATTACGCAAATTTTAGTGAAATATATAAATATAATACAAAATAAATTAATATGGTACCTGAATTTAAAAATATACTGAAAAATTAAAAAATTGAAAATGATAATTGAGACTGACTCATTTTGTGCTTATAAACGATGAGACTAAACAACGGTATTTTATAAATTAAAAATTAATAATAAAATTATAAAACCAATTTTAATATGTTTTATAATATTTTGCTAAAATTATTTCATTCAAAATTATATTTTTAATGAAATTTCAAAATTATGACATAATTATAACATATCAAAATTATATTTTGGACATTTCTTCCGTGGGAATTTTTTTCGTGGGCATTTTTTCCGTGGGCATTTTTTCCGTGGGTATTTTTTCCGTGGGCATTTTTTCCTGGGTTTTTTTTCCTTGGGCATTTTTTCCGTGGGCATTTTTTCCGTGATTCGAAATAGAGTTATGCGCTAGGTCTAGCATCTTCAGGTTAGTTGAAGGCAGAGTGAAGAAAAGGCACCTTGAAGATAATACAGTAATAATTATAATGTTCTATTAGTTGTATAATAAGATATAAACTAGTATATTTTCACATTCAATATAAATATTCTCACAAGTTTCACTCCACAAGTTATTTACTATAAAGTAGTAAAAGGGATTATTGAAGAAACCTAAATTAATAAAATCAAATAAAAATTATTAATTCCGATTGGAAAATATCGTAAGATTTATTAGAAAATGCAAGGCAAACTAGAACATAAGCAAATCCATCGATTAAATTATCCCATTTGAAAATTTGTATAATGATAAGTCAGACAGCTTGCTTTCTTTTTTTTTGCTTTCTTAACTGGGAAAGGCTACAATTTTGGAAGAATTTTCTAAGCCAAAAATAATTATTTAGTAATCTCTTCTCCTTCAATCCCCTTTTAACTCTAACAGGAATCCTTTAATTCTATCAGCTATCCTTCAATCCCTTTTTAACTGTAACAGGAATCCTTTAATTCTATCAGCTATCCTTCAATCCCTTTTTAACTGTAACAGTTATCCTTCAATCCCTTTTTAACTGTAACAGTTATCCTTCAATCCCCTTTAACTCTAACACCTATCCTTCAATCCCCTTTAACGCTAAAGGCTATTCTTCAATCCCCTTTAAGTTTAACATCTATCATTCAGTTACCTTTTAGCTGGAACAGTTATCCTCCTATCTCCTTTAACTCTAACAGCTAACAGCTATCCTTCAATCCCCTTTAACGCTAAAGGCTATTCTTCAATCCCTTTAAGTTTAACATCTATCATTCAGTTACCTTTTAGCTGGAACAGTTATCCTCCTATCTCCTTTAACTCTAACCGCTAACAGCTATCCTTCAATCCCCTTTAACGCTAAAGGCTATTCTTCAATCCCTTTAAGTTTAACATCTATCATTCAGTTACCTTTTAGCTGGAACAGTTATCCTCCTATCTCCTTTAACTCTAACAGCTAACAGCTATCCTTCAATCCCCTTTAACGCTAAAGGCTATTCTTCAATCCCCTTTAAGTTTAACATCTATCATTCAGTTACCTTTTAGCTGGAACAGTTATCCTCCTATCTCCTTTAACTCTAACAGCTAACAGCTATCCTTCAATCCCCTTTAACGCTAAAGGCTATTCTTCAATCCCCTTTAAGTTTAACATCTATCATTCAGTTACCTTTTAGCTGGAACAGTTATCCTCCTATCTCCTTTAACTCTAACAGCTAACAGCTATCCTTCAATCCCCTTTAACGCTAAAGGCTATTCTTCAATCCCCTTTAACTCTAAAGGCTATCCTTCAATCCCCTTTGACTCTAACAGCTATTCTTCAATCCTCTTTTAACTCTAACAGCTATTTTTCAATTCCCTTTAAGTCTAACAGCTGCTGATATGTAATAATTGAATTCCAATTCAGTTACAGTATAAACGCATAATTTACCTTGCTCCGTGATCCGAGATGTCATTGTGATTGAGTATAAGGGCTTCCAGTTCGACGTATGAAAGACACTCGGCTAGGTATGACATGCCAAGGCAGCCGATGTGATTAGCTGACAGATCTAATAGTTTAAGAGTTTTGTTTTCTCTTATTCCTTGACAGAGTACTTGAACATCGCTGTCTGTCAGACTATTCTTCTCTAAATGAAGCTCTCGCAACGAATCATTAGCCTTATCAAATGCAAAAGTGGTATTATTATTCAGAATGAGCCAAATTTTAAAATGATTCATGTAAACAAAGTTTAATTAAATAAAGTATTTCCAACCAAAAGTTAGTTAATGAATGATGCTAATTCAGTAAGTTAAAGCTTTATTTTCCTAAGACACGACTCCAGCGATAGACGCTCAAGCGATAGTCACCCAGCGACTATCCCTGTGCACTCCTCTTTTGAGTTTCCGTGTTACCGTTTTCCTAGCTGAGGGACTCTTAACATGCAAACTCTTGTAATTTTGTGGCCTGCGACTATCGTTTCTAGAAACGACTCCATCGATTGACGTTGAGAAATAATTGCTGAGAAAATTATGAAAGTGCTTTCTTCCAAGCGTCTCCAATGACTATTGCAGCACATCAGTGTAACTAAAATTAGATGTAACTGTTCGGGTTCGGTAGTAAGAAATATTTACGAAGCGTTTTTAAAAAACTTTATTCAGTTGAAAAGGCGAATTTAGATAGTCAAAATTTAATGAAATTTTAAGAAAATTTAATAAATCATAAAAAATTGATCAGCCTTTACGTAAAATATATCATATAGTTTGATAATCATGAAAATAAAAATATTAATAATAAAATATTTCTCATTTATATATACGTTTATTAACGTATTCGAAGTTGTAATGATTACCGTCTACGAGTGTGTGAAAAGTAATGATTGCGAAATAAAATAAAAATAATTTCAAGGTAAAAAGAACTTTTTATATACTACGTTTTTAAATTTTCTGTTGAATCGTATGTAATGTTGATAATATAATTGTTATTGTTATATTTTATATAATGTTAGTGAAAAAAAAAAATAGTTCCGAATTTATTTACTTCACATAAATGACAGCCATCTAGAGAGCTGAACTTAAACCTATAAAAGGACAAATCTTTGTACAACGGATCTCCCCAACACCAAATCTAAACCGTGCCATTGATATATTTGAAATAATATAATCTATAAATAATATAATCGATGTATTTACTGTTATGCTATCATTCAATGTTTATCTCTTATTTATAAAAATCACAAATTTGAAACTCGTCAAAATGAAGATTGTAAAAATGGGATATGGCAAAACAAATAAAATAACTGGCGGATTTTTTCCGAACTAACTTTCCATACAGCAAAATTTTCTGAATCCAATTAAATTCTGCTGAAAGATGGCCAGTGCCGGAACTAGCCGTGTGCATGGGGTCAGCCGCACACGGGCCTCGGGGTAAGGGGGGGCCTCACTTCCGCGCAGCTAGTTATAAAAAAAAATTAATAAATTAAAAATAAATGAATAAAAAATAAAGAATAATTTTACTAAGAAGGTGAAGTTTGTTTATATTTTATTTATTACCATTGTTATTATTAATATTATTTTTATGTGGTAGGCTAAAGTTAGATTCTATGGCTTAAAATAAGAACTTTTTACTCTTGGCATTTTATCTCCAAGAATTAAAGTTTCAAAATATGAGTATTCAACTCAAGTCTAACAGCTAAAATAATGGATCTAATAAAAAAATTTAAAATAAATAATTTTTATTTTGAGCCATAAACTCGAAATCCATTCTTTTGTATTAATTACAAGGGCTATTTTTTACTGTAGCACCCCCTTGGTTCTAAACAATAGTCTGCCCTACAAAAGTCAAAAAGGTTTGTGTGTTTGTCTCCCCAAGACATTGAGACTCCTGGGGAAGTTCTATATTTAATATTTCTTTATCTTAAGAGTTGATTAGTCTAAGGAATATGATCACAATTATAAACACAAGTGTGATATTCCTTTGTCCTTCGTCTTAACAGTAATTTAGACTAAGGAATATAATAATATGCTACTCTGTATAATGTTCCTTTGGCGAAGTAACTATTAACACAAAGGGATATAGGGGGATGCTAAAGTAAAAAAGTACCATTACAGGCAACTTTTTTGCTCATTTTCGTAACTTTTTTGCTCTTTTTACTTTCCATATAAAGAGAAGGTATTGTAATGGCGCGGAAATTCGATTTTGATGGATTTACACGTTTTGAGGTCCCCTGAGTCCAAAAAAGTAATTTTTAAAAAATGTCTGTGCAGACACCTGGAGCCTAAACTACTGGGCCGATTTTAACGAAACTCAGCATACATGTTCAGAAAAATCATATCCCGTGGAGAAATTAATTTTACCTTCAAATTTTGGGGCGCTACCCCTTAAAACTATGAAAAAAAGTATTTCTTGAAAACGTTTCCGAATTGTAGTCCTAAAAATAGACTTATTTAAATACGAATGTAATATATATATTTTTTTATCTTATCATAAAATAATGTTTTTTTGTTGCAATTTATTACAAATCTTGTATGTATCCTGAAAAATGAGGCGACAAAAATATTTGGTCATCTTGGGGGGGGGGGGGGGGGCCTCAAAAAAAATCTTGCACACGGGCCTCAGCAGGTCTAGTTCCGTCTCTGAAGATGGCTAAAAGTATAAGTATAAAAGGCTAAGTATAATAATGCATTGTCATCGTGTTCTGAGCTATGCTAAAAGTTTCAAATGTCTAGCTATTCGGGAAGTTAGAAATCGATTGCCAGATTTGTACCGGACAAACAAACAAACATACAAACAAACAAGAAAGCAAGCTAATAAAAACGTAGTAAAATAGATAAATAATATAGCAATAATAATTAAATACATCAAAAAATTCTAAAATAAAAGGTTAGTTTGTTCATTCGTCACCAAGTTTCATGAGTTTTGAACACGGTTTTGGCATTCAAAACCCCATGGAAAAAGAAAAAGAAGATTTTAAAACGTTTTGCGTTCAAGGTCACTAAGGCAAATTTTTGGTTTTGTTTTGAAATTGTTTTGAAAAAAATAGCATAGAAACGGGTATGAATGAAAACAGAATTGAGACATGCGAAATAGGTATGATAACTTGGCTTAACTATAACTAGTCTGGGAGTTTACAGATTTCAAAATTGTTGTGAAAACTGTTTTCAAAACTCATGGAAACGTAATAAATGTTGTAATAATTTGCTGTATGAAATTACATAAATTCTGCGGAAAAATACAGCTTGGAAGTCAAAGAGGATATGCTCAATGAATAAATACTCATGTAGAACGCACGAAGGATCGCTTACGACTGCGATTATTTCTGCTCCTTGAGCAGGCGGCTACCACCTGCAATCGCTCAGCGATCGACACTAGAGATGACCGCTAGAGTCGCTCCGCAGGGAAAACGGTAACACGCAAACTCAGAAGAGCAGACCTCCACGATAGTCGCTCAGTGGCAGTGACTATCGCTGGAGTCGCTCAGTGACTATCGCTGAAGTCGCTCAGTGGCTATCGCTGGAGTCGCTCAATGACTATCGCTGGAGTCGCTCAGTGACTATCACTGGAGTCGCTCAGTGACTATCGCTGGAGTCGCTCCAAGGAAAACGTACCATAAAAATACAAAATATAAACTGTCATACAAGTGAAAATTAGGGAATTGGATTCAAAACATACTTTGATCATATCAGATAGAATTCTTGTAAAATGATAAGTAAGAGGTTGATAATGGTAGTGACCTAAAATCCTATCCAAAAATAAAATTTCTAAAATTGGTTTTCTCATAGATTCCTCATCGACTTGAGATTTATTCATTTCACTTGACAATTCTTCTTCAGAGTTTAAGGGCTTGCATGCACATTTTAAATCACCAGCCAACATCCCATTTTCAAAACCCTTTGCTGACTGCAAATCTGACATTTTCTTTAGTACTACTGGCTTTGAATCGTACTTCTTAAATTTTAGTTCCTAAACACTCACAGAAAACATATATTTTTAAATAATTGCATTAAAATAATAATTATTATGAAATTAACTTCGAGAAATAGGCTTGGAATAATTTTTGTATGATGTAAAATTAAATTTATTTTTCAAATTTCGTTAATTTATCTTTTTTAGGATCTAATTTATCTATAATTACTCAAAGTATCAGCAATAGAAGAAATTGTATTCCTACGGATAATTATAAATATAAATAAAAATGTCGTTTTTAAGATTTCCAAGCGGCAGATTTTGCAAGCAACAAAACTTTGTTAGTGTTATCACTTACTAACTTTTAAATACTTAACCCTTGAACCCTAGTAAAATATCAATATAGCGATTACTCTTATCATTTTTTTTATCTTTTAGACTCAAGAAGATCCAGAGAGAGCCAATAGTGGCGTGAAACCATGGCCTAGCTTGATGTAATGTGGGTAACATTTCCAAGATAAGGCCCTAAGTGACTAAGGGTGTTTCAGTTGATAGTGTGCTCCTTCGACACGGAGAGTTCAGCACTAAATGCTTGAAGACATTTCATCCAAAAAACCGAACTTTTTAATAAAACTAACTTTTTTCGATAAAATAGGAGATCGACCTGAGACCCTCGTGAGTCTCACATCAATCTCCGTGTTCAAGTAGACTCACGTCTTACTAAATATTTTAATTAATGTAACATGTAACTCTTTTTCTTCCACGATAGGCACTGCTGATGGCATTTTGAAGGTTTGAAAGCTGCTTTAATTGTAAAGTTTAAAGTCATTTTTAATTTTCGTGGAGAGATGAATTGTGTTCTTCCTTTCAAGATCACCTCCATAGACGCTCCCATGACTAATTTCATTACCTAGACTTTGGTAAAGAAGTTAAATTTTAAGGTACTCTCTCTACAAAAAAACAAACTTGCTTTGGTTCATTATGAGCTACAGAAAAATTTGAAACCGCAAGAGCTAGTAAACTGCTAGACAACCTGTGATCTAAAATCTAAATCTAATACCATATATATAATTTGAAATACTCAATACTATGCTTATTTTCTCTATCGGATGAGAGTAAGAGTAAGGTACTCGAGTTAGTAAGCACTCGGGATAAATTGTAAGCTTAGCTTCGTTTAAAATCGAAACTCCTGAGTATTGGTCCGTAGGCTTTCACGGGTAGATTCGTCATAAACAGCTTGGGTTTCCGGTGAAATCCGCGTCACGAAGGGGTTGAAATCCGATGTTTCGCTTCCACTACTGGAAGCATCTTCAGGGGTGTGGAGCATCGTGGTGTTGACTCGAAGCAAACACAGGACGCAGTCGTCAATATATCCTGTGTTTGCTTCGAGTCAACACCACGATGCTCCACACCCCTGAAGATGCTTCCAGTAGTGGAAGCGAAACGTCGGATTTCAACCCCTTCGTGACGCGGATTTCACCGGAAACCCAAGCTGCTCCTGAGTATTGTTGAAGACGGTACAGTTTTGTATGAGCCGGGAGTTTATTGTAAACCAGGTGACACTGGGTAGGGCAGCACAGTTTTTTTCAACCGCACAAATATACGAGACCACGCGAATTGAGACACCAGATCCACTAGCGTGGGGTAGGCCACGTGTGGTTTAGTACTGCCCTGTCCTGCTCTGCGTCTCAATTCGTGCGGTTTCATATGTGCAGTTTACATACCTGCGAAGAAGAAATTAATTTAATTAATGTTTTATCTCAGCCTTTACCTTAAGAGGTAAAGTCCAATCGATATTTTCAGAGCAGTTGAGTCTACTTTTCTCGGAGTAAGTAAGAGTCAAAAGACTACCATCATCTTCTTGGGCATTTTGTTGGGCGACTAAATGTCTCATGTATAACGCCAGCTGAGATGGAGAACATATCTTTGGATCTTTTTTCTTAGCATTCTCTATAATTTTTCAAAATTTATAACTACACGTATACATAAAAAGAAGACAATATTTCTTTCAAGACACATTGCTACCACAAGCACTCTTTCCGCAAAATTTTCTCGCACAAAATGGTTTGGTAGTGGTTGCTACTAAACGTGGTTCTCAGATACTATGATGAAGCATTAGGTTCTTCGAAATTTGAGCGCCCCGAGGTTTCGCCCCTAATACTAGAAGCATCTTCAGAGATATTTATGGTATCTGTGAGTGTTGACAATGTGAACTGGAGGTTTGGTTGAGGTATCAGTGGTTACAATTTCTTTGTCATATCTGGTGATTATGCGTCAGCCTTGCTTATCAAAGTTTTTAGGTTTCCGCAGATGGATTTAAAATGAAGTTCTAAGTCACCCCCGGAAGACCTATATAAAAACTTCATTTTAATGCCAACCTCAGAAGCCAACGAACTTTGTATAGTTATGACTAGATAGGTTAATAGAAAGTTAGAATTTTTCACTTCTTAAAAATTTGTAAGCGATGTTTTAGACAGCAATAAATGGATCATAAAGACAGAAAATGTCTTTATGATGTAATAGGTGCTGCTTCTACAGCAACATTGGAATATGAAATAATAATCGCATAGTTTTTAAGCAAGATTTCTAAATCACAGATGTCTATATAGTACTGAATATAAATTTAAATAATTACCATCTTCGGGAGGACGTCTGAAAAATGGATATCGATTTACCGAACATGGACTGTAATCCTTCCGAAGTATTGCAGCGATACACGCCAGAGAACTTACATTTTGGTCTGTTTCACTAATATCCAAATGAACAAGAGTCTTTGAGCCATCTAGCAACATAGCCATCGCCTCTCCACTCTGAACACTCCAACAATTTGAGAAAAAAAAATTGTAACCACACAGTTAGGAGAAATGTTATAATAAAAGACTCTAGAAGTCAGTGGCGAAGCTTCAAGGCGGCGCCGAATTAAATTCGGTGACCTTTTTTTTCGACTTTGTCCCTGGGCGCTAAACACCACAGCTAAGCCTCTGCTATAACTTCTCAAAAGAGTTTTGAACTTTAAGAATTAATAATCTGTCTGAAATAGCCATGTTCAGATTTTAAATTAAGTTGTTCACAGTAACAAGGTATCGAAGTGAATGACTGAGTTTCACTTCTATAGCCTTAATAATCATAGACATTGGGCCAAATCGCAGTCGGCAGTGGGGAGGGGTAAATCCGTCTGAGGTATAACTGGGGAATTTGGGCACCACCCCGTTCAAAAGGGTATGAACAAGGAGGATGAAAGAATAAACCAGGAAATAAAATGAAATAAATAATAAAATATAAAAACCTATTAAAACACCTAGGGGCTTAATAGAGAAGGGAGGTGTGGGAAAACTGGGGAACGGGAACGGGGAAACCAGTTTTAAAGATAAATTGAGGGAACAAGGAAACTTTGGATAACTTATTAAAGCCCCTAAAATAAAACAATAAAACAATTTAAACAATTTAAACAAAAACACTTTTATCTACGATTGATACGAAATATTAACATTATATCATTGTTTAGATGCGTAGAAAGTGATTCTTTACGTACTTGTATTCATTGCGCATGCGCGTCTCATAGTTCTGAATAATTCCTCTTCTTTACCACACTAGTGCGGTAAAGAAAAGGAATTCTTCAGCTTTACGCACGATTAGCAAGTTTGTTTACATTTAACAAAACTAATTTGCTGTTCTTTTATTAAAGTAACTGTTTATATCGAGTTTTTAGTGACAAACAATGAGTGAATCAAGTGACTTAGACGAAAATGTGGAGAATAATACTCCTCCAGAAATAATTAATTCGGCAAAAAATACAACTAATGAATTAATGCCATCTTTATCAAGAGAGAGATACGAACTTACATACAGCAAGTTTATTTTTTTCTGTATTTATTATTTAAATCTAACAATCGTAGATAAAGTACGGTACGCAACTCGTGCGAAAACGGCATTTTGCATTGCTCGTGTGGTTTTACCACCCTCGCTATCGCTCGGGTGCAAACTCTACACTCACATGCAAAATGCTACTTTCCGCACTCGTCGCGTAAAGTACTATTATTGAACTCTGGGTAAACAGGCTTTGTTCACTCCCCAGTCGGCAAAGAAAATAATATTGAGCAGTCAATAAGAAACAAAAATAAATGTAAATGAAACAAAATAATAATAATAATTCTTGTAACAAGTAAATTAACTTAATCTGTAACTGCTTGTAAATGATAAATATATATATATTTTTTATAGCGTTTCCTATGGGGCCCCAGTACATAAAACTCCTAGTGGTGGTCATCCACCGGCCTAGTTTAAGTAACTGGGTGGAACTCTAAATAATTAAAATAATAAAATAAAACTTAACTAGTAAAATAATAATATAATAATAATTAAATTTGAAGGAGGCTTCAGGTCAGTTCCCGGGATGTCTAGGGTGAAGGGGTTCAAGCCAGAAGCTGATTAAACCTTCCTCCTGCTCTCAGGATACTCGTCACAGGAGAAGAGGGGGTAAATCAGAGGGAAGGGAGAAGTATAATTTTAGCCAACCTCAAAAGTTGATGACTGATGATTGCAGTGCTCTAGCTTAACCGTCTGTTGGCTACGCAGCGTAGTTTTAGGGTAGCAATAGTGGAGACCTACGAAACGCTGATGGTTTCCACAATCCGGGAAGTTCGGCTCCTTTTTAATCCACCGTAGAACAGCCCTAAACTTAAACTTTAAAAACTATGCAAGGAGGTAGTTTCTTGCCAACAGCTCTCTGACACAACTCACTGTCCTTCTGACTCAACAAAAACTTCTTTAGCTGTTATAACCCCCACAGGGTTACCCATACAAAAAGTGAAAACAAAAAAAAACTAAACCTAGACCTAATGACATAAATAAACTATTCTAAACCTAAAGATAGACTTACACAACAATCCACCCTAGATTTTATTACAAACAATAAAAATCATTAGGGGGGATAAAAATCATAAAAAAAAAGTGTTCACTTCGATACCATGTTACTGTGAACTACTAGTTTAAAATCTGAAGATAGCTATTAAGTTGACGAAACCGGATATTACTTTGTAATAAGACCTAGTATTTTTATTTTTGCCTTTTCAAAATTATGATGAGTAAGTTCGACACATTGGAGAAGCAAACCGTTGATCAATAACATATTTACTATGTTTGGGAACGTCTCCAACTCATTAAGTATGAGACACAAGTTTTTCATTTCACCCAGACCATCGAGAAAATGTCCAATTTTTCCAAACAACGGGACATTTTCGAAAGCCGACGGGACGCCTTCAACAGCTCAAAATAACAGAACTGTCCCGATTAAAACGGGGAGTATGGTCGGGTGGCTTTTTAAGATATGAAATTTAAAGTAGAAGAATGTAGTGTTCAGACCCCGCAAACCCCTATCTTTAGAATAATCTATCTAATATAGAAGCTGAGCTATAAGTATTAAGAAAGTGCGTTTTTTTTTGCCCACCCTGTATTTTCTTAATGATACCTTAGGTCCAAGTTTATTTCCATTAAGCCTTAGCGTTGTTAGACTTAATTCAGATGATACTTCAGCTAAAGCTTCCAATCCTTGAAGGCAAATTTCATTATTTGAGAGAATAAGTTCTTTCAAATAGGTGTTTTCCTTAAAAAGAAAATAAAATATATAGTTAATTAATATTTAAGTAATACAAATATTTGTATAATATGGTTTGACTAATTCTTCTTAGCAGGGTGTTCAGAACTCATGAATTATCTCATAACTTCTGCAGTATTAGTGATACAGAAATTTTGAAAATACCATTTTAAAGATTTCTAAAATTTTGTTTCTGATATATATCCTATTCATGGATAATTAAATTAATTTTTATGGTTTTCTTAAGGTGGCTATTTGCAAGTAACAGTATGGTCAGTATGCTTAAGACATTTTGATTAATTTCAAGCTTCATTTTCGCATGAAAATAAGTTGAGAATCAGACCATGGTACATGGTTAATAGGATATTTTTTGTTGCAAATAATCTCTTTAATCATCTTCTAAAGTTTGATGTGTCGAACCGTTAACACTCTTATATTATATACTTATAGTCCAGGAGATGGCGTGCAAAAAAGTGTCTGACTAACATCAAGCTAGAATTTTGTATACAAGTCAATCTTTTGGAGCCTTTTAAGATTATGTGATCGGTTAAGTTCGTCTGCGGGACATTGCTTGGCAATAGGCATTTGAAAAAAACAAACCGATGGAGAGCGGCCACGTCCCACCCTTTTGGTGGACAAAGTGATTTCCATGATCCTGAGTACGAACTTAATTAGTAGAACAAAAATCAAGTTGATGGGTTTGTCACTTAATAGGTGAATTCTTTGATTTAGAGTAATATTTGACTAACTAAACTTTTTCCAAATGCCTATATTGCCAAGCAATGTCCGCAGACGAACTTAGCCGACCACATACTCAACGAATTTCTAAACAAAAAAATGCCTCCTCAAAATTCTAGCTTGATGTTAGTCAGACACTTTGTTGCAAGCTATCTCCTGGACTATGAGGTGAAATCATAATTGAGTTCCCCCTTAAGTTTTAAGAGGAAGAGATATTTAATCCACAGTCTCTTGAAATATAGGAATATCACATTTCTGTACAAAACAGTGATAATATCCCTTAGTCTAATTAACTATTAAGACAAAATGATATCATCTCTTTTAGGTATAGAAGTGTGATGTTCCTTTGTCCTAAAGTATTTTGGACAAAGACTAAATATATTTTTGTCTTAATAGATAATTAGACTATTTAGACTATAGGATATTTACTACATTTCCATGAGTTTTAAAACCCGTTTTGAAAACTGTAATAGTTTCAAACAAGGAGTGTTTCCATGAAGAGTTTCCCAAAACAGTTTTCACAACTATTTTGAAAGCTATAAGCTCCCAGACTTGTTATAGTTAAACCAGGTTATAATATCTCTGCTCATTATACCTACTGCGCAGCGCATTTCTCAATTCTGTTTTCAATTCAATACCCGTTTCCATGCTATTTTTTTCAAAAAAAGGTTCAATACAAAACCAAAAATTTTCTGTTGTGACCTTGAACTCAAAACGTTCATGTTCGCGATTTCCATGGGGTTTTGAATACCAAAACCGTTTCATAGGGCTTTGAATACCAAAACCGTTTCATGGGGTTTTGAATACCAGAACCGTTTCATGGGGCTTTGAATACCAAAACCATTTCCATGGGGCTTTGAATTCCAAAACCGTTTCCATTGGGTTTTGAATACCAAAACCGTTTCCATGGGGTTTTGAATACCAAAACCGTTTCATGGGGCTTTGAATACCAAAACCGTTTCATGGGGTTTTGAATACCAGAACCGTTTCATGGGGCTTTGAATACCAAAACCATTTCCATGGGGCTTTGAATTCCAAAACCGTTTCCATGAGGTTTTGATAATAACTCGTGGAAACTTAGTAATTTAATGTCTATACACAGAGTTTATCTTCCTTTGTCTAATTTTCATTCCCAGGTCATGTCAAATTTTCAATAAAATTGGGGGTGCCAAACAAAATGAGTGGCTTATTTTAACATAATCGACCTTTATTAAATTTGCAGGTACTTTAATTACGGTAATTTTAGAACATTTTTCTTTGCGTTGTAGGATTTAATTGCTTTAATAAAAACTATAGTCATGAAGAATTAAAAAATAAAAAAACTACCAGAAGGAGAGGTATCAAATGAATTTTTAATCCATCAGAAGTAATGTTGTTGTACGCCAAATCCAAAGATACTACCAGCTTATTATCCTTTAAATATTCTCTGATATGGATTAAATCATCATCGCACAACCGTCGCCTGTACAAAAACCAATTATTTGTTAGAAATAATACACTCAGAGAAAAAGTAAGGACCTATATATATAGGGGACCTTACCATTGGTTTTAATACGTCAGGGTGTTAGTACAAGTAATCTTCTCAAGTGTGTCACGCCATCAGCTAAGTTAACTTTAAAAGTAAAGACAAACAAATGTAATACATATACTCACATTAAATTCGTCATTAATTTACTCCCTCTCAAAATCAAATGCTGAGTTTTATTTTTATTTTTCTTGCACATGAGAGCTATAAATATTTGTGTAAGCTTTCTTTTCCCAGCATCAGGATCCATAATTTCTACCTCTTCCATCTGTGCCCAACTGTAATCATGTTCTTCGATCGGTAGATAGGGATATCTGTCTGCCGGTGTAGCTTCAACAGTCTGCATCTCTTCATCTTTCAGTGAAGAAATAGCAGACTCGAATTCAACACCGGGTTCAACTGCTCCTTCGACGGTTATTGATGGTACGGATTCAACTCCCTCAACAGAATGATCCCCACCTTCGATAAACGAAGATTCTTGCGTGGAATATTCTCCTCCTTCGATTATTGAATGTTCTCCTTCTCCTATTACGAAAGTAGTAACTGCGGAATGTTCATCTTCTCCGAGAAAGGAAGGTTCTTGTAAAAAATGATCTTCTCCTTCGACCAAGGAAGATTCCTGTGTAGTTGAATGTTGTTCTGTGGGCGTTTCTGGTACCTCGTCTGTGGGTTCGGCTTCTTTTGGTGATATATCCTCTTTACTAGCATCATCTTTTGTTTCAGTAGCTTCAACGGAAACTTCAGTGCCTCCTTCTCCTCCCTCTGCTAATAATTTATCCTCAGGCTCTTTATCTCCGTCGCCCATATTTTCGTTTTTCGCGACTTCATCCTCAGGAGGAGCATTCTCCACTTCTACTTCTCCTCCAGCAGACATTCTGTTCTTAGATTACGTTTCTCGAAGATCTCCTTTCCTTGAATCTGACAACTTGTCTTAATTATAATTTCTTTGTATAAATGTCAATAAATAATTAAATCGATACTAATATATATCCCAAGTAGCACAACTGATCCAATAGACTTGCCTGGGATATCCTTTTGTCCAGATTTTATTCTGTCGATAATCGTTGATCCATGGTTTCCCCAAAGGCTATCCCGTTTTGGATGCCTCATTGAGTCATTCTAAGGATGCCCTATGGATATCCTTAATGGGATGTCCAGTTAAGGGTATCCTATGGACATCGAGTTAAGGTTATTCTGTGGATGTCCTTATAGGCCCCCATACACGGTCAAAATGTTTGCGCAAACATCATGTTTGACATGAATGGCCTAAATTTGCCCGACATCAGGTTTACGCAAAATGTTTGATCGTGTATGGGGGCCTTTACGGGATGTCACTTTGGAGTATCCTATGGATGAGTTATAAGAATTTTATTAAAAAATGTTATCAGATTTAATTAGAAATTGATTTATTTACGTTACACAAAGGATGATGTTTCAGTGAAAGCTAAAATGAAACAATCTAAAATATATTCAAAATATTTATAAAAGTTATATATTTATGGTGTAAGATTTAAGTATTAATATTGAGTTACACAACATTGGAAATAACTCTTAGCCGAGTGGATAGAGCGTCAGACTGACATTCTAATGGTACCGGGTTCTAATCTAGCAGGGGTAACATAAAAACATATGACTATTGTCACATCTCAACATCATTTTAAAAATTTCCTACCGAAAATGCCATGAAAGTCCCATAGACATCTAGAAGCAAAGATTCTTCCATCCAAAGGATGTGCCAATGGGTCAAATGACTGGCCCTGTGGATATCCTTGGAACAAAGTCGTGCTACTTGGGATAGTTAGTGTAGGGGCATTTGTAATTATTGCGATGTTCGTGGGATTTTGAATGAAGTAATTATATGATTGATGGCGATGGACAGGTTAGAATCGTGTACTACCAGGTGTTTTGACTCAAAATGGGGCCGAGCCAAAAACTGACCTTGTTGGCGGTAAATTTTCACTTCGGACATGTTGTTTGGTATACAGCAAAAATCTGATGCTTTTTGACAAAATGGCATGGAAAATTAAACAATCTACGCAAGTTTATTTTTGTAACCTACACTTAAATGCCTTTTATTTGATACCCCACTCAAAATATCGTGACTTTTTTTCTTTTGCGTGACATGAATAATTATCCGCCACATTGGGTTCCCAGTTAATGAGATCAAATTTCTATTTTTTTTTCTATGACCCAGAAGACCGCAAATTTTGCATATATTACATATTTTTAGTAAAAGTAGAAAATTTAAAAAAAAAAAATCCACGTGTTACTAGATGAGGGGGTTCCAGGTTCGATCCCCCGGGGGGGTCACAATGTTTCTTTTATCGGTAATAAGGATAAAAGGTCATTTTTTTTTTCCAAAATTTTCATCGGCCTACTATAAGGTATTAGCGTGAATTATTTCAACATTTTAGGAATAGCCGTTATAGGGTAGTTGGGGATGGGGTACTTTTTTGGGTATATTTCAATTTATAAATACTCGTACAATAAAAAATAATTTTTTAAATTTTTTTTTATATATTTTTGTAATCTACTAATTAGTAGCTTTCATTTGATACCCCACTCAAATTTTTTTAAAAAATATTATTTTTCCCATGACATGAATTATCCGCCATTTTGGATTTTAACAGCTATTAATTTTGAGTTCGCAATATTTTTCCTGTTTGCGCGTCAAAACTATCTTTAATACTGCAAAGTTTCATGTTTTTATCTCCCTTTTGATTCAAAAGTTATTGAGAGTGGCAGACAGACAGACAGACACAGGAACGAAACAATAAGGGTTCCTTTTTTTTAGTTTTACAAACGAAACCCTAAAAAGGAGAGAAGATGTAAATAGGAGTCATAGGTAATGTTGGTGCTGGTGCGAAATATTTGCTTCTTTGATAATTAATTATATATACTTAGATATAATAGCTAGATTACCGTACTTTGCTACGGAGCGTGTTATTTTTTAAATTTAATTTGTCATTTTACTAATAGGCTTACATCCTAAAGAGTTAATATTTCGTAAAAATTAACTTTCTAACTTCATAGTGAAGGTAGATAAGAAAAGAAAATAAACACTTTTACTTGATCAATAACTTGTATATATATTGTCAAACCACAAATACATAAACTTTCAGAACTTCTAACTTCAGAAAATCAGTGAATCAAATTTCCGAAAATCCTGTGTTGGCGCAGAAAATTAATAAATTATTATATACCAAAATACAATGGTTTTATTTTAACGTTTTTAAATATATAGTAAGGGTACGTGGTTTCAAATAAAAAAATAAAAGGCCGCCATCATAATTAAAATAGCCGATTGTGATACCCTTTAACAAAAATTGTTAATCTCATAAAGGGAAGCTAACTTTCAAGTTTCTAGCGTAATCGAGGTTTCGGAGATATCGTCTTGTCGAATTTTTTATATAAATGGACGCCATCTTGAATCAAGGTGGCGGATTGTAAAAATATTTCTAAGTGAGAAGCGAGGGGTTAAGAGGAACTTACCTACAAAATTGCATTGTCTAATGGTTTGAGAGACATCGTTATGTGTCAGTTAGTGAGTAGTTAATAAATAGTGTACTAGTAGTGATGCTGCTAAAAATTCTAAACGTTTTAAAAACGTGACATAGAATTTTGTTTTAACTTTATTCACGAAACTTTTAAATTTCTAATAAAAATCCCAAGGATGAACCATCTAGCAAATTAGCCTCAAATACTCTTAAAAAGTTTTAAACGGATTTTTGTCTTGAAATGTTTAAATTCGGAAACATAAATAAATTTCGTTCTTCAGAGTAATCACTACGCATCTGTTTAATCGCTCGGAAGCAAAAAAAATAGAAAAATAATAATTTTTACTGTAGGTCTAATTCAAGACCTAAGAAATGTTTTTTATGTTGGCCAACTAGAATGTGACCAGCCACGGTTACCAACCGACGCCTTATAAATCTCAAATCCAGCCATACTTTTGCCTTCGTCTGCGTCTTTTCTATACTTCTTTGGATAAACGTTGTCGAATATTGGATACATTTATTGTGTGCTTGGTTATTACCTTATGGTTAATTGAAAGTGTGTTAGTTTTATTCTCTCACCGCTTCAATCCTAGTTATAATTTATTGCCTACAGTAAATTTCGTAGTTTTAAGAATGTTTTTACAGATTTATCAAGCCTTTTGTGTACCAATCTGACGAAACTTTTTTTTACTAATCTTGTCCTTTGCTTAATGTAATTATTGGTAAGTAAACTTTTTTAAACAATATTTTAGGAGAAAATCTGGCTTAGTTTTGACTGTTCCTTAAGATTTACTGCTCCTAGTTGAATACTTAAGTTAAGAATTCCCCTTATCATTGGTTTGAAATCACCCGAATTTCTGTGGTCCACTTCGTATAGACTCCTTAGCTCCTGTTCAATTCTTTTAATTTACTATTCCGATAATAAATAATTCATGATAATCTTCTTTTCTAGATTTTAATTTTGTACAATTACTTTCCTTCTCTGACTTTTCCAACGTTTGGTTTTACTCTAATTGGCATGGAAGTAATTTTTTTTTGTATTAAATTATGCAAAGGATCGTGTCAGAATTTAAAAGAATTAGACTTCATTTATGTTTTATATTTAGCCTGTCAATATAAACTTATAAACCCTTCCTTTTTGAAGAACGGGATCTTGTAGAGATTAAGACGTTACCCGGCATTTTTATGTTTTGTTAGATGTTAAGAAAGTGCCGTCTATTTATTTTAATTGACAAAATATAACTATGTATTTTTTCCCAGTATGTTTCATTATTGATAAGTGTGAGGAATAATATACTCTTCTTTTTAAAGAATTAACTTTGTAGTCCAGAAGATACTGTGCTTAAAAGTGACTCACTAACTACCTAAAAAAAGTCATTTAAATAATTAAACTATCTAGTGACAGATTAAGATCAGCTTAGTTTTTGGTTTACTAACTATTTTGGGCTAAAGTGAATTGTAAAGTGCGGTCGAATTCTATACTTTGATTTGGACCTCAACCTGGTTCATATGCAGCAGGGTTGTTTTTCTTCAGAAAATAAGCGGAGCACTGCAAAGCGGTGTGGAGCAGCTGTTGAAAATTCTAGGGCAAAAAAATAATGTTGTACTTTGATTCTACCCTATTTTGGTATTCAGGATCATGAAAATTATATTGTCCGCCAAAATGGATAGAATATGGCAGCTCTCTATTGGTCTGTTCTATGTCCTGTAGACGAACTTTGCCGACCAAATATTATTCAGGGGCACTTAAAGTTTAAATTATGCACATAATATTAGCTTGATGTTAGTCAGTCATGTTTATCCATGCTATTTCCTGGACTTATAGATAAAACGCAAACCTTGATATAATGAATCTCATTGGTTGAAGAAAATAAATTGTAATAGAGGTTTTTTTCTAGGGAGGTTTTATTAAACACAGGATCTAACTAGATAATTTTGATTCACAGAGGTTGTAATAAATTTTATAAAAAAGAAACGACACTTAAGAAATAATATCGACTGAAATTGATTTTGGATTCCCTAGTGGGTTATTGATATTGCATTCCCTTGACATAATGGAGTTCCTGGGTTTGAATCCTGATTCAGGAGTTCACCAATCATTGTCATATTAATGGGGGTTATCAAAAAACAACTATCGAGACAATAATTATACATCGGGGCTTGACTCAGAACTGGTTTGGGAGGGCTTTAAAAATGTTGTAGCTAAATTTTCAATCTATAGCCAAATTGCTATTGATGGGTGCCCAAGAACAAGAAAGTTCCAGGCAATGAAAGGATCAAGGATCCAGATTACATGTCTTAGGAGCTAAACAGATAGTGGGGCTTCTTTTAGGCAAATAAAGGGAGATATTAACTTATACCTTAAGGCAGGTGTTCTAGGGCCTTAATCTCAAACATCATAATCATACTATGTTCAATGTTTCCTCAAAATGTTATTTTTTATGTTTTTTCTTTCAGAAACAATGAAGAACATTCGCCCAAGGGTGTTTTTTGATGTGGATGTAGGTGGGTTACCTATCGGTCGAATAGTGTTCCAACTCTATAATGACATTTGTCCAAAGACTTGTGAGAATTTCCGAGCTCTGTGCACTGGAGAAGCAGGACTTGGCAAGACATCAAATAAACAGCTCCATTATAAAGGCTCCATATTCCACCGAGTTGTTAAAGACTTTATGGTACAAGGAGGAGATTTTACCGTTGGAAATGGCACTGGTGGGGAGTCTATCTATGGTGGAATCTTTGATGGTAACTTAGAATATTACTTTTTAACATTATTAAAATGCTTGTCTATTAAATATTGCTTCATTTAAAATAATCCATAGCACAAGAGTCTGTAGTCTGAGACTACAGTTCAAGAATTAGCCTATAAACATGATCAGCTTGGGCATCATAATTTTTGTGCTTTGGTTTTATTTTTTTCCCTTACATAGGTTGGCCAGTCTGAGCTGTCAGATTTGCAAAGTATAATACGCCGGGGAAGACTAGAAGCTAAATACCACGAAAAAGTTTTGCGCCGGGAGGTTACAATCCTAGATAATAGGTTACAATTGAACCTCAACAACAACAACAAGAGAAGGTTATAAATTATAACTCGTGAACGTTGTATGGGTTTACTGAATAGTATGTTATGCGTTACTTTTTTAGTATTTATCTGTATAATAGTAATTAATAAATAAGTTGTAAAATGTAGTAAATCATTTTTTTCTGTATCAAGGTAACATTTAAGTATTTGTAGGAAGCAAGAAAAGGGAACTACTTGTTCATTTTCCAAGACTTGGATTGGAAATGAAGAGTGGAGTCATTATTAATTCTTTTAATTTGTACAATCTAAACAAGATAACAAAAATATTTACAGGTACCTAAAAATAACAGGAATCAGTCTGGAAAATATTACATTTTTCATAGAACAATTATTTTGAACTCTGCTAGGCTAAGACTAATACTTATAATAAAGAATACTAAAGAGGCTGGTCTTAGTTTCAAAAAAGTATTGTGATAGTTTAATTTTAGCTGAATTGAATAAGCTTCAATATTCAATAGGACTTATAATTTATTACATTTCTTTAAGATAAATACTACTCATTATACCCCGTACCCGGAGTATAAAATTAACGTTGATATAATCACATTAATCTTTGAAAACTACAAAACAGCTCACTTAAATTTCATAAAAGCTGTATTATTCCCTTTATTGTGGGAAAAAATAAAAATAAATAAAGGAGAAATAGACTGCCAATTTCGTATGGTTGTAAATTTATTTAATTCTCCACCGTTTCTTACATACGTTTTGATTTTTTATCATAAATTACAGTACTCTTTTACATTAATGAAATTCTTTAGAAATATATATTCACGATTTATTACTGAATTCTGGTTAAAGAAAGTTTTTCTTTTCTTTTTCGAGGAGTCTGTGTTCACACTAACGTTTTTAGTGTATTTGCAGAACTTAAAAATTGGTGAAGTACGAGCTCTCTTTCTCACTATTTTCTTGAAAGGAAGTGAAACAATTTTGATCAAAACAATATTTATTTTTATTAATGAAAGAAAAAATGAAATATGGCACTATAATAGGCACATTAGTAAATTACTCCAATGAAAATTTGCTAAAGAAGAAGAAACATAACTTAAAACTGATACGGTAAATAAAAATAAAAACTATTATTATAACCTGTTGTTGAGTTCAACTATAACATGACTATAACCTTCCGGCGCAAAATGTTTTTGTGGTTTTTAGCTTCTAGTCGGGGAAGTGTGACGTCACTTACGTAAAAAAAGTGTGTGTTGTTACGTTGGCTAAGCTGCCCTGGCTCATAACAAACAATGTACTTCTGGGGTTTATCAGTGCTATTTTATTTTATTATTATTTTTTAATCAATTATTTGTTTTATCATCTATAATGTATACATTTATTGGTTTATTAAATGATGTTACTGATACATGATAAGGTCAAAAACAGTTAAAAAAGCTTTTAATAGAGTAAAAAGAGCACATCTGTGAGTAAGTTATTTTACATCTTCTTTGAGTTATTTGTGAGAATTATTTGTTTTATTATCTAAAATGTATACATTTATTGGCTTATTAATGATGTTACTGATACATGATAAGGTTAAAAACAGTTAAAAAAGTTTTAATAGAGTAAAAAGAGCACATCTGTAAGTAAGTTATTTTACATCTTATTTGAATTATTTGTGAGAATTATTTGTTTTATCATCTATAATGTATACATTTGTTGGCTTATTAAAGATGTTACTAATATATGATAAGGTCAGAAACGGTTAAAAAAGCTTTTTTCCGTGGTAGGCTGTGAAATAGTAACTTTAGAGCCTAAAAAACATAGCTAAAATCCATTTTTTCATTACGTGGACTTAAAAAATCTTTTCATTACTCCTAGCTGTAAAGAAAAAATCTTTTACGTCCTAGGCACTAAAAGATTTTTTCTTTACGGCGGGTAGTTGTCAAAACTTCCGTTAGTAGTGCTGCAGTCTTTGTAGAAATGCTTCTAGTACGATAAAAATCCGCTAGATGTCAATGCGTTTTATTTATCTTTTCATATAGTGTAACCTCATTTTAAGGTTTCTTTTTTTAAGTCTTAAGTATGTACTAATATTTGTTATTATTATATATTGATTAGTGATTAATATTTAATGTTTTTTCATTGTCTGCTACCTCGGAAAAAATAGCATATGCTACGCGACTTTGAAGTGTTTTTTCTTTACCTTGGCAATATTTACTGTCTCGCTTCGCTCGACAGTAAATGTAATTGCCGCGGTAAAGAAAAAACTCACTTCACAGCCTTGTAACATAATATACTATTAATAGAATGAAAAGAGGAAAAAACTATAAAATGCTTACAGAACTCTAGTAAACAATGGTTTGTTATGAGCCAGAAAAGATAACCTGATGAAAAATCATGGAGGGCGCATGACGTCACAGCAACCTTTGTCACTTTTACGTAACCTCTCGGACGCGACGTATGGCATGAGTATAGTCCATTTTACTCTGAGTAAATATTGTCTGTAGAAACAGCTGTTTTGGTAAGCTACTGTAATCTAATGATGGTTTTAGCCCTTTGCTCTTTACTAGAATTTGTTCAGTGTTGGATGGGTGTTTTATTATTTTAGATGAAGACCTAACTGGTAAACATGAAAAACCTTTTCTCCTTTCTATGGCAAATAAAGGTAAAAATACTAATGGATCACAATTCTTCATGTGAGTATAGAGTTCATCTTATTATCCAACATTACTTGTTGTTTTTATTAATAAAGCCCAATATACCATGTATATTCATATTATATGTGTGTATATATTGCTGCATTGTGTTAATTTATATATATATTATTGTATTAGTTGAATAATTATGCTATTTTGTAATGGTTTTTGTTGTTTGTATCTATATTTTTTGCAGCTATGACGAAGATTTGTGGATATAAAAATTTCCATTTTTTTTTTTTTTTTTTACTTTTTTAATTCATAAAATAAATATATATGATAGGAAACAGGGCTTTCTTTGCGCTGATTTGTAATTGATTAAAAAATAAACTTAAATTAACTTATTTCCTTTAACTCTTCAAGTAAAGAATGGGGTATTAATTGATTTTTGCCTCCAGGCTAATGTTTTTTATAAGGCCTTTGTTATTTTATGTATGTTCTTGCTTAAACTATTTTACAGGAATATTTGGATTCATAATTTTTTTTTATCTATTTGTACTGTTGTTGAAAAACCTTTTCTACCACCTTATTTGCAATGATATGTGACAAAAGGCTGCATCTTATGACTAGTTATGATAAATAAGTATTAGTATATAATACTATAAAGACTAAACTTTTCTTTCTAACAATCTAGGTTTGACAATAAAACTTTTCATCTTGAAAAATAAAATTAATTCAACCGATAACACATCCAGTAAAAAGAATCAAACTCTCTAACATTGTGATGGCGCCAAAATTCAATTTTGATATTTTGATGAATTTACACGTTTTGAGGTCCCCTAAGTCCAAAAAAGTGGGTTTAAAAAATGTCTGTCGTTCCGTCTGAGCATGCGTGTGGAGCCTAAACTACTGGGCCGATTTTGATGAAATTTGGCATACATCTTCAGAAAAATCGGTACTTTTTTACTTATGCACCCCCTCTATATCCCTTTGTCTTAATAAAGGAACAAATATAGAGTAGTAAATATTTCTTAGTCTAAATTACTATTTATACAAAGGTATATCTTGTCCAATGTGTCTTGGATAAAGGAATGTCACACTTGTGTACATAAATGTGATAATATCCCTCAGTCTAACAAACTAATAAACCAAAGGAGTATTAAATATACGCTAAGAAAGCAGCAGAACTCGTTATCCTTCAGTTTTCTCTATAAGATTTAGTCTCCCACATAATAAGACTCAATAATAAGACTCGGGGGCCGGTTTAGCCGAGGGGTTAGAGTACTCGACTCTGAAACCAAGGTCTAAACCCGGCTGTGAGTTCGAATCCCAGCGGGGTAAGACATGTTTCACACTGATGATCTCATCGATTAGATGAGTAAAGTGGCCGGATAACCCCTGTCCTGTAATAACCCTGGCAGTTGATCGGGACTAAAACCCAAAAGAAAAAAAAAGAAGAAAAATAAGACTCAATCTTAAAACACCATAATAAAACTGCCCCAGGAGTTTCAATGTCTTGGGGAGACCAATACACTAACCTTTGAGACTTTTATCAGTTAAACTATTGTTTAGAACCAAAGTGGGTGCTAAAGTAAAAAAGTGCCGAAAAATCATACCCCGAGGCGTAATCGAGAAATTCATTTCACCTCCAAATTTGGGGTCTCTGAAGAAAAATTATTTCTCGAAAATGGTTCTGACGATTTTGATTAAAAAAATTCTAAAATATAGTCCATTTAAATTCGTAGCTTGAATAAGCTGTTTTTCCAGGAAAATCTAGTTCCTGAGATCAGCCTGCCAATTAAGAAATATCTTATTTTTTAAACTAGATAAAACATTTGGTGTTTTAAAAATTATTCTATTTAACTTCGTGGTACATGTCTTGACTGACAGTCAGTTCTCCTAAATTTAGTTTAAAAAAAAGTCCAGTCATGCACCATGACTTAATGAGCAAATTTTCAAAGAAATCTGGCTTATGATAATATAGGAAAATTTTGGTTTAGAATTTGCATGGATGAAAAAAAAAATTTGGTACACAGGGCACAGGGGTACGAGGTACAAAAGTCAAAATAGTATTTACCCTTCAAGATGAACATCGTTGGAAAGCTCTAAGAGTACAGTAATAGTTGTTATGTACACTTTTATCATATTTTCATATAAGAGGGGGGTAAAATGGAAAAAACACTTTTTATTCTATTTTTGACCCTAAATTGTCAAAATTTGACCTCTAAATGGACTCCAAAAATTCTGGCCAACGAACTCATCCTTTCTTTTGATATTATTGACATTTTAAAATTTGTTTGAAAATGTTAAGTGCATCCTAAGGGGAGATATCGTCTGAGTGACACATATACTATGCATACATACATAAAAAAAGTGTTAAATTTTAGGAATCGATTCAGAATGGTCTAAAACGGATTTCCATGAAAAATATTTTCAAAAATTCGCATTACAAAAATTTTGAAGCCAACGCAATAGCGTAATTTTCTTTGAAAATTCGCTAAGACAAAATTAGACCAATGAATCAAATAAAAACGATTGCATACAATGACTTATTTGATGAGCTTAGGAAAATTATAACTACTCTTCAGACAGGATGATTCATTGTCTTTCCAAATTTTTAGCTTCTTTTTGACCTTTATTTTTCAGGTATTTTTGGGATGGGTTGCTTGAACGAGTCTCTAATAATACCTACTTTACTTGATTGTTTTGATTTGACTAATAATGCTTTAATTTTTTTATTTTTAGTTTTTAGATGTTATAAATCCTAGTTTAAACTAGTAAATCAATTCTTGAATATAATAACTGCATCTCATTGTTGATATTCTGCAGATTTGGTTGGAAATGAAAGTCTAAAGGCGGAGACACACTTGAGCATTTGCCCTGAATGAGCATGCGTTTCCGTTCGGCTCGCCCCGTCCATTTCTAAGCAAATCAGGGTGAACGCATGCCCATTCAGGGGCGAATGCATGCTCATTCGGGGCGAATGCTCTAGTGTCTCCACCTTTAGTTGTAGATTCAAAACATTTTTTTTTTTCTTTGCATCAAAGCTTTTGATCAATAAAATTTAATTAGAGTAAAATTAAAAAGAATATAGCCTGGAATGTAGATCTAAACCAACCCTGAAGTACATAGTGAGTTCAAATCCCAGAGAGCTGAGAAGTTTTTTACTGACCACATCGAGTAGATGATTAGTGTGGCTCTTAAGTGGCCTATCATCTAATGACCTAATGATACGATGATCGTCCTGATCATCATATCATGAGGTCATTGCATCATTGGTCATATATTTGCTTCTTATATGTCCTGTGTAGGAAGCAAATACAGTAGAACCTCGATATGAAGTGTCTCAAGGGTATTAGGGAAACAGTCTTGTTATCGAGGTGCTCTTTTTGTTGAGGGTCGTGTTATCAAGGTTATTTTGGCTATCAGTCGTGTTATCAAGGTTTGAGGGCGGGGTTTTCAACTCTAGACTTGTTCAAGGTCGACCCATTCCTGTATAGTCGCGTTATAAAGGTTGACTTCTCAAAATGACTTGTTATAGAGGTTCTGAGTTACGTTGTGAATTGAAAAAAACCCGTGTTATAGAGGTTGTTTGGATAATAATAGTTGCGTTATAGAGGTTAATTTAACATTATGTGTTATGGCAATTTCAAGGGGATTTGAAAATTGCACTTCTAATTGAGGTTGTCGTGTTATTGAGGGTCGTGTAAGTGAGGTTCTACTGTATTTTTATTTTATTAATTTATCTTTCATGATAGTCAGATTCATCATATGAAAGCTATGATTAATTTCTAAAACTTAAAATTTATATTTCCAATCACATCTCCTAGAATATTGCATCAAAATACACCAATCTACTCTCAAATTCTCACTATTTATGTTCAGTTAAAATTTGTTTTTTTTTATGCATTCTTAGCTTAAAATATTTGGCTTATGTTAGACACAGTATAGAGGCTGTCGCTCTTCTGTTTTTAATATAACAAATATGTTTTTGTTGTGAGTTCCAACATGTCTGTCGTATGTTGTCAGAGGGTGAGAGAAAGGTTGATGAGACTCAGTGAGTGACAACATGTCACAAGTGTTACCTTGTCACTCGTAAACCCCCTACTTTAACAAACAAATGTCTCATGTTTTGTTGTAGAACAACGCAACCCGCTCCACACCTTGATGGGTAAGAAACTTTTATTTTTATTTAATTTTTATGATGCTATTCAAAATCTCTTAATGTGCTAATGCCTCACAATTCATTTTCTAATTTTTTCACTTTATACCATTATTACCCATTGAACGCATTTGGATGCACTGTGGTTGCATGCCGTGCTAAGGCTGCTGAATGGAGATCCAAGCACAATCTTCTGGCACTCTGCCGCTCTTTTCCTCGTGTCTCAGGCAGAACCCTCTTACAAGGGTCCGCCCGCTGGCGTTTGTATCCACAGAGGATCCTAACAGCAATTCTTTAAAAGATTAACTTTGAAATCGTGTAGTCTCATTTGGTATTATTTAAAACCGTCACAAAGGCACGTTCCTGAATTAGAAGACTTGTTGAATGGGTTAAGCCACCTAGAATTAATTTTACTCAACTCATTAAGAAATCTTTCGGAAAGACCTCTTTCAGGAAACTACTCAGGCTTAATTCCAATTCACTTCTTTTCTTATATTCAAAATATCTTAATCTGATCTAAATAAATTGGTCGTGCGTGAAGTCTCACGTAAAAAGGGCTTCGTTGATATTGTGAACATGAAATTAGTATTACGGGGAGAGGGGGGGGGGGGGGGGACGCAATATTTTGATGTTTTTTTTTTTACAAAATGGCGTGGCAAATTAAACAATTTTTACAAGTGTTATATATTTTTGTAATCTACTCTTCAATACCTTTCATTTGATACCCAACTCAAAATTTAAAAAAAAAAAAATCCCCGTGACATGATTTATCCGCCATTTTGGATTCCCAGTTAATCAGATCAAATTGCTATTCTTATTTTTTCTATGGCCCAGCAGACCACACATTTTGCATATTTTTTTATATTTTTAGTAACAGCGAGGGGGGGGGGACGCAAAATTTTGATGTTTTTGGACAAAATGGCATGGAAAATTAAACATTTTCCACAAGTGTAATATATATTTTTGTAATCTACTCTTCAATATATTTTATTCAATACCTTTCCGTATACTTGATACCTCATTCAAAATTTAAAAAAAATATTTTTTGTCCCGTGACATGAATTATCCGCCATTTTGGATTTGAACAGCTGACAATTTTGAGTTCGCTATATTTTTTCTGTGCACGTCAAAACGATCTTTAATACTAGAAAGTTTCATGTTTTTATCTGTTTTGATTCAAAAGTTATTGGAACCGTACAGAGTGACAGACAGACACAGGATCAAAACTATAAGGGTTTCTTTTTTTGGTTTTACCTACGAAACCCTAAAAAAGGGCATTTTTTTAGTTCTGTCTTACTATCAATGACTAGTTTAAAATATTTTGAAAGTAAGTGTAAAATAATTTGATATTTCTTACTAATTATTCTGGTTAAAACTTATAATTTATCATTTAAATTTACTTAAACTCTGGTGGAATCAAGGAGATTGCTAGTGTAAAATATTGTTAAAACTATAAACAGTAGGACTGCTATGCTTCACTTATAAGTTGTTAATGTTAAAAATAGAACCATTTATTCTTATTCGGCAGCCTTTATTATATTAAGTATTCTCGCACTTTAAGTGATCAATTGCATAAATGTTTTTGTGAAACCTCGTTAATCTTGAAGTTCATTAATTTTATAATAGCTGAATTATAGCTATCAATTCATTTTAAGAAATTTTGAATAGCATCTATAAGTTGTTAACTTTAGCTTTAAAATATTTGTAAAAACAATTATAATTGTTTAAAATTAAATGTATCTTCGATGAAGGTAATAATAAATTGAGAATATATAAAAATAAAAATTAGTTAAGATAATTATTTATGACCTCTTGGCATACCACTACTAAAAGTTCAACCAAGAAGTTATGGTACTCTGGACAAACTGTAAATTTAGCTTCGTTTAAAAATCGGAACTCCCAAGTATTGCTCAAGTCAGTACAGTCAGGTGTTATATTTGAAATTAATTTACTACATTAACGTAAATTCACAGTATCCGTTTTTTACGACTTTTTATCAGTCTTTAAATTAAAGAGAGAGAGAGACTGAGACAATTAAGAGTTTATAACCTCCACCCTGCACACCTTCCTTAGATCGTATTCATATTTACAACACACTGGTCTATTATAAAACAAGTAAGGCGCACTTCACGTAAGTACGTGGGGCGATAATCGCCAGGTTTTGTACATTAAAGTTACAATTATTAAGTGTAATATAATTACACTAATTTTAATAGTAATATTCTTTTTCTACTCTTCATGACCTTTAAATTGATGTATAACATGTTATGGTAACTAAAACAATGTTTAGTCACCCGCCATATTGGCCGCCATCTTGAAAATTTTAATAGTTGCATATTCTTTTTCTACACTTCAAGACCTTTATTTAAGTTGATGTATAACATATCATAGTTACTAAATACTTATTTTAGTCGCCCGCCATATTGCCCGCCATCTTAAAAATATTGCGTGTGAAATTTTAATAGTTGCATATTCTTTTTATTCATTTCAAGACCTCTAAATTAATATATAACATGTCATGGTGACTAAAAACTTTTTTTTTAGTCGCCCACCATATTGGCCGCCATCTTGAAAATATTAAGTGTGAAAAATCCAAAATGTGTCCAGTTGTCTCAAATACCGAGATGCACCTGTGTGCTGAATTTCATGTTCCTAGCCATAGTAGTTTATGAATTGAAACAAGCAACGGACAGACAGAGCCGTTATATAAGGTTTCTTTTTGTACTTTGTACAGAATCCTAAAACTAACTATCCTATTGGAATGCCAGAAATATAAATCAGAAAGAAATAAATTATACCAAGAACTTAAAATACAAGAAATTCAAGATAAAAATGAAAAAATCAAGACCATCCTTTTCTCAAATTTAAAAAATATTAAACTCGCACTAAAATTCATAAAAGAAATAAATTACTCCCCTTAGCCTAAAATTGCAAAATGTGGAGTCCACTCACCAACAGAAACCCATAAATGAAATAAAAATTACTTAGGGAAAACATAGGAAGAATTTAGGAAGGACTCGGGGCCGCCCAACCTAATTGAGGTTTTCTGTGGTTTCCCTCAATTTACTAGGAAAATTCCAGGTTGGTCCCCCAATAAGTCAGTCCACAGACTGCCTATGATACCCAAAAGTCCAATCAAAAATTCCCATTTAAAAAAAAATAATCAAAAAAAAATTAATCAAAAGATAATAAAATATTTACTCCGAAATTATCCAATTAGTCCAGGCAAATTAGTAAAAAAAAACAGCAAATGGAGGAAATAATTTATAAAGTTTTGAAACTTTGTGAAAACACTTTTAAGGGGTGTAGTAGTAAGAAACAGTAAAGTTCCCCCCTCCTTAAAGTCCAAAATTTACTTATTTTTCACTTTTTACGCAAAACGGTTTATTTTTTTTTGAAGAGAAGTGTTTTTACCAAAATTATTCCTCACATAATTCTGCACAAAAAGGTCCTATGCATGTTTGAAGTGAGACATACTATCCTCTCTCAAAATAACATTATGGCTCCGGTATACACAAATATTTTTTGTTACTTATGCTAATAAATAACTTGTTTAAAAAATGAAAATAATAAAAAACTGGCAATACCTGGCCCAAAAACAACAACACTACCGTACTCCTGAGATTTCCATTGCTTCTTGATTGACCTTTAATAGGTTACTACATTAATTTATAGAAAAGCAATTATTTATCCATTAACAATTAATTTATAGACATTTTCTTATCTATATAGTATAATTGTACATACTGAAATATTTTTTTTTAGAAAATGTAATTTTTAAGAAGGTTTAATTAGTATTTTTAGATCTTGCCTTGGTATATGATGGCTATAGGTATAGGAATTTGATAGATATTTTAATTAAAATAGTAAATAAAAAATTCCTATCCACTCTTTTAGCAATGATTTTTTTTATAAGTTTTGTTTTTTTATGTATGGAAATGAAGTAATTGTTTGTGTTTGATGCAGTATACACGTTGTGTTTGGTGAGGTGGTCAGCGGTCAAGCAGTAGTGAGCCATGTTGAAACATTACCCGTTGATAAGATGAGCCGACCGCTCCAAGATGCTAAAATAACTAACTGTGGTGAACTTGTTCTCAAATCAAAGGCTAAAGGTAACCTGGTTAAATTGTCTCTAAATAAGAACATATAAACTGACTAGTGTAAAGAAAAGATCCATTCCGTTAGGTCTGAGAGACTTTTCCAAAGTCCTAATTAACACAAATAATAACATGATTCGATTTTCTAAGAAGTAAGAGGTGTTCCTCAACACTTGAGTTCATCAAATTGTACCATCTAATACAAATATAAAGAAGAAATAAATAAAATAGTTAAAGCAAAATTTGGGAAAATTTACAATTTAATTTGAATTAGTTGATTGTATTTTTACTTTCTCAAGTACGTTGTATGTATTGAGAGAAAGTAGTGTGTGATAGAGCAAAAAATTCAATTTTGATGGATATAAATGAGTTCATAAAAGTGGTTTTTTAAAAAAAAGTGGTCTGTGGAGAGGCGTGGAGCTTAAACTACTCAACCGATATTGATGAAATTTGGCATACATATTTAGGAAAGTGATTTGGGGGCCCTACCTCCCAAAAATATGTTGCATGCCACGCGCTAAGGCTGCTGGCCTAGTGGATCCAAGCACTCTCTTTTCCTCGTCTTAGGCAGAACCCTCATAATCTCACTATTATAAGTTGATTTCCCCAGAAAAATCTTGTTCCTGATTACAAGTGGTGAGAAATCAGATTTGATTTCCTTCAGGGGAGTAATTATTTGTATGTTAAATTTTGATAACATTTTTAATAATAAATGTAACCAGAAAACCCGAAATAACTTAAAAGTGGAAAACACAGGAACTAAGTTATTATGTACTTTTAAAAAAAAAAATAAAAAAAAATTAATGTGTTTTTTCTAAATTTTAGCTTCCAAGAAGAAGAGAAAGTATTCAACTTCAAGTGAGTCGGAGAGTGCAGAATCTGAAAGTGAAGAAGAAAGAGAAAAATCAAAGAAGAAGAAGAAAAAGAAAAAGAAGAAATCTAAATCTGAGTATATGGTTTTATATTATTTTCATTTTATACTTAGTATATTTAGAAGGTATAGTTTAAACATTTGTTACATGATTATTTTTATTACTAATAATATGGTTATTTTAGGAAAGAGGAGAAGATTAAAGAAAAAGAGATGAGTGAAGGAGAGATAGAGGATGAAGAAGATGAAGAAGAGGAAGGGGAGATGTTACATCCTCTGGTCACTATAAGTGATATTAAACCTGAAGATATACCTGAGGATCCAAAAAGGTATGTCTGCTAAATCTGTTCTTTAATTCACTTGCAATTACTTCTAGCTGAGGTAAAAGTTAGATTTTGCTTCTGAGCTAACCGAAGTTAACGGAAGCTGTGTGATTGTTCTGAAGAATGAAAATATTTTAAGTTTTAAAAATTTGAAACATATTTAAAAAATTCTAAGATAGAAATCCGTTTCAGACATCAAACATTTTTGGTTCCGTTTCTGTCTGTCGCTCAATTTTTGCGAACCACATATCTTTAAAACTGCTGGTTCAATTTTAATAAAATTTGTATGTTAGGTCATAAGTATCCGATTGTTGGTCCCATATAACTTTGAACCTTCTGCACCTATTTTTTTTCCTATTCCACATGCGCACAAATTTACATTTATATACTCCTACATCTTCAAAAGTACTCATCTGATTTTTTTATTCCATCTTCTGCCTTCTTCTCACCTACTCCTAGTACTGTCAAGTACTATCTGGATTTATACTCTAAGAAAATATTTCAGTACACTCATGTCCCTCAATGTAAGCTTTCTATTGTATAAAAAGTGGTCGGCATTCTATTTTCTTTGAACTTGTGTTATCACCTATTTTATGCTGTTGATTATATGTAAAGTACAGTATAGCGTCGATTATCCATACTAATGTTGAGTAGGGTGGTTCGGATAATCAAAATTCACCGAATAAAAGGAAAGATTAAATTTATGAATCACATTAGTACAAAAAGCATCTTTGTTTATTCTATCTAAATATAATTACACAGCTTACAACTCTCTTTTTAAGAATTATTTAAGTGGTGTCTTTTGATTTGTTTTTTCCCATAAAGCTAGTTCGGATAATTGAATGTTCAGATAACTGCCTTTCAGTTAATCAATGTTCTACTGTATATGAAAATTCTACATTTGCTGGTACCAAGTATTGATGGACAGCCATAGTGTTAAAGACGATGTTGTTATTGTTAAAAGCTCTTTATATATTTTTAGTAATTTTATATTTCTTCTTTTCTCTTGATGGTGAACCCTTTTTTTAAATTGCTATATGATTGAAAACTATATATGAACTCCCTGGGAATTATACAGGGAGGATTCATTTTAGTAGTATATGTTTCATAATTGTTTTTTCATGACAAAGTTTTTAAACTGCTAAAGATTATGTCCTAGGAAATATTACCGGCCTGAGGAAGCCCTTAGTTAGGGCGAAATATAGCTGTTTTTTTAAGAAAAAGAGGAGTTTGTTTATTGTAACCCTAACCAGACCCTAAGAAAATATATACTCATATATATATTTCAATCATATAGAATTTTAGGAATTTGTTTTTGAGGTCTACAGTGCTTAATTAAGAAATGTTATTTCTTAATACGTCGCGTCAGAGAGGTTATGTAAAAGTGACAAAGGTTGCTGTGACGTCATGTGCCCTCCACGATTTTTTGTCAGGCTATCTTTTCTGGCTCATAACAAATTATTGTTTACTAGAGTTCTGTAAGCATTTTATAGTTTTTTCCTCTTTTTATTCTATTAAAAGCTTTTTTAACCTTATCATATATTAGTAACATCATTAATAAGCCAACAAATGTATACATTATAGATGATAAAACAAATAATTCTCACAAATAACTCAAATAAGATCTAAAATAACTTACTTACAGATGTGCTCTTTTTACTCTATTAAAAGCTTTTTTAACTGTTTTTAACCTTATCATATATCAGTAACATCATTAATAAGCCAATAAATGTATACATTTTAGATGATAAAACAAATAATTCTCACAAATAACTCAAATAAGATGTAAAAGATAACTTACTTACAGATTATGTTTCGCCACACAGAAAATGGATTTGTATTGCGGTTAAAGTGACATTTATCTTTTAAGGTTCTATGGTTGCACCCAAATTTAAAGCATTGAGACATTTTTCATTCTACAATTTATAAAATTGATTAAAAAATAATAATAAAATAAAATAGCACTGATAAACCCCAGAAGTACATTGTTTGTTATGAGCCAGGGCAGCTTAGCCAACGTAACAACACACACTTTTTTTACGTAAGTGACGTCACACTTCCCCGGCGTATTAGCAAAATTTTGCCTCCTTGAGGTATCTTAAGGATTTGTTCAAAGTCATGAAGGTTATAGCCTTCTTTGGCACTGGCTGCTGTAACAAAATATCTTGCTTTTGTGCTCTTGAAAACCACCTTCTTCTTACATAGTTAACTTGACCAGAGCAATTTAAAAACAAATTCTTGATAGTAATTTATTAGACTTTTTCTACATCTGTAGTTAAAAGGGTTAAAGACAACTCTTATTTCTGATGCATTTTGTCTTTTGTTTCAGTTACTTGTTCAGAGCAGTTAAAGGTGGAAGAAAAGACGAGAAGGAGGGAAAGAAGAGGAAAGATGATAAAGATGGTAGGGACAGAGAGAGAGACAGAGACCGAAGGGATAGAGACCGGGACAGAGAGAGGGATAATAGGGGTGATAGAGATCGAGGAAGAAATAAGTATCAACCATTTAGAGGATACACCAGGAGTGGCAAGAAGATCAAAGGAAGAGGCATTCTCGTATGATATTATTCTTATAATTTTATTTTTAATATGGAGTTCTAGGTCTTCCGGAGTTCTAGGTCATAGTATTTAAGTCTGTTTTTAGTGTGTTGTGTTCGCATGTGTCTTACGTATTCAATGTTTCGCCTTCAGCACAAGAAGCAAAATAGAAGCAACTGGAAGACCTAAAACTCCTTTATGAAACTAACCGCAGAAGCCTACACACTAAGATCTCCATGTTAGACCATCCAGAAGTTATTTTATGACAAAAACTTGGTTATCTTAAAAAATGTACGAAGGCTGTCCAGAAAGTAACAGACGATTTGAAATAAAAAATAAACAAAGTTGAAAAAAAAATAAACAAAAAAAAACTTTATTATATACAAGGGAATAACGCAAACAGTCTCTCCACGTAAATTCAAAAAACAAAGATTTTTGATTGCCAAAGCAGCTTTCAGACTTCAAAAGGCCATCATCAGTGCCTATTGCGGTCAAAAAAAAAAGTTACATAATATAAATAATTTAGTTAGTGGCGAGTCTACTTCATGTCGGATATCGACGCGATTTCAACCTCCGGTTTACACCGGCATGCTGTTCAGCGTCAGTGTCAAAGCGTTACCACAAAATTTGTGGTATTTGAGTTTCCTGACTACAATTTCATGAAAAAAATTCTGTGACTTTTGGGGGAAATGTTTGGAGAGTTGTGTTATCGTTAAACAACGATTTTCACGGATTTTGTAATTGATTTTTGCCACCACTTCATCAGTCTCAAGACTAGGCCTACCACTGCGGAACATTGGTTTGGTCACTTTTAAAATCAATGCACCTCTGCCTCACTCGACTTTTCACTGATTATTCCTTTGCCATACACATCACAAATCTGCCGATAAATTTAATTTTATCCTAATAACAGACAGCACTTTACAATCGGCAGGATTTTCAATTGCAGCGCTCATTTATCACTCCACTACAGACAAGTATGAGAGGCACGACGCACACGCTACCACAACTGTGTGTAGGAACCCTCTGACACTAAGTTGGCGGAGCTACCCCAGCCACTGCCGTGCCTCACCAAAACATCTGTTACTTTCTGGACAGCCCTCATGTATTGCATTAGTTTGATGCTTAATATAGAATATAAAAAGTCTCTCTATGTGCTTGGTTATATGTGTTTGGTTAATTAAGTTGATTGGTTACAGCGATATCGCACTCCCTCTAGAAGTCGCTCCAGGAGTTTTACACCACCACACTGGAAGCAAGAAGAGCGTAGAACCATTTCTTTGGCTGAATTCCAGGTAGCTATTATTTCTTTTTAGAATTTACAAGTATCTTTTGAAGAAGCTTAAAAGTGTTTAATACCTCATGTTTATCAATTAAACTCTGCCCTATCATGTCTAATGTTATGATCTGAATCTGATAAACATTTATGAATTTAGTTCTTCTAAAAGTTTTTCGGTTTTCCAGAGGTGGACTGTGTCTTAAAAGCATTTTCAGGAGGGTTTATTTTATCAGCTTAAGTTAATGGTATTAGGAGTGAAATTGTCATGTCCCATTCAACCACAGGACCTAAAACTTCATAAAAACTTTTTAAACTTTTTCAAAATTTATTTATTTATTTATTCAATTGTTCAATCAAATTCAATTTTTTTTTATATAACTTCCTGAAAGCATTAATACTTTTAGAAAAGTTCTTTTTTTTCCACATTGGTTTTATGAAGAAATATTTTCAACTGAAAGTGCATATTTATATGCAGCACCATACATTTATTTGAAAAATCCCATCTTCAAAATTTGATTTGATTTACATGGGAGAACTTACATTTCCTCTTAAGTACCTCTCTACACTTCTCAAAGTTACAATGGAAAACTTTCTTACATTTCTACCGTCTAAATATAAAAGTAGAAATACTTATTGAAACTAATTTCTAGACGTTCTATTCTTTTTGGCATTTTAAACTTTTCCTAAAATTGTTGATATTGTCTATTAAAATGTTTATTCCTTTAAATCTATTTATTTTTAATAGAAAAGAGAAGAGCTAAGAAAGAGGGACTATGAAGATAATAAAGATCAAGGATTGGAGGATGAAAATACTGAAGGGTAATGAAGAGATATATATATATATATTTGTTAGTGTACCGTTAAACCAGCCATTCAAGGTCCAATTTGGTCTTACATCATGGGACGGGGCTTGTTGGATACACGGGGAATCTACAGTACTTTTTAGATTGTTACTCCCCTATGTTGTTTAAGTAAAAAAATTACAGACTAAATAACTATGAAGACAAAGGGATATTTAGTCCAATGTTACTTCGGGACAAAGGAATATCCCACTTCTATTTTGATAAGTGGAGTAACAGTCTAAAGAAGAACATTCTGTACACCTTCTTTAGACTGTTACTCCCCTGTTATTTTTTTTATAAGGGGAGTAACTATCCAAAGAAGTTCCGAATCGACCTTGTTGTATGACATGTTGCCAACGACCCCACTCTCAGTCCAACTGAGTGTCGTACGACCAAGTCAGACTGAGAATGGCTGGTTTTAATGTTTGTGTGTCTTTCATTGTTTAGTCACTATCATAGTTTTTAAAGCTATTAGTGATTTATTTTTTTGGCTTTGAATCTAGCCATAAGTTGGAATTTTGAGTACTTTTTTCTTTAGCATCCCCCTATATCCCTTTGTCTTAATAGTTATTTAGACAAAGGAACATATACAGAGTAGTATATATTTCTTAATCTGAATTACTATGAAGACAAAGGGCCATAGCCATAGCCCACCTGTGTAAATAAATGTTATAATATCCCTTAGTCTAATTAATTATTAAGACAAAGGAAAATTAAATATACGCTTAGAAAACTGTAGAACTCATTGTCCAACAGTTTGTGTATAAGATTTAGTCTTAAACGTGATGAGACTCGATTTTAAAATAGCATAATAAAACTACCCCCAGGAGTCTCAATGACTTGGGGAGACAAACACACAAATAATGAATGTTAAAGGGTTTTTGTTGAAACTGTTTTCCCTTTATTTAATTTATTGTTATTCAGAAGTAAGAGATATACAGTAGAACCTCGATAAGAAGTTTCTCAAGGGGATTAGGGAAACAGTCTTGTTATCGAGGTGCTCTTTTTGTTGAGGGTCGTGTTATCAAGGTTTATTTTGGCTATCAGTCGTGTTATCGAGGTTAATGGGTGGGGTTTTCAAGTCTAGACTTTTTCAAGGTCGACCCATTACTGTATAGAGTCGCGTTATGGAAGTTGACTTCCCAAAACGACTTGTTATAGAGGTTCTGAGTTATGTTGTGAATTGGAAAAAATCCGTGTTATTGAGGGTCGTGTAAGGGAGGTTCTACTGTAATTATACTTACTATTGTCATTGCTCCAAGAAAAAAAACAAAATTTTGTTTGGTACTGGGTTTGCTACAAAATAAATTATTATAATGTTAATCTTGTATGTCTACATCAATAAAAAAATTCTAAAATTTAAGCTTTGAGATTTTTGTGGGCAGATTATTGTTTAGAACCAAAGGGGTCGCTAAAGTAAATAAGTTCCAAATTTTGTTTAAAAAATGGCTTTATTATTATTATTACCATTTGTGTATTGATACCTGTATAACTAAATTACTCTAGGAATGGGGAAGATAATTGGAAGAGAGGTGAAACTCTAGAAGATACAGATAAGCAGCCTGAACTATGGAAGAGATTAGAGGACACTCCTGGCAACTTTGGATGGAGGCGAGGCATGGGGACTAAAGGAGGCCCGAATAGGCAGGCGCAGCAGCGCCCTTCTAGGCCAGAGGTATATAAATACTTTGTGTTTAAAACAGCCGACCCTCGATAATTCGAACCTGAAGGGACTCGCTATAAATCACATTATTGAGAGTTTGCTTTATCAAGTTGTTTGAATTATCAAGAAGAAGATTAAAAAAATTGGAATTACTAAAAGTTTATTTTTAATATAGACAGGGCCGGCACAAGAGGTTTTGGCACCCTAGGCAAAACTATTATAAGGCGCCCCCCATTCATCATTCGATTCAGCCACTCACTTTTAGGAAACATAAGACCAAAACAATTATAACACAATTTATCCTGTTCAGTTGAAATAGTTGCCAGTCCTAATAATCTCTCTTCCGTCATACATGACATGACCCCAGCCCAAAGGGGGGTCCGGGGGGTTCTACAAATTTAGAAAATTGGGTTAAAAAAGGGTGAATTTTGGTTTTTTGGGTTTTTTCTAGAGCTTTTTCAGCTAAAAAAAAAAAAAAATCAATCACCTAAAAGTTTGTGTAGAATTTTTGAAACATTTATTAACTAAATCGGTTTTTAGACTAAAAAAAAAAAAATAGTTTTTACCTTTAGCGCTATACTATGTTATAAATTATTCCTGGTTCATTATGAAATACCTTCGCAATGTCCTATACAGCAACTGAACTAGGGGATACACACTCAACTGAGTATATAAACAAACAACCATGAAAGTATCCATATAAACTAACACAAAATAAGTTAATGTTTGTATCCCACATAAACTTGTAAGTGGGAATCCCAGTTTTAAATGTTAATATCAACTTGACTATTGCTCCATAAAAAATAATTATTTATTAGCAAAATAATTATTGTATTATTGTTTTAAATGGTTATGAAAAATAATAAAACATAAGAAATGTTCAACCAAATTTTATAGATCCTCCCCTGAGATATCTTCTAATGTAAATGTTTCATCTATCTTTCTTTGTAAAAACATTGACCTCTTGGTGGGCAAGTATTTTGTGGCGCCCCTCAGGCCCTAGTCCCTAGGCGGTCGTCTAGTTCGCCTATATGGTCGCGCCGGCCATGAATAAAGAAATAAATTAAATGAATACATATGTGCATACATAATATGAAAATACAATTGGACAAAATGAATGAGTGCATTTTATATAATGTTAGATTTGTTTAGTGATTAAAACGTTATTAATTGAAATAATCGTGAATTGTTTATTGCTGCATTGATTGCCCTTTTCTACTGTGACCAGTGCTGAAAAAATAATTTTAAAATATAAAACACATTTGAATTATAAAAAGCCTTCAATCCTCCTGTGGCGACAATAGCTTCGTATACCCAAGTGCATCAAGTGGGTATGTATTGTTTATTGCGTTCTTCGATTTACCAAACTGACCTGCGGAGAAGTTTGAATTATCAAGTTATTTGTATTATTGATGTTTGAATTAGCAAGAGTCGACTGTATAATGTCTGCTAGTTTCAATAATTGAAGTTTCCTCTAGTTGGATACTGTTTTCCCTCTGTGTGGAATAGTTTGTAAATTTTAATCAATAACTTACTTATTAGTTGTTAGAAAACAAAAGCAACTAATAATTTTATTGAGCAGCTGTACATTTTTAATTGATAACTTACTTATTAGTTGTTAACAAACAAAAGCAACTAATAATTTTTACCAAATAGCTGTAAATTTTAATTGATAACTTACTTATTAGTTGTTAACAAACAAAAGCAACTAATAATTATATTGAACAGCTGTACATTTTTAATTGATAACTTACTTATTTTATTTAGTTTTAATAAAATGATTAATTGCTTGTTGTATTATTAAAAACTAAATGTATCTTAAAAGTCAGTTCAGGTGTAATTGTAATATTTGCAGTTCCATTTAGGAAAATTCTTTGAGATAAGTCAAATTATAAAATGCCTTTGCTTGGATACATTTTGAAAGGAATGTAATAATTGAAACATTTTTACTGAAATTAGCGGAGTTTAAACAGAGTAAAGGTGCGTACAGATGCTCTAACATGACGTGGGAACACGTCACGTCTGAATCCGTGGGACCTCGTCAGTCATGAAGCGGTGTTCACATTGACCTGATGTCAGGCACATGAAAGAACACACTTCGTTCTTGTTGCCTTTCCCGACAGTTGGTTTTGAGCCTCCAAACATGAATGTACTCCGTGTTTTTGGACATGCTGGAAGAAGAAGAAGAAGAAATTGCTGCTCTGTGTACTGCTGCCATTTGCTTGTCTAGAGAAGGGGTGCATCCTATCAATGTGAAGCAGAAATCTGCGGTAATTTTACCGCAGTGGTTTCCAACTTTTTTTTTTTTTTTTTTTTTTTTACAAAATGTGTTTTGTTATAAATCTTATAAAGAATGTTATAAAGAACTTTTTATATACTACGTTTTTTAAATTTTCTGTCATAAATCATAAATTCAGCACCGGATTCACCCGAACGTATTCAATTAACATGTCTTCTTCCATCATTAAAAAAAATCAATAAAAACGTTATGTAATTTACTAATGTAAAACAGTAATAATAAAGCACCTGACTCTTCTGACGCCTTCCCACGACTGAAGAAATATCTGGAACTTTAGATATCCTTCCCATGTGTCATAAGACGTGTGGTGTCAGATAGCATCATACCATGCGTTCCCACGTCACGTCAGACCAATGTGAACATAAACTCACAAAACCCTGTTACTTTTGTATATCACAAGCATTATGATGCATTCCCATGTCATGTCAGAACAGTCTGAACGCACCTTAAAGAACTCTCCTGGTTTATGGGCAGTTATTATTAGGGCTAATGTAAAGCCTTGTTCTCACGACCTGTGGGCGAGCCTGGTTTGAAAGTTTGTCAGACCATACACCATGGGAACGCAAAGACTCGTTAGTATTCGAGGTGGCTCGGCCTTTCCTGTGTGGAGTTGTTACTCCTCCGACATCCAAGGCTTGACCAATGACATGCCTTAGTATGGCTCGAGCACCCGTTCCCATGATCTGTTGTGGTTTGTTATCTTAGCACACTGACATCAGAACACTGTATCTACTAGCTTGGCTCTTTCAACTTGTGGCTGTTCGAGATTCGCCAAGCCACGATCCTTTCCACTCCATGGGAATGGCTGAGGTCGGAAAACAACAGGTCAAAACAGACCACAAGTCTGTGTCTAGGCTCGCCAAGCCACAGGCTGTGGGAACCAGGCTTATGAACCTTCTTACAAAATTTATTATGTTCCTCTTTTTATTTGAATTATTTTGTTTATTAATCAAATCTCATAAACAACGTTATGTTCCCTCTTGAAAGGAGGGTGTTCTATAACTAGGACATTCTTCCTCATAATAATATTCTGTCCGAGGTATGGGTGTAATTACGCCACTAAACTTAACTTTATTTCTGTTATTTCAGAGAAATCAGAACTGGAACGCTAGAGGAGGGGATAGGAGACCCTTTGAGGCCAAGAGGAACGATGGTCGCAATGAAAGAGAGGCAAACAGGGGTAAAGCAAGACCAGAAAGAGAGGCTGAGAGGAACCGAAAAAATAGCAGGAGCAAGGAAAAGGATGATAGACAAAAGTGGACCCCACAAGACCGTATTAGAAGAAGCAGGTCCAAGGAAAAAAGAACTGAATGCAAACGAAGAGATAGTAGAGACACTCAGAGAGACGATAAACCTAGGTTCAGAGATAAGAGAGATCCAAGCAAGAATGACAATCAATCCAAAGATAGAAAAGACAAAGAATTAAAACCATACAAATCAGACAGTTATCCCAACAAGGAAAGTGACCTGAGAGAAAGTGGTTTCCCAAGAAGAAGGAGGAGTAGATCACCTGAAAGAAGGAACAGTAGGTCACTTGAAAGAAGGAAGAGTAGATCTCCTGAAAGGAGGAGATCTCTTGAAAGGAGGAAGAGTAGATCTCCTGAAAGAAGGAAGAGTAGATCTCTTGAAAGGAGGAAGAGTAGATCTCCTGAAAGGAGAAAGAGTAGATCTCCTGAAAGAAGGAAGAGTAGATCTCCTGAAAGGAGGAAGAGTAGATCTCCTGAAAGGAGGAAGAGTAGATCTCCTGAAAGAAGGAAGAGTAGATCTCCCGAAAGAAGAAAATTTCGAGATAAACCTGAAAAAAAGAAGAAATCACCTTCTTCATCTCGATCTCCTTCTTCCTCTTCTACTTCCTCTTCGGAATCAAGTTCCGATGGTGAAAAGAGATCGAAAAAGAGAAAGCGTTGAGTTTTTTTTTTTTTTTATATACATTTCATTACTATTATTCATTCAATATCAAATAAAAGTATTTGTTTCCCTTCAGCAATTGTATATTGTATTTTAGTGAGACAAATATTGTTTGTTAATACAATATTAGTGTTATTTCACTTAACATATTAGTAAATTACAGTAATTGAAACACTTTCTTCTTATGCTATTACCTGTTGTTTACATTAAACCATTTCTGTAAATCACCTTTTATCTGGTCCCTCATTTTGGTTAATATAAATCTATTATTATTATTGCATTCTATGCATTGCCATTTGTATTTAATAAGATGTGCATTTAACATACATTTTGGCTGTCTTGGATTCTCCAAGTTAGTTGGGATGAGATAAGGTCTTAATGTAAAGGGTCCAGTTTAACAAAAAAAAATTGTTGTACCTTATAACTTAATGTTTGATACCTTTGAACCCATCTAAAAATTCAATGTGAAACCTACTTCAATATTTATGAATGAGGGTATTTCATTCTTCATTACCTTTAACTCCATCCTCTAAATTTAATGTTTTTTAAATATATGTAGCGTTGACGGAGTAATTGCAATAAAATCATTTAAATAGCTATCTTTCACATTTTTTTTTTTTCTGGAGAAACAAAATATAAAATTGTATTTACATATCTTGACTCCAAGTTTACAATGTGTAATTCAGGGAAAAAAGTGTAGGCCTTATTTTGTATGATTTACAACTTATTATAATTTATTTGATTTGGTTAATTTTGTGTATTTCCTTTTTTCATTATTTATAATTTGACTTTATTAAGAAGCAGTCTTTATCTTCTTTTGAAAAATAAAAACAACAACCTCTGTTTAAGTAGCATTGTTATGTATGAAATAAAAAAAAAAATTAATTTAGCTTTTGCTTGCTGATGAAATATTTTGATGAATTAATTTTATATGATAACAAAGTTTTTTAAAACTCACCAGAGAATAAATTTTAGTCATTGATAATTCTTGTTTTAATTTTTGTATAATTTCAAAACATGAATGTGTTTATGACGTACAAGTTGTAATAATTAGTTAGAATGAATTGATAGATGATAGTAATATCTTAGCATTTATACTGTATATTTAATGCTGCTCACTTTGTTCATCCAGCTAATATTTTTATCAACTTCAATTTTTAAGTATACAATAAACAAAAAAAAGTTGTTTTGAATGTGAGTGTAATTATTCCTTTTTCTTCACCCTTATTTATTTTCTATGTTAAAAACTCTGGAATAAATCCTGACATAATTTTTTTTAGATTCTTGTAACTCCTATTACAAGTTAAATGTTTAATATAAGCATCGACTAAGTGATCTAAATTTAAAATAAATTCTCATTTTCTTCATTTCATTGATGTGTTTTTGGCATTGAATCTACTTATTGAAATTTTAGTGGCGCACTCACATTGAAGTGGCCAAAGTACTAACTTACTGTGATAGATAACACACGTTTATATCAAACACATTATTATCTAACAATACATTAATTTGTCTAATTTATATATTCTTCATACTTATTGGGCTTTTAGGGATGATCATTAAAAAACATTTCTATTTTTTTAAAACCAATATAATTGGTGCGAATTTTCGCCCATACCTGGGCATCATCAGGCCTTTATCTGAGTAATATTGTGTGCTTTTCATTGATCTTTTATATATATACATCCAAAGGTGAGTAACATTCTCTGACCAACATTGAACTGTTACTCTGAGTAACAGTTCAATGTTGAAAAGCACACAATATTACTCAGATAAAGGCCTGATGATGCCCAGGTATGGACGAAAATTCTCACCAATTATATTGCTTTTAAAAAAATAGAAATGTTTTTTAATGATCATCCCTAAAAGCCCAATAAGTACGAAGAATTGTTAGAAAATTAAGGGATAAACTGAAGAATAACTAATTTATATAGTAAATGGATTATAAGGTGTAAAATTATGAAAAAAGAATCCATTTTAATTACAATTTAGGCAGGGGAATTTTTCCCCCCTGGTCTGCTAGGAGCTCTGATATCATCTATATATATATAAAACTAAGAGTGACAGTGACTGACTGATCAAAAATTCTCCTACTTCCCATTGACATAGAGATTTGAAATTTGGTACATAGATAGAGTGTACCATAAATAGAAAAGTGCGGCCATTTTGATTTTTATATATGGCCACCATATTGAATTTTAGTTGCCATCTTGGATTTATTCACATTCTATTATTTCAGCTTCAAGTGGCCCTAGAGATCTGAAATTTGGTACATAGACTTATGGTAGCTAAAAAAGAAAATTAAAGGTACTTTCACTTCAACATATGGCCGTCATATTAAATTATAGCCACCATCTTGGATTTAATCACACTATATTATAACAGCTTCCAGAGGACCTAGAGATCGGAAATGTTGTACATAGACTTATGGTAGTTAAAGAAGAAAATTAAAGGTACTTTCACTTCAACATATGGCCGTCATCTTTGTTCATTTTTCAGGAAAACAATTTGAAGTTTTGTTGTTTGTACCATGCGAATTTAGGAACAAAACTTCAAACACATTTTAGCGGTAAACTAACAAACTAAGACATACACTACTTTTACCATCAACAGTTTTATGTGTGAAGATTTCATTTCTGGTGCAATAATATGTTTAATTAAAAATATATTATACTGTTAAACAAAATGCATTATCTAAATAATTACTGCAAAGTAGATAAACATAAAAATGAATGGTTAAATTAATTTATAATGAAATACATTTAAAAAAAAACAGCTGCTCATATATTTATTTTAGATCAAATGTTTGAAGATAAGCATAAAAAAAATAATATACCTACTTGCACCTACTAAAATACGAAATTATGTAACAATTAAGATATATTCATTATATTGTTTTAATTATTTTTCACACACAGCACCAACTTCTAGATGGATAAGGTGCCTGAACGCTCCCGATCTGGCTAGTTTTATATAAAACTTAGAACTTTTATCTGTGAAATATAGTACTACAGTGAATACAAGTGAAAATCAATCTACCTCCTAGTATATTCTAACTTCCTGGCATGATATTTAAGAGTGTCACATTTTGTATGTCGTTCATTGAAACTTCAGCCCTCCTAAGTAGCAAAACTGTGCCAAAAGACATCCATGGGATATCCGTCCAGATTTAATCCTGTCCATAAATGTTGGTCTATGGGTTCCCTATAATTAGGTTACCCTAAGATGTCCTATAGATATCCTTAACGGGATGTCCAGTTAGGCGTTTTCTATGGATGAATTCTAATTTCTAAAGCTTTTTGCTTTTATTAAAAAATGTTAACAGATTTAATTACTTTACACAAAGGATGATGTTTCAGTGAAAACTATAATGAAACAATCTAAAATATTTTCAAATTATTATTATTAATAAAACTTATATATTTATGGTGTAAGTATTAATTTTGAGTTGCACCAATTTTTTTGTTTTTGGAAATGTCTCCTATCAGAGTGGATAGAGTGTCAAACTGATATATTAGAGCAGCGGCTCTCAACCCACGTACCCCTTTTTTGTATAATTAACTGTGCCGTACCCCCTAAAAACAACCCCTTATTTTTATAAATAATTTTTATAGTAGATGAAGTGTTGTTTAGCTACTGCTAATATTGCTACATCTTAGAAAAAGCTGTAAATAAGTCATTTTAATTCCAAACAAGATTTTATAATTGACATTTTACTAAAAAGTTTTTATTTATTAGACAGAAAAGAAAACAAAAAACCTTTTCTTAATTCATCGCGTACCCCTTACACATTTTAGCGTACCCCCAAGGGATACGCATACCACAGGTTGAGAACCGCTGTATTAGAGGAACCAGGCTAATATCTCGCATGGATAACAATATTTCTAGTACTTTAAATTCAATCTCAGAATTTATAATTCACATAGGGGTCCGACATTAAGTATTTATGCTGTAGCTGATATTACATATGACTATAGCGACAACTCTTTATTATTTTAAAAATTTACATTTTAAGGATCCAAAATATGTCCTAAAACTGTCCATAGCATCCTACTGGATGTGCTATGGAAGTCCCATGGAGGTTAGAAGGATGAACATCGGTTCAGCCATAAGATATCCAGAAGCAAACCCTTCACAGGATGTACCAATAGACCAAGTGACTGGTCCTGTGCATATCCTAGGGACAAAGTTGTGCTACTTGTGTGCCTTTAGTGAAAATAATGTACTATAAATAAAAAAACCTATCGACCTCCTGTTAAATCCTAACTTCCTGGCACGATATTTAACTCTACTCTACTAGTGGAAGCATTAGCAATTTTTATGAACTACCCATTAAGAGTCTTGTACATTAAAAACAATCCTTTACTTTGGGCCAAGAAATTCTTCCATCTCCACACTCGGTTCTGTATCTCTTTCCAGGTTTTCCCTATCTTCTAGGCCTACAGGTCAGCTTGGGCCTTCCTCTGTTTCTACTTCCCTGAATGTTCTAATTTAGACTTTCCTTGGCCTATTCATAGACAGGTTATGAAATATCCTAGACAAGTAGAAGACAATCCTAGAACAATTACTAGACAGGTAGGACAAACCACTTTTTGGAACCTAGTAATTAGGCCATACTCAGGCTCTTTTTACTAGTCTTGTGGTAGAGAGTTGCAGCCACTTCACACATCATACCTCTGTATAATGCAACGCAGAAGCGAGTGTATGGTGTGATCATTAGTGAGCCATATAAATCAGAGTATCACGGCGAGGGATCGAACCCACGACCTCATACCACCTTGGGTTCATTGTTGGCCGAGCAGACGCAGTAAGTAACTTAATCTACGCAGCCACGTTCTGGCTCTTTCTGATCAAGGTAACTCTTCTATCTGAAGGTATTCTTCTTTAGTTCTTTGCCATAGCTCTTCTAATTCTTTGTGTATAATATATGTTTAGTCTGTAGGCTTTTTCCCCATTCATTTCTTTTTTTTTCTGGCCAAATTTCTTCTAAGTCTCAATAATTAATAACTGTTAAATCTATTTTTATTAATTACATTTCCTACATAAAATGGCAGAAAAGTGGATTTCAAAATCCCTGATTTATTCAAAAGTTTATAACTATTCCTGTTGTTCTTTTTCTGTAATCTCTTTTAAAAGTTAAACTGATGCACTATCAATATCTCATCAAAGCAAATATTTTCTTGCGCATATCTTTTTTCTTTTTTTATAAAAAATCAATTTTTTAGTTCTTATGTTTGCGATGAGAAAATGTTGTTGTTTTACAAAATTTTAAGGGTAAATTTGCTTCTTCTAATTACACTTTGTGGACTCTCTCTGTAAATACTTACCCACTTTAGTGCTTAGTAGCTCTATTAGCAATACAAGTAGCAAGTACTAATGATTAGCTTTTAATGATAACAAGTAGCAATTATTAATGATTATATAAAGAAGACCTTTATAATATTGATTATGTATCCTTAATCTTAAAACTTACACTACAAAATTTTACATTTAAAGCTCATGTTTACACTACACAAGCGTTGCGCGCGAAAAGGAACATGTACATTAAATTTAAACTAAATCGGTCCACTTTTACTCCAGTTATCGTCCGACATGTAAATGTTACTGACAGACTGACAGAATGCATAGTTTGTTGAATGTAAGAAGCTTGCTTACGCTTGCATCAATAAAATATGGTGACGATGAAGATTACAAAAACTATTTAAGAATGGACAACAGCTATATTGCGTACTTGCTAGAAAAAATTGGTATTCCTGTTTTCTTATTATGTTTGCCAATACTTCAAGGGCTGCTTTATGTGCATTTCTATTAGAGTATGTTGACACACTTACTTAAGTCCCACAAACAATTACTTCTCCTATATGACTCCATAAATTCGGACAGACCGGTATTATCCATTTTAAAAATGGAAAAAATTGCCATGTGACGAATAGATTGATGTGTTGTTGGGTGCATGGACGTACTGCCGACCCAATCTCGGTCTAACTATCTGTACTGTGGGTTTGGGGCGGGGCTTGTTGGATGCACTGGGAATCCGACATGACTCGACTGTTTAGTACAACATGTTGTCAACCACCACTATCACAGTTCAACTACCACATTGGTACCACATTAGCTCGTTGGAGTGAGTGTCGTACGTCAAGTTGGACCATGAATGGCTGGCATTGCGTCGATCTTAAACATGGAATGAACTCACTCTCACTAATATTTTTTTTATTAACTTAACTCATTTCTTCCTCAGTAGGCACTGATGTTGGCCTTATGAAGGCTGAAAGCTGCTTTGTTTAGTAAACCAGTTTCAATTTTACGTTGAGAGACGATTTACGTTACTTCTTTAAGATAACCGCCATAGACGCTCCTAGATCTAACTTAAGAAAAACAATGGCTTACATGTGGTGCATAAATATATACAGTAGAACCTCGGTAAGAAGTGTCTCAAGGGGATTAGGGAAACAGTCTTGTTATCGAGGTGCTCTTTTTGTTGAGGGTTATGTTATCAAGGTTATTTTGACTATCAATCGTGTTATCGAGGTTAATGGGCGGGGTTTTCAAGTCTAGACTTGTTCAAGGTCGACCCATTCCTGTATGAAGTCGTGTTATAGAGGTTGACTTCTCAAAACGACTTGTTATAGAGGTTCTGAGTTACGTTGTGAATTGGAAAAAATCCGTGTTATTGAGGTTTTTAGGATAATAATGGTCGTGTTATAGAGGTTAATTTAACATTATGTGTTATGGCAATCTCAAGGGGATTTGAAAATTGCACTTGTAATTGAGGTTGTCGTGTTATTGAGGGTCGTGCAAGTGAGGTTCTACTGTAATAATACAGTTAGGAAATTCAAGTTACTGGAAAATACCTTGGCCAAGGATAAGTACAGTAGAGCGTACATTATCCGAACTAATATTGTTTAGAGTGGTTTGGATAATCAAATTTCACCAAATAGAAGGAAAGATGTAAAATAAATCAATAATGCTTGTACAAAAAACTTTACTATAGTACGTACATAGTGAAAAATATAATTATACAGCTAACTACGCTCTTCAAGAATTAATTAAGTGGTGGCATTTGATTTTTCCATAAAGCCAGTTGGGATATTTGAACGCTCAAATAACCATCGCTCTACTGTATATCCAAATGGTATCGCATTTAAGTATAAACTGAGAGGCTGGTCCTCTGTGCTGGTCTTAAAGCAAAAACCGAGCGTAGTTACATCTTCAAATATATATATATATATATATATATATATATATATATATATATATATATATATATATATATATATATATATATATATATATATATATATATATATATATATATATATATTTAACAATTTTATGACCCATATTTTTTTTTTTAATAAGTATAATATATTTATGGATTTTTAACTTTTTTTAAAAAAATGTGTACAGAGAAATTAATATTGAAAAAAAGAATATTTTTCTGAACTAATTTTAAACCAAAAATATATTATAATTATAAGGTTTGCTGAATAGATTTATCAAAATATGATAAATAAGTATGTTTATTACTTCAACAGATTCATTTAATGATCATATGAAAATCTTCTTTTATGTGTAGGTACTAAATATAAATTAAGAAGTAAATACTATTTTGGTGTTGATTTTGATTTTAATAAAGGTATCCTAAGAATGAATATTCAAAAATATTATTTAAATTAAATAATGTATGTCATATTTTTAATGAATATATTAAAATATTAATGAATAAGAGAGAGAAAAAACTTCTTTTCAATCTAAATTATATAATTAAAAAAAAAAATAAACTAACAATAATTATTATTCTTCTGATTAGTAGATATTTTTTTTATTTATAAGAAACAAAATAAAGGATATTTCAATAAAGTTATGTGATTTTAGGCGGGTTTTTGTTTATCTTGTTTTAGACGAAATTTGTTCTTATATATTCATTTGTAAGATAAATTCAAAAGACAATTGGTGCAGAACATTTTCATTTGTTATTTTAAGAATGGGATGTGACACAACTTTTATCAAATAAGAAATAAAAGATTAATTCTACGGCTTATTAATAGTAAAGGTGGTAAGTAGGTATCTGATTGAAAGTGTTAATGAGTAATTTGAACTCTATGACGTCATGAAGGATAGGTAATGTGTCCTGGGCAGGCATGTATACAAGGATTAAGGACTCGCAGTGAAGAAGTTGAAGTTGGCGGGCAAACTGGGTGTGAGAGTGGGGATGGAATGAAGTATATTGCAAGATGGCGGCGGTGCGCCTGCGGGAGGGGGCCTTCGCAGGAGATCAGTCAGTGCTAGTTTGTTGACATGTTCTGTGTCGCGTATCGTGTACCTCGTTAAAAACAACATACTATTTGATCGTTCAGCCAAATGTTTCTTTATATATGGCGGGTAGACTGCTCCACCTCATCTGTCTCTATTACCTCGGATTGTTAACCGCTAGTTCTGGAGGTAAGCGTAGTTTTATACACTTGTTTCGTCGTAACCTGTTTTTTTCCGCTAACACGACTTTTGTATGAAGCATCAATATGGCCGAAATCTCGACTCGGAGACCCGTTCTCCTTCGTTGTTTTTTTACAAGTTTTCGACGTTAACAACTCACTGTTGACCTTCTCTTGTGAATTCGTGTTGAAGAGGAAAGTGTCGCGATGCGATAAGTCGCCGGATCTCGGTTTTATTGTGCTACGTATCGACTGTCAAGTTTGTAAACACGATCCTACTTCTACACCTCCCTTCTATTCGATATCCCGACTTACTCACTAGAATCCCGTTCAGAACCTTTCTCGAACGTATCCTTACTTTCTCTGTTATCACTCGATTAAACTGACTTTAACCTTATAACTTGATTCGTCTAAATAAAACCCGATATCTCTAGAATTACTTCTAGAGTAAGTTACAATGCCGAGTCCTAATCTACCTTCATTCAAAACCCATGTTTTCCCTTGTATTTGCCTCTTTTGAAGCTATAAACTCGAATTGTTTGTTTACAATACGTGTTTTTCAAAGACCGATAATACTGTAAACTTGTCTAGAAAGTTTTGAACTGGTATTTGGTTTCGTTACGGGTTAATTAAGGTTGAATTCCTACGGACATTCCTTCAGAACAACGACCTAGGATAACGTGAAACCCAGGTGCCTAGTTTTCATTGTAGTATTTCATATTACTTGCTTTTAATTCTATTCTTGATTCCGGTGACTACAGTGCACCTTTAATACCTAATTATTTATCACATATATTAAAATCTCGGCAGATAAACTAATACCTATTAAGTACCCAACCTACCTGACTTGGTTACCTTTATAAGTAGGTAGGTAGGTACTTGAAGTATTAGTTGTTTAATTATCCAGCCTATCTTATATTTCACTGAACCTCTGTACTTTATTAAGTTCTTGTATAACTGCTTTGCAAGTCCCTTTTCTTACTTAACACTGGAACTTTAGCATAAATAAGAGTTTAATAATGGCATCAATTAGTTTAAATAACTGTATGTATTATTAAGTAACAGTTCGTCTAAAATTGTCTTAAATTATTCCTAAGTAGTAGATTGAGAGATTATTAATATCCTTAAGTACAACTTAATAAGTTACTAGGCAAGAAAGTAACGGTACTTCTTTAGATTGTTACTCCCCTATGTTTTTCAGAATATAAATGACTAAATAACTATTAAGACAAAGGGATGTCTTGTACAATGTACTTTTGGACAAAGGAATATCACACTTCTGTTTGTATAAGGGGAGTAATAGTCTAAAGAAGATCATTCCGTACACCTTCTTTAGATTGTTACTCCCCTCTGTTTTTTTATAAGGGGAGTAACAATCTAAAGAAGTGCCAAAGTAACATTACAAGTTATGATGATTATTACTTGCTTCGCTTCGCTCTAGGAATTGATATGAGTCTAGTGCTTATTGAAAAATATTGACATTTGTAGTATGTTATGTGTGTTGTAGTTCTTGTTGAAGTTTTAAGTTAAGGTAATTTTAAGTTTAGGTATGTCGAACCTGAATGTTTTTATTTACATATAGGCTATGGTTTATTTATAATACCCACATGTACTATGAGTGTTCTTCCCTTACAACTTATAAACACACCTTAATTTTAATTTTATTACACAATCACATGGTCCCTTAAACCTGAAAATATTTTCTAAATCAGTTACCTGATAATCAAAACCTGTGCGGTTCATATCTATAATTAAAATAACAGAAATAGGAAAATGAAAATGACTATTAGTTATTTTAATCGCAGGGTTTTCAATTGAAAACATCAAATTAATCTTAATGCATAACTGTCAACAAATTAATTAAAATACATACTTAATTAGAATACAATTAGTAAGGTACCATACTGTACCTCACTAATTATATATTATATCCTTATATTTATATAGGTTGCTAATTTAAATTAAAATATAAAACTATAATAATACACTCTTTGTTATCATTTATAATATTTAATAATAGATATTTTATTTATTAAATACTTAATTGAAGAACGCATCCGACCCTTCTAGAAAAGTAATTGTTGAACTTATAAAATATTTAAGGATACAAAGAGACTTGTTTGCTTCAGAAAATAAGCATTTAATTGCCATCTAAGATTAGTTTCATTAACCAACCTTTTGATAAAATGAGAAACAAAAATACTAATTTTCTCCGCTTAATGAAAAAACATTGGATCATAGATGTTTTTCCATTAAGTGGAGAGAAAAACAGTATACATTTGTCTAATTGATATACATAGTAGATGGATCTTAATGTGTGAAATTATAAAACATTGATCCATTTTGATTACCATTTGGTCCTTTAGGAGCTTTGATATCATTTTATATATAAAATTTGCACTTCTATTGGTGAAATATAGTACTACAATGAATACAAGTGAAAACCAATCTACCTCCTAGTATATTCTAACTTCCTGGCACAATATTTAAGAGCGTCACATTTTGCCTGTTGTCTACTGAAACTTCAGCCCGCCTATAGTCAAAATATTGTACTATAAATGAAAACTATCGACCTCCTGTTAATTCCTAACTTCCTGGCACAACATAACTTCATTCCCTGAGCTGTAACATATCAATGTAAAAAAAATTAGCTAATATTTAGTGTAGTAGATTTTAGTTGGTATATTTACCAGATGACTGATATTGCTGATCAGATTAAGATCAAAATGATTATGACCATTAAAGAAGTTTTTTAACATTTCCATGTTAAACATCTTCTTGAGACGAGGAATCCTTGTAAGGAATGGGTATTCTGAGCATGGATAGGTATAATAGGTACAACACTTCGTCTCCTAAGTGAAAATTGTATTTAAAGTAAATATAATATATATGTGTGTGTGTATAGGTGATTTTATTATATTAAAAGTTAATGTTTCAATATATATATAAACAGTTACATTATTTAAATATTTAATACCTTGTGGTTAAGGTCCTTCGTTATGAAGAAACGTGGCTTTCTTCAGAAATGCTAATTTGTAATCTTAGCAACTTGACTAAGATTAAAGATTTGACGATTATTATCTACCTTTTCTACTTGAATGGGATTTTATGTCTTCCCTGAAAATAATGGGATAGAAAAGCTGTTCAGTTTATTTGAAATTGAAAGTGTCACCTGTTGATGACTCAAGATGTGAAGATATTCTCATATTGGTAATACGGCAGTTATGGAGCTTCTTTAACCCCCCCCCCCCCTCTGTCAACAGTTATGTTTATGACTGTCTTTCTCTGATCAAAATAAGCTCCCTCTTTAAAAAAAAAATCCTTGAGTTTCAATAATCCTCGATTACATTGTGGTAAGTCCTAGAGAATAAGAAATTAGCAAATTCCCATTTTAAAATATAAGAACCTTATCATGAAGGACTTAAAAAATGATCGAATATTGATAAGTAGATGTAATATAAAGAATGTTTGTTCAAAATATGTTTCTTAATTCTTTATAGTGACTAAAGAAAATACTTGTTCTGTGTTTATTTGAGTACCTTATTTAAACGTCCAAAACTTTAATAATCTGTAGCTTAAATCTCAGCTCAAAGGATTAAATAGGAGCTCTATAAGAAAATACAAAGAGAATTAGAGGGTTCCCTTGAGTCGATGACTGCTCTATGTTTATTTGAGTACCTTATTTAAATGACCAAAACTTCAATTTAATAATCTGTAGCTTAACTCTCTGCTCAAAGGATTAATAGGAGCTCTATAAGAAAATACAAAGAGAATTAGAGGGTTCCCTTGAGTCGATGACTGTTATATGTTTATTTGAGTACCTTTTTTAAATGACCAAAATTTCAATTTAATAATCTGTAGCTTAACTCTCTGCTCAATGGATTAAATAGGAGCTCTATAAGAAAATACAAAGAGAATTAGAGGGTTCCCTTGAGTCGATGACTGCTCTATGTTTATATTTATTTATCATTATGTAAGATTATGATAGTGTGCTTCAAGGATCTTACTCACTCTTCGTAAAGGGTATTTTTTTTTAAGAAAAAAACAAAAATAGACAAGCGGTTACTTATCTTTAATACTTCTTTGTTACACATACATTTTTATACTTATTTATTAAATATAGTAATATTGTATTTCAAGTGAATCTAATCTAAATAATATTGAATCGTTTGGTCTGAATACCCTTTTCAGTATTAAACAGTAGGATTGAAGCAGGTTGGGTTGGAGGACTAGGGTTTGAACTACTTGAAAGCAATTAGTTTTCAATAGATGTACTTGACAACTCCTCTGTACTTAACCTAGACTTAACTACTCGTATAAAACAGGATTAACTATAATTTAGTATTGTTATTAGGACCTTGTCCTTAAAGTACTCTTACTTTCATTTCTTATCTTCAAACGGAGACTACTTTTATTATTAAGTAAATGAATTAATAGTCACAAAAATATTGAATATTTATACGTGTGATTAAAATAACTGTCAACATTTACGCTTTTCAGAATAATGTCTTTTAAAAGATCCTAGATTCTTCATTAATTTTTAAATTATATTAATGGCAATCAATCTTCAGTAATATCAACAATAAAATTAGTGCATTCCAGAATAAAGCCTTTTAAAAGATTCTTCATTAATTTTTGAATTATATTAATGATAATTTTAATCTTCATTAATGTCAACATTAACATATGTGCTTTTCAGAATTAACTCTTTTGAAAGATCCTAAATTCTTTATTATTTTTTTATTAATTATATTATTGATCTTCATTAATGTCAACATTAACATTAGTGCTTTTCAGAATAAAGTCGTTTGAAAGATCCTAGCTTCTTCATTATTTGTTTAATTATTAGTGATCTTTGGATTATGTATTATGATCTTGTATAGAACTTATATTGTATTCTCAAGAATGGAAATAATGTATAAATAAATAAATAAAATAAAATATATTAGTGATAGGATATTGATTTTCAATAATGTCAACATTAATATTAGTGCTTTCCAGAATAATGTCTTTGAAAGATCCTTCATTGTTCATTATTTTTTTACCTATATTAATGGTATAGAATATTGATTTTCAGTAATGTCAACATTAATATTAGTGTTTTCCAGAATAGTCTTTTGAAAGATCCTAGATTCTTCATTATTTGTTTTTAATCATATTAATGATGGGATATTGATCTTTAATAATATAAAAATTAACATTAGTGCTTTCCAGAATAAAGTCTTTTTGAGGATCCTAGCATTATTTTTTTTATATTAATGTTAGGATATTGATCTTCATTAATGTCAACATTGACATTAATGCTTTCCAGAATAATGTCTTTGAAAGATCCTTCATTGTTCATTATTTTTTTTACCTATATTAATGATTTAGGATATTGATTTTCAGTAATGTCAACATTAATATTATAGTGCTTTCCTGAATAAAGTCTTTGAAAGATCACCATCCCCATTAATGATGGGGATGGTGATCTTCAGTAAATAAAGGCCCAAAAGAAGGTGTCTTTCGGTATAATTTCTTGGTATTTTCTTTTTCTTATAGCTGGTTTAAGTATTAGTCCACAGGCCACCATAAGAAGTGAGTCGCTGATTGATAAAGTTTTCTTACCTTATGGAATCGCTTATTTATGCCGTGTCCACCGATGAATTGGGTATATGGCAACTGGGCGCTGGGCCATTTCTTTTTTTTTTGGACATGCCAAACATGCCCTTCAGTAGGAACATTGAAAAGAGATAGATAAAGGTTTGATTATCATAGGATCGTTTAATTAAATTATTTAAAAAAACAGTGGTACACGTGGCCACCGATAAGAGCGATATGTTTGGGGTGACCACCGCCCCAAACATATCGCTCTGCGGGGATGTAGAAAAGAAAACGGCCCACTCGTATCGGTGGCCACCTTTACCACTGTTTTTGAAATAATTTAATTAAACGATCCTGTGAAAATCAAAACTTTATCTATCTCTTTCCAATGTTCCCGCAGAAGGGCAAGTTTGGCATGTCAACAAAAAATAAACGCGCTGGGCGCTGGCCCAGCGCCCAGCTGCCATATACCCAATTCATCGGTGGACACGGCATAAATAAGCGATTCCATAAGGTAAGAAAACTTTATCAACCAGCGACTCACTTCTTATGGTGGCCTGGGGACTATATGAAAATAATTAAAAAAAAAAAAAATTAATATATATTAAAGATTATTTCGCTCATACCTGGGCATCTTTAGGCCTAAAATAAAATAATATTAACAATATTATAACAATTTGTTATTCGATCTTAAAATTGTTTTCTTTTTATATTATTATTGTCTACAAAATAAAATTCAAAACAATCTTAACTTTATCTACAAGAGTTACATTTTAAAACAAGGAATATAAACACATTAAATAAAATGCTTGTTTTTATAATTTGTATATAAATGTAATTCTTTTTGTTAAAATTAAGATTGTTTTGATGACAGTAATAATTATATAAAAAGAAAATAAATAAGATCGAATAATAAATTTGTATAATATTGTTTATATTGGCCTGAAGGTGCTCAGGTATTGGCGAAATATTGGCTTTAATAATGAATTAAAAGAAAATATTTGTTTTTTATTTTTTTTTTCATCCTCAAAGATCAATTATAAGAAAAAGAAAATACCAATAAAATATAAGAGACCAACTCAAGAAAATAGACATGTATAATGTATTATTTCTTTTACAGAACTTACCTATACAACAAATTAAACTCGAAGTGTGATCATTATCAGTTATTTGTAAAACCATATTGGAAATATTTACTTGAGAATATTCTTGATCATTAGTGCATCAAGCGGAACAATCAAAACACATATTTAATTAATTAATTAAAGTAAAACTTTTTGTGGGTTGATTTTATACTGCTAATTTTAATTTCTTGAAAAAGAACCATAATATTATAAATTAAGGTGAAAAATAACAAAACGTTTTTCCTCGCAAATATAATTACTTATATCCTCTAAAGTTGCTTATACACTTATTAGTTAACATTTTCCTGTTTTTATATCCAAGATTTGATTTAGATAAATATTGTTTAATTAAGCACATACGATAAAGGATACACTCTAATTAACTCTTCCTTAGAATCTAACTTACAACATTATTAAGTTACTAAAATATGCAGACTAAGTAAAAAGATGTATTATTTTTGATACATTATCCATCTATTTAAATTATTAAATACGTTAGAAAGATTTATAGATATGACAATTAATAATGAGTACTTAAAGCAAGAGCTTAATGCCAATTAAAATTAAATAGTGTATGTATTAATCTTAGAGGAATGTAATTACACCTTCTTAGAAGTATTTATTATACATGAATTTAAACTTAATTATTTTTCTTTTCCTTGTTTCTTACATAATTGTAATACTATACACCGGATATTTATATCGGTGTATAGTTCTTTATTGATTAAATTTAATAAAGTGTTATGGGACCTCTTAGAGTTTGTATAAGTTGAATAATTTACTGTGTAATTTTTGTTGGTAGTATAATTAATAATATTTTTGCATGAATATAAGTACAGAGTTTTATTTATTTATTTTTAATCTGTGGAGCCACCAATAAATTTCCTGTAGTGTCGCTAATTTATTTTAAATTACTTCCAGCATGGAAGGTTTGCAAGCAAGTTTAATAAGAAATTGAAAAGATTTAGTTTTCTTATAGGATTTGCGTTGAAAATTTTGCATTTTTCCTGTACTCTTTCCCCTTCTTTTGATGCTGTAATGAATGAAGTCATTGTATTTTCGTGTAATGGAGCTATGAGCCAAAAATATTTACTTAGTTTAGTAACCTGCATTAATTGATTTTCATTGTTGAATATAAATTTATAAAAATTATGATTTTTAGTTTCATACATTTAAGGAATTACCCATTATGATAATGTCAATTTACCACTTGTTCCAAGGCGGTTTAAGTGCGGTTTTTTTACGTTATAGTTGTACCTTCAAGAACTATAAGTAACTGGGTAATATTCTAAAGTAACGATTCTTACTTTTTTATTTTTAGAAATATTACAGAATATTTATAAAAATAGACTGTTAATTAGTGTGGCACATAGCTTCCTCGCATCCTATCTCGTACTTTATTGATTTTATGCTTTTAAAGGCCATTATTATCTAATTTGTTTGTTTCCCCCCGTTTTCTTAATCTGTCAAAATTGTTTTGATTTTTTGCATGAATTAAAACCGGTTCAGATTCATCTGGGGCTATCTGCGGGTTTCTTTCGATAAACTATAAAAGCTTCATACAAATCAGATAAGTATACTTTTGAAGATATGGGTGTATAAATAATGTATGTTTTTGCGCATGTGGAAGAGAAACAAATGAGCGCAGAAGGTTGAAACTTATGTGGGACCAACAATGAGCTAATTTACAAATTTCATTAAAATCGGTCTATTTTTAAGATACGTTGGTTCGCCAAAATTAAGCGACAGACAGACACGGAACCAAAAATGTTCCCTGATGTCTGAAACGGATTTCTGTCTTGGAATTTTTGAAATCGGTGACATAAAATATGTTCGCCCTTCAGAACAATTACATAGCTTCCGTTACCTTCAGTAAGGTCGGAAGCAAAATATATGTATTCAGGGCCGTCGCGTGGTTTGTAGGCGCCCAAGGCAAGACTTTAATCGTCGCCGCCCCCCCCCCCCCCCCCCCCCGTAAAACTCGTAATTTTGTTCGTTCCATTTTTGGTTCGGGGGGATGATACCCTAGCTCTTTAAATCCGTTTACATTTTATCGTCTATATACAAACTTCAAACATTGAAAGGCATTCGCCTGGCTTTTGCATGAGCAAATGTCAGAATGTCTATAAAGTCTAAGTTTTTTGCTATGTCATTTTCTATTGCTAGAATGGCGATTGAGTTCAGCCTTACCTGTGCCATTGTAGAGTGATAATAAGTTTTTATAAGCTTACTAAAAATTCGTTCGGCACTAGCAACTGTCACGGGTATTGCTAGTAACACTCTTAACGCGACCCATAAGTTTGTAAACAAATATTTACTGTTTGTGTTTTTTATCATACACAAGACTTCTTTTGCTGTGACTTTGTTCTTGTTGTTTCCATGATCAGAAATCGAACTTACATGTAAAATTTCATGATACAGTTCAATGCCGTTGATATCAGACACTTTGGTTGTTTTGTCAGTTAAATGTCTTTCAAGGTCCAAACAAAATTGTTTTAGATCTACTGCACTTCCTCAGAAGACTCATACAAAAAAAACGCGTTTTCGTTTACGAATCCTTTTCTCGAGAAAAACAGGTTCGATACCAAGTTCAGCAGCTATTTCTTTAGCGGAGATCACTGCGTCCACGTATCCATTCTCTCTAAATCTGTTTAAAAACTCCAAACACTAATTGAACGTTTCAGAACAGTTACTGATATCTACCTCTTTCCCTTGAATGCTTTTACTGATCAAATTAACTTCAAAGTTACGATGAAGGAAAAGCCTTCCATCTGGTTAGTCAAAGATTGAGCTTCAGGGGCTGTTTGGTCTTCAATTTTGTCGCCTAACTTAACCAATGCATCCCTAACTTCCACGTATTGGTGTCTAACAGCATGAACAGCACTTATGCGAGCTCCCAACGCGTTTCACTCACTTGCTTTAAAGTAAGTGCTTTAGTATGGTCGCTTATTTCACACCAGCGCTTCGTTGAACTAGAGAAGATGGTAAAGAGGCGTCGCCTAGTATAGTTATTAGCTCATTTTGTATTGACACACTTAATAAATGAAATTGTTTTTCTTTGTCAGTTATAAGTATTAAGTGTTTCATTAGTACACAGTCAAATTTACCTAAAAGTTGTATAAATTCAAGAATTTTTCCATTATTTTTTTGTGTGAAAACTTTGGAAGATGACCCACGAAAAGCCATATTGTGCTCTGTTAGATATAAAGTAATTTCCACTAACCAACGTAATACTTCTTCTGAACGCTGAGCCTCAGTTTCAGTTTGCTTCATGGTGTGCTGGTTGATTAATGTGTCTCCTTTAATTTTTTTTCTGCTTCAAACCATGAAGCCATATTTTTGAAATTGTCTGGTGACAACTCATGGAATTTCAAACGGTCTGCCAAATTTTTTTATTTGTTACAACCCCACGGTGGCGCCCCCCGGATCGCGGCGCCCAAGGCGACCGCCTCGGTCGCCCCACCCACGCGACGGCCCTGTATGTATTGTTGTACATTTTTGGTTCCGTGTCTGTTTGTCTGCATGTCGCTCAATTTTTGCGAACCAACATATCTTAAAAACTACTCTCTTGATTATATTGAAATTTTGAATGGTAGGACATAATTAGCCCATTGTTAGTCCCATATAAGTTTCAACCTTCTGCGCTCATTTGTTTCTCTTCCACATGCCCACAAACATACATTTATTTACATCAAATGCACTTATCTGATTTCTATGAAATTATAATGGTTTGTCGAAATTAGTCTGCAGATGGTCCCAGATTAATTTCTACTCTCTGCTCTCCTTTCATTTTGCCTAATTACTTTAATTAATGTAAAAAAATCAAAGCAATTTTAATAGTTTTATAAAATTGGGGAAAATTAAATAGGTAAATTTGACAATAATTGGTTTTAATAAGTATATAAGTAGTATGTATAAAATAGAACGCGAGAAACTATGTGCCACACTAATTGCTTGAGTGTTTTTCTAATTGAATCTATTTTGAAAATACAAATTGAGAATAGCGATGATCAGTAAAAAGATAAAATATAAATTGTGGATTCTTCAAAGTTTCGAAGTATTGTATTTTCTTCTTCAATGTATGAACTCTAGAATGGTGTTTATTCCATGTTTAAGGCTCATATATATTTCACTGATATTTATTGTTTTAAGGCTAGATTAGAGTAGACATGTCTTATACAATATGCTGCAGGTTAGGTTGGTGGCTGGTAATATAAATCCATGCTTTAGAGGTGGAAATTTAATTATACAGAGCTTACGCTCAAGAAATCCGAGCATCACTAGTGATTTTAATAGCATAGTAGGTACACAATGATCCACATTAAATCCTACCCTGCCTTTATATTGCATTAAACTAGACACTAATAAAACTATATAGTATTTAGACTATGTTATAAAGTTATAACACTCTTCAATAAAATTAAAAATTTCAAATAGACCCAAAAACGAAATTATATTTAGTAATTTCTTAGTTATTATCATTTTTGTTAATCTTGTGACCATGTAGTTTTTATTATCTCATATAAAAAGAAAATATTGTTATTGACGCGAAAAAAATTGAGTTGATTTTGAGAGTTAGTTGGATTTACTCATTTTGAGAACCCCCTGAGTCCAAAAAAGTAGTTTTAAATAAACAGGTAAAGTGTGTGCTAGTCAGCACGCAGCGAGGGTCCGTAGGCCCCACTATATAGTGTTTAACTGTAAAGTGTGTAAACAGTGTTTTTTAAAATGCTAAAAAGCTTACTTTGAACCATTCTAAGAGTCTGATATTCTCAAAACATACTCTGATAAAGTATTTTTTTGCCACTGAACCGGACTACAACCATATAAATACATCGAAAAGACCATAATTATAAAAAAACGTATTTTGTCAATAAAAAATAAAATAATATTTTTTTCGAAATTTCCAAAAAGTGGTATCTTTACTTTTGGTCGAAGAATGTTCAGGAATTTTTTCAGATTTTTTGCACTTCACATAAGCGAGATAGAAGGGCGGACACGTTTTACACCCGCTTCAAACTAGCCTACGCTCGCCCTATCAAAGTTATAACCAAAGAATTATATATTTTTGTAATCAGCTCGACGTTTCCTTTCATATGATACCCCTCACGGTGTCGAAAAAAAAAAAAAAAAAATGTTTAACCCTTAAGTTTTTTTACCCTAATTTTGTTGAAAAATATATTTTTTAAGTCGCTATATTTTTAAAATATGTGGGCAGGTACAAGATACATACATGCCAAATTTCAAAGTGATCGGACGAAAGGTGTAGCCGTGAGAGCACGCGAGAGAACGGACGGACAGACACACGCAGGAAAATATAAGGGTCCTTGGTTTTGCGTTTTGCCTACGGACCCTAAAAATGACTATCTGTCTGTCATGTTGCCTAAACTACTGGGTCAACTATATTGACGAAATTCGGCATACAGGTTCAGAAAAATCATACCCCGAGGTGAAATCGAGAAATGAATTTTAGCTCCAAATTTGGGTGTGTCAACTCTAAAATCTCTGAAAAAAAAAAAAAAAAAGTGGAAAATAATTATTTTTCAAAAACAGTCCTGATGATTTTGATTAAAAAATTCTATAATGTAGTTCATTTAAATACGAATCTAACGATAAAAGCCGTTTTCCCGGGAAAAATCTAGTTCCTGAGAAAATAGCTCAGACGGAACGGAGAGAAACCGGGTTCGATTCCCTTCCGAGGAGAAGTTATTTTTATGATAATTTTTGATGAAATGTTTTATTATAATTAAATGTATACCTATGAAGACATGGAGCCTAATAAACGGAAACACTGGGCTAGATAATCATCAACTCGTATATGAGAAATTTATTTCGGACCGTCTTTTCCACTTGATCCCGACTTTACCAAAAAGAACCAAAAAAAAATTTTGATCATTCCGAGGAATGAAATTTCTTGTCTTCTTTGGGAATCGAAACAGGTAAAAAAAAAACTTATTTTCGATACCGATGTACGCGAAGAAGCCATGTACCACACTAATTGGTAGACTATTTTTTGAAGTTACTTTTGTTAATCTTAGTCCCCATGCAGTTGTTCCATTTCTAATGTTTGTCCTGTCTATAAATATTATTTAACTGGGCTGCAAAATGCTCACAGGTAGATGAGTTTGCTACCCTAATAGACTCAACCTTTGTGCACAGTCTCTCTTCTTTTTTTTTTTTTTACTGTCAACTTAAATTTACTTAAAACCATAAATCATTCTTTCAGTGCCTTCCCATTTCATCCTAACCTTTTAGTCCAGTCAATAAGTATACAAAATAGATGGATTTCCTTGCAAAAGGTCGGGTATCTATAATACCGACGCGATTTCGAAAATATGGTCAAAAGTTCAAAAATACTGAGTTGGAGTGGAGAAATTGCGGTTTTATTAGCAAAAAACGTGTTTTTAAAAAATAAACTTCAAAAATATCTCATATCTCGGCAACGGATTGAGATAGAAAAGTGCGCTTGGTGGCGTTTGGCTCCATTTTGAATCTAGTTTCACCCCCAAAAAAATCGGTTTAGGTCGGTAACACCCTGTATTAACTCCCGGAAATATCTTGGAATATATCTATTTAAATCTATTTCGGAAATATCTATTTAATCTACAATAATTAGGAGCACAACTTTTATTATATTACATTTACTACTGTTAAGTTATCAGTTTGCTATTTTTATAAAAATACTTATGTTCATAGTTTTGTCAACGAACTACACCGTAGGTTTACTTTATTTTATGACAAAGTTAAAATCAAATTTCACATAAGAGATGCATAAAAACGCTGTTTTGAGAGGTCTTTTTTTCAAAATTTACCCCCAATATTGTACTGCTGACGACGCCCATGAATAAGTATACAAAATAGATGGATTTCCTTGCAAAAGGTCGGGTATCAATAATTTTGGATATGTTGTAGGGACCGATGCCGCTAGTAAAAGACCAAGTTTGCTGTAACTTGTAAGTCCTGTGCATGCAGAATTCTATTGAAATAATGTTGACTTTTTCCTATTTATCTGTGGTGCAATTAAATAGATTTGGTTATCATTAAAACTTCATAATAGTGTCGCTGTTGGTTTTACAAAAAAAAGGGTAATCTTTTCCCATCCTAAAATTCAAATTTTAAAATCACGCTTAGACGGATAAACGCTCCTTAACGAAGTTAATTTGAGCAGTGATAAAAAGAATAAGTCTACCAAATTTCAACTAAATCGGTCAAATTTTACTCAAGTCGTCGTCATGCTTAAATACATTTTATACAGTCCATGTGGGCTTAAATACTGCATGTTGAGTTTAGATGTGTTTAGTTTTAGTAATCAAAATTGTTTTTAAACTTATCGTGTACAAAAACGCGCCAAATAAACGATTAAAGGGTCAAAAAAATAAATAAAAGGAAAATGTAAAGATGCTCTTTTAATCTTGAATTCTTGAGAAATCGTTGTTAGAAAGAGTTCCTGGAACACTTGGCCATTCAAAAGATGCCTGGACTTCCTGATAGCTTATGTTATTGTTTCATCAAAGCAGTTCTATGTAAATAGGTAATTCTAATCCCACCAATGCGCTCTCTCCTTTTATCTTTTGATAGTAAAACCCAATTTTGACCTTGCTACGAAATGTTTCGTTGTTCTTATAAGAGAAAAACTTAAAATACTAATAAAACTGAGTAATAAAACGGAATTCACCTTGAGTAGTTTCATTTAGAAGGAATTAAAAAGACTCACTATTGCGTATTTTCGACCCTTGAGTCATTCGACTCACTATTGCGTATTTTCTACCCTAGAATCATTCTCCAAGTTGAAAAGAATGTTGTTAAATTGTATTAAATAGTTAGTAATGTTTATGATTATCACCATTTTAACTGTTTTTACGTAATGTTAGTTAAACTTTTCCCTCATATTTTTATTATTTTCCTTGATATTTCAAAAGCTAAAATTAAATTTACCATTGTTTTTAATATCTTCAATATCGATAAAGAACAATGAGAAACAATATGAATAATATAGTTTATTTAATTTAAGCATTTTAAAAGGAGGAAACGTTTAATGAACATAACTTGAAACAAATTAAATTACTTACCTACTATGATAATATACCTAACGACTTACCTAATGCAATTTAAGTGTCTTATCAACTTATAAGGATGACCTAAAGAGAGGTGGAAGTATCGCAACAGTGAGCGTTTTTATTCCTTAGAAAATAACTATAGAAAATTTGATAATTGTAAGGAACTCACAATAATTGTAAATGAGATTTGAAAATTGTAAGAAACATTTGGTGTTAATTGTTTAACATAGCGGGAGTAACGTGAAGAAGAAGTAGTCCAATGGCTGCACTTCCTTGCCGATGTATACAGTACAATAATTCTAAAACAAAATATTATTTTAAATAATTATAAAGTAAAATAATAATGCATATTCGATTTGAGAAAAAGATAATAATAATAATAATACATTGCAATTATAATTATTATTTAATATAAGATATATATTTTAAAGAGTGGATCTCTGCCTCTTCAGACGTCTTGAAGGGTTTCCTGATAAACACAAACATTGAAATATCATTTATGACGTTATTAATAATTAACACCTTCTTTACTTCGTATCACATATATTGTTTTTGACGGATTTCTTAGGTGTTGATCGAATAAATACTCAAAACTTGTTAGTTTTAATTTATTTTTTCCATTATAAGACGTTTCGACCCTTAAAAAACATAAAGAAGGGTCGAAACGTCTTATAATGGAAAAAATAAATGAAAACTAACAAGTTTTGAGTATTTATTCAATCAACACCTAAGAAATCCGTCAAAAACATTATATGTAATATCATTTATTTTAACAACTACCTAAATGGGAATTATGTTATTTTGACAAATCATCCATTTTTTTTTTTTTTTTTTTGTTCAAAATCAGATTTTGAACTTTGAAATCAGATAATATGAGATACTGAAAGAAAATTGTGGAAAAGAAAAAAGAAATGGACGCTGAAGTTTGAGCTTTATATGGAATAAAATGGTTGTGCGTGGAGTCTTTCGTTAAAAGGGTTTCGTTGATATTGTGAATAACATTAAATTATTAATTGGCAGAGGAACTGCCTTAAATGAACAATGAGCGTGAAATATTCAATTTTCCATGGGCCAGTTGATCAGATGAAATTGTTATTCTTATTTTTTCAATGGTCCATCCGACCGAACATTTTGCATATTTTTTTATGTGTTTTGTAAAAGCAGAAATATGTTTTTAGAGAAGAGGGGTTCACACGCATTTGAATTTTTTTGGCAGAATGACCAAACTGAAAATTAAACAATTACCACAAGTATTATTTAAATGTTTGTATTCTACTCTCTTCTACTGATACCCTCTCAATTTTTTTTTTTAAAAAGTCGCATGACAATGAATTTTGAGTTTTTTCCTGCATGCGCGTCAAATAGATTTGAATATTGCAAAATTTCATATTTTTTACCTCTTTATTAATTCAAAAATTATTAGAGAGTGACAGACAGACACAGGAACGAAACTATAAGGCTTTCTTCTTTTTTTGTTTTAACAACAAAATCTTAAAAAACAATGGGCTAATTGTGACCATGTAAACTTCAATAAAATCGGACAAGAGGTTTTTTAAACAGTGGTTCATAAATACGTTCAACGACAGACGGACAAATAGACACGAAAACAAAAATGTTCTCTGATGTCTGAAACGGATTTCTGTCTGGGATTTTTTTATTCGTAGACATCAAAAAATGCCGTTTTTCCAGAATAATTATTAAATTGTTTCTTGTTATCTTAGGTAAGCTCGAATCAATATGTTTCTACGAGGTTATTTTAAAATTTGCAGCTGTTTAAAATAAAAATCACAGGGAAGTACTTACGTCCAAGTACTTTTTAGGGTTTGGTAGAAGATTAAGCATGCCCGTTATGTAATTATGATTTTATTCTTCGATCTCAAGGGTCCGGGTTCGATCCCCCGGGGGGTCACAATGTTTTTCATCGGTAATAACGACTAGAAAAATTCATTTTTTCAGACCATTTCCATCGCTTCACCATAAGGTATAACCATGAATTATTTCGAAATTTTAGGACCACCCGTTATATAGTGGTTGGGGAGGGGGAACATTTTTGGGGTATATTTTGACTTATAAAATTAATAAAGAATGAAAAATTTAAACAAGCAAATATATATTTGAATCCTACTCTCCACCAGCTTTCATATGATACCCAACTCAAAATTTTAAAAAAAATTGGCAATTTTTTAAAATTTGGGATGAACTCCCGGAATTTTCATCGCCCCACAATAAGGCATTAGCATGAATTATTTCGACATTTTAGGACCAGCCGTTATATATTGGTTGGGGGGGGGGATTTTTTTCGGTATATTTTGATTTTTTTACCTATTAAGGAGTGCAAAATTTAAAAAAGCATATATATATTTGCGTCCTACTCTTCAGCAGCTTTCATTTGATACCCCACTCGAAAATTAAAACAAATGTAAATTTTTGAGTTTACAACATTTTTGCGAATTGCGCATGCGCATATTTAATTTTGAACTTCTGTATATTTTTCCTGTGGTTGGGTCAAAAAGTTACACCAGTATTTCAAATTTCAGCTCTATAGCTTAAACGGTTCGGGCCCTATGAACCAAAGAGCGACGGACAGACGGACACATCACCCTCGGCATAAGGGTTTTGAGAAGAATCTACAAAACCCTAAAAATGCAATGATTAGTTCCATGTCTTGTTATAGTTGGGTATATAAGCTTAGCAGATTCTGCCTAACATGGAAACATCCGGGTTCAATTTTTTGTCTCCGAATATAAGACAATGTATTGTTACTTTATTTCTATCATGTTGGTGACACTTAGTCGCCTGATTAATTTCAAAAGCTCTGTAACCACATTACCAACTTTTATTTGTTTGCCCCTGTCGTCAAAGAAAGGCGGTTGTAATAACGTAATAAATTAATCAATGAGTACGGGTCGTTGGATGGGTTATCTGTTATTTATTATGTCGCCTGTAACAAGATTGAAGATAAGAAATAATAAAAAAGAAAAATGACAAATCATAAATTAATAAAAGATAAATAAGATAAAAAAAAAAAAAAAAAAAAAAAAAAAAAAAAAAAATTGCACCTGTCTGCGAACGTTAGAGTAGTAAATAAGAACTTAATTTTATACCAAAATTTTTAACGTAATTTTAGCTAGAGAAAATTTAGACTTTAACAGTAATTTAACGAGGAAGCATTTAATGGTATAAGAATTAATAAAAAAATGGTTTGTGCGCACACGCATGAAAAAGGAATGGGCTCAAATGTTGAAATTAATACGAGACCAACTAATGTGGTCGTACCTATCTAAATTTCATCAAAATTGGACGAGTAGTTTTTGAGACTTATCTTACTGACCCACACATAGGAAAAATTTAGAGAAAATGAAAATTTAATATGCGCTTGCACAATTCTAAAAAAATGGGGTAAACTCAATTTTTTTTAGATTTTCAAGTGGGGTGGGAATGAAAGCTGCTGGATGAGTAGGTTACACACACACACACACATATATATATATATATATATGCTTTTTTAAATGTTGCATTTTTTAGGGTCCGTAGACAAAACCAAGGACCCTTATATTTTCATCCGTCCTCTCGCGTGCTCTCACGGCTACACCTTTCGTCCGATCACTTTGAAATTTGGCATGTATGTGTCTTGTACCTGCCCACACATTTTAAAAATATAGCGACTTAAAAAAAAATATTTTTCAAAAAAATTAGGGTAAAAAAACTTAAGGCTTAAATTTTTTTTTCGACACCGTGAGGGGTATCATATGAAAGGGTACGTCGAGCTGATTACAAAAGTATATAATTCTTTGGTTATAACTTTGATAGGGCGAGCGTAGGCGAGTTTGAAACATGCCCCCCCCCCCTCTATCTCGCTTATGTGAAGTGCAAAAAATCTGAAAAAATTCCTGAACATTCTTCGACCAAAAGTAAAGATACCCCTTTTTGGAAATTTCGAAAAAAATATTATTTTATTTTTTATTAACGAAATACGTTTTTTTTAAATTATGGTCTTTTCGATGTATTTATATGGTTGTAGTCCGGTTCAGTGGCAAAAAAATACTTTATCAGAGTGTGTTTTGAGAATATCAGACCCTTAGAATGGTTCAAAGTAAGCTTTTTAGCATTTTAAAAAAACACTGTTTATATACACTTTACAGTTAAACACTATATAGTGTGGCCTACGGGCCCTCGCTGTGTGCTGACTAGCACACACTTGACCTGTTTATTATTGGTTTAATAAGTTAAAATATACCCCAAAAATTCCCTCCCCCAACCACCCTATAGCGGCTAGTCCTAAACTTTTGAAATGATTCTTAAAAATACCTTATTGTAGGGCGATGAAAATTTCTCGAAAAAATTTAATTTACCTTGTTGCCATTACCGATAAAAAAACATTGTTTGTCACCGGGGGATCGAACCTGGGTCCATTCAATTTTTCGTTTGATTTTTGGGGCCTTCCAACTAATTGTGTTTAGTTTCATATAGAGCAGGATGGGGCAATAAAAAATAAAAAAAAAATATCATTTTATAATATAATAGTCCAGGAGATAGCTTGCAAAAAAGTGTGTGACTATCATGAAGGTAGAATTTTGTGTATAAGTCAATCTTTTAGCGCCTTTTAATATATGGTCGGCTAGGTTCGTTTGCAGGACATAGCTTGGCAATAGGCTTTTGAAAAATCCAAACAGGTGGAGAGCGGCCATGTCCCGCCGATTATGGTGAAAATGTGGTTTTTATGATCCTTGATCCTGAGTACAAAATTAGTTGATGCTAGTTTCTCACTGGATAGGTTAATTATTCAAATATTACTCCAGATTATTGAGGTCACCTATCAAGTGGCAAACTAATATAAACTTGATTTTCGGTCTACTAACTAATTTTGTACTCAGGATCATGAAAATCACATTGTCCACCATAATTGGTGAGACATGGGCGCTCTCCACCTGTTTGTATTTTTAAAAAGCCTATTGCCAAGCTATGTCGTGCAGATAAACTTAGCCGACCACATATTCTTAAAAGGCACTAAAAGATTAACTTGTAAACAAAATTCTAGCTTGATGTTAGTCAGACACTTTTTTGCACGCTATCTCCTGGACTATAATAACGTATATGCATAATATAATCTTCGAAACCCTAAAAAGTATGTACTTGGATACAAGTACTTTCCTGTGATTTTTTAAAGGGGGTTTTCTGCATGGTGTTTATATATATATTTATATGTATATAAAGACATGACTAAGTTAAGAGGAAACCGCATGTTGTCCGTATAATTGCAAGTTGACAACCCGATTTCTAGTTTACTGCAGGTTCTTAGTAATTAATCCTCTTATCGGATCTGTTCATCCACTACTATGGATTCTCTCTCTTATATGTGTATACACATGTTAATTAACTCTGTGCGTGTATTGTTTTGCAAACAACACGGAGCTTATAGGATTTGCTAACTTATGGACATTAGCTTGCATTACAATTAAAGGATTGCTTTCTCGTTATCTTTTACTTTGTATTATCATGGGGCTTTTTTTGCATTTTATATTTGTTGACAAATTAAGTTATATCAGCACTTATTATAATGTTTCTAATATCGTTTTATCGTTATCGATGTATATTGTTTGATGTAGGTTTCAAACTTTTACCGGATTTTAAATCAATTTTAATCAAATTCATTAAAAACTTAATCATATCCAGCTAATTTAAATACAAATCGATCGAATTTAAATTAAACCGACACCGTTTAATTAATTTTAAACTAAATTTATTTTATTTTTTTACTAATTGAGAGTTTGCCTGATTAATCGGATGTAGTTCATGCCCTAACTAAATATATAATTAAAAATATCGTTTAGTTTACATACAAATATAGTTTAATCAATGGTATATGCGTTTATTTATTTGACAGTGAGACTAAATATCTAGCGTAGGTGGGTCTCATTTCATATGTAGGAGAGTTGTCAATTTGAATTTGGAATCTGACTACAAAAGTAGTGAGTTATTTATTATTTAGATGAATACATGTAGCATAGGTAATTTTTAATTGGGTTTGATGAGAATTTCTGATGTTGTTTGGTAAGAATTTCCGAACCTGTGTAGTTCGCATTCCCTTTAATTAGCTTTAGGGAATATTATAACCTTTGACTTCTATTTGCATTGGACGATGTTTTGATTTTCGGGCCGTTTACGACTGTTATGATTCATTACCTTGATGGGCCCCAAGTTTTCCCTTGCTTGATACGGGTTCACGGCTTGGGAAAGTTACTCAAGTTTTGTGTAAAGCGAAGTTGGACGGGCCGAAGTCGAAGGGGAGTTTGGCCGGTGTGCGTGTTTTCTTGCCGGCATGATATCTACGCAGGCAGACGAGTTGAAAGCTTCCTTACTTTAGAAGGGTTGGGGAGATGCTTGATTGATATCGATCGATTCGGGCCGTGGAAAAGGTCTGGTCGAATAAAGTAGGGAATGATGCTTAATTTGAGGCCGTTTCGGGAGGCTTAACTCTGTGGCGGAGCGAGGGAAGGGCATCAGCCCTTTCATCTGCCTTTCTACACCCTATCTATTAATGTACGGGGGAACCCTATCTCAATAATGAACTGACTAGGTTCCTCCTCAACGTAATAGTCTTCTCAGTAAAATTACTTGCGATAAAAAAAAAACACAAAACAGTTTCATATTACATTGATTTTTCACCTGTCAAACTGTTTCTATGTTGCATCTTCTTGTTATTATTTGTGTATTTATTTTCCTCTTAATTCCCAAAGCTAAATCATTCCTTTTAAATTCTCTCTCCCTTTAATTGAAGGCAAAAAAAAAAAAAATATATATATAATATATAAAAGTGGACGGAGAAGGCTTTTACTTTGATTGCCCATTGATTGAAGAGCCTGTTGTGTCCAAACTCTTTTTTTTTCTTTTTATTTATTTTTAATTTAAAAATAATAAAGTGAACGAAATAAGCCCACAGTTGTTTATTAGGCACTACGAAGTAACGCACTCTCAGAGTTGGCCTAGTAATTTAATGCTTGGATATTAGGCCCTTCATTCCATTTGACCAATTATAAGACACGTACTTTGTAAAAAGAGTCTGGAGGCAGACTGTGCACTCCTCCTATACCTTTCTATGTCCTTGATACGCCGAGTAACGTTTTTTAGTAACGCTTTTCGAGTTATGTAGCACAGCCTAAACATGAAAATGTCAAAAAAATTGATTGTGCGGAATGAGGTTTTTGTTGTAACTAGACTCGTTTGCATTTCGTCTGTTTGTTTCATGGTCACCCCCTAACGCGTTGTCCGATTTTGTTTCAAATTTGGCATGGATGTTCTTTTAAGTTATTAAAAAAACCAAGTATGTTTTGTATTTTTTTTTTTTTTTGGACGCGAGGTCTACTATTTACAAAACTACTACTAATTAGCGAGCAATAATAATAATTTTTCTAATACTTAATTTTTTTTTTTTTTTTTTTTCTTGTCTTTATTATTTAACTAGGAGGGTGCTCGGCGTTGCCCCGTGTACCCCGTACCTAGACATAGCCTAAGACATAGCTGACGAACCTAGGGATACGTGATAAAAGTTTCACTACAATCGGTCCAGTATTTTTGTAAATTAGTGTCTACACATAAACAAAAAAACATAACCCTTTATATTAAATTATAGATAAGTTTGATATTTAAAAGCAATTATATTTGGGGAGTATGTTTCTTAAAGGAGAATTAACAGAAAAACATACACTGCGATCAATTTTTACAGGTTCTACGCATGCGCGAAGCTTTTCTTTGAAGACATTATATAATTATTTAGTTTTGATCAAAAGTTAATTTAAGCAGTTTTGAACTTGATTTAACTTGTAATTAAAATATTCTCTTATTCTTGAACGTTTATAACCTAACTAGCTGAATACCCGTGCTTCGCTACGGGTTGTTTTATTTTCAATTTAATGGATTTATAAACTACCATCAAGAAACATTTAAATTATTTTACAAAGCGAGAATATCTATATTCTATCCCTCCCTCTTATTTCTATACCCCCTCCCCTTTGATAAGATAATTTGCTAATATCCCAAATTAGTTATTCATTCCGACTAAATTTTTAAAAAGGAAAAGCAGTGGTATTTTCCTTCTGTACATTTCCTTTTTACCCCTCTCCTAAATGAAAATAATGACAAAAACGTACCTACATTACAATTACTTTTCTCTTAAAGAGCCTTTACGATATGCATCATAAAGGGTACCTATCAATTACTTTGAAATTTGTACCCCGTACTCATGTGTACCAACATTTTAACTTTATAATCTCATGTAAGCAGTACACTCATAGACACTCTTCATTTATATAAGATAAAAGACACTCATAGACACTCTTCATTTATATAAGATGTAGTTATACACATTTTTCCATTTTACCCCCTCCTAAATGAAAATATGACAAAACTGTACATAACAATAATTACTGTACTTTTAAAGAGCTTTTTAACGATATGCATCATTAAAAGTATTCATTACTTTGACATTTGTACCCCGTACCCCTGGGTACAAAAATAAAAATTTCGCAAAACCCTTTCTTAGTGGATGCCTAGGTTATGAACCGAGCATATCCTCAAAATTTCAAGTCTCTCGGTTAAGCAGATTTTGCTGTGCGTTGATTCTATGTCAGTCAGTCAGTCAATCAGGACATTGCCACTTATATTATAGATTAATATAATGGGGGAAATAATGTTTTTCTTGTTATAAACAGTACAAAGAGGTTATCAAAATAATATAAACAAAAGAATAAATAAAGAAGTAAACTAAATCTTTTTTTTTTTTTTTTTAAATAATGCTTTATTATTTAATATTTATGATCATTTTTTATTAATAATAATATGTAATTATTCTTAATTTTCGATTATTTTCGCCTTGTTAATTGTGCTGTTAGCTTTTTTTCAGTTTTAGTTCGACGGCCATATTGATTTATGAAACTTTCTTAATAAATTTACATTTTAATTGAACAAAGTATTCAAAATCATTTATAACGACTTTGTATGTGTTTTTTTGTGTTATAATTAAATTGTTTTATTTTATTATTTTTAAAGTTCTTTTGACAAATGAAAATATCATACTTTTATGAAGTTTATTTTCCACTACATTATTTTTCCCTGTTAAATATTTTCTTTATTTATAGTTCATTTTAAGTTAGATAATTGTACTTATTATATATTGATGGCTACCTTATTGAATTTAAAATTCAAATTAGAAACTCCTTCCATAGAACATATTATACATGTTATAATAAATGACTAATTTCCAAATACCATGGTATCTATCGAAACCCGTTATGCTTTTTCAATCCTAAAACTTTTGTCCTGCTTTATATGAATAAAAGTATTAATGTTGCAAAATTGTAAGAGTGCAGACAGTTGAAATTACCATGGGACCACCTGTGGGCTATTTTTGTCAATCTTTATTTTTTTTTTTTTTTTTTTTAATTTTTTTTTTTTTTAACAAAAAGTAGTTTTAAAGATAGAGGTGTAAATATATTTATATTTGTGCGCATGTGGAAGAGAAACAAATAGGCGCAGAAGGTTGAAACTTATATGGGACCAACAATGGGCTAAGTATGACCTACCATCCAAATTTCATTATAATCGGACGAGTTATGTTGAGTTAGGGGATTTGTTGGTTCGAAAAAATTAAACGCAGAGAGACTTGGTATCAAAAATGTTCCTTGATGTCTGAAATGGATTTCTGTCCATGAAGACATAATAGTTATTTATGTTACTAGGCAGCAAAATGAAATTTTGCTGGCATGTTTTTTTAAGTTAAAACTTAACGGAAGGATAGGCTGAACAAATTTACTGCAGAGGCGAAGCCGAGGAAGGAAAATGTTGATTTCCTGCTAAGGTTTAACCGAAGCAGGTAATTCTTTAAACGAGTCAGGAATGTTTCCTTTGCTGCATAGTTTCTTACAATATTTTTGTTTGCTAATGGCAGAAAAATTGTACACAAAAGATTTTTATTATTATAATTTTTAAAGGTATTTTCAAAAAAGATATAAATATTTAGCAGAATATTACGCTTACATATATAAAAAATGAACAATGTGGGTGAGTTTATAACCTGAGATGTAGTAACCTTTGCTTAAAATTTTGCTGCCTGTTTGTTATTTTGCTGACACTTTATTATCCTGCTGCGTGTTTTTTTGACATTTTACAAAAGACTCAATAAAAATGACACTTTGCAGATTGAAAACAGCACAACAAGGCTTAATTTTGCTGCCTTGAGTTGATAAAAAAATGTAGTTCTTCAGAACGATCTTATTTTATATCTTCCGTTACCTTCGGTAAGCTCGGAAGCAAAATTTCACGAAAATAGTGCCTTATTGAATCAAAATGGTAGTTATAATTTTGTTTGTTTAGATCAGTGTCGCTTATAAGGCATTGCTAAGATGTATTGAATTAATAAAATATTAATTTATTTTTTCTTCAGCAAACGCTGTTAAAATTAACACCTTTTTAATTTTTAATATATATTCAATTATTTGATGGATTTATAAGGTGTTGTGTATTTAAAAATAAAAACTAGTTGGTTTTCATTCTTTTATTGTGAGACGTTTCGACCCTCTAAGGTCATCTTCTCATCACATCATATTCACACTAAAATTGACAAAAAAATTAAAATTATTATTAATAACATAATTCCTTTTTTCTTTAATTATTTAACATTTTCTATAAAATTGGTCTTTGAACAATGCTATTAAATGTATCCATACATACATATACATACATACACGCACATATATATATATATATATATATATATATATATATATACATATACATACATACACATACATATATAAAAACAAAAAAAACAATTAAAACAGTTTTTTACTTACAATTTGTGTAGTCGTATTGAAAATTTTCATAAATATTAATTTATTAATAATTTAAATGAATATTAAAATTATTATTCTCCATAGGAGTCGTCAAAAAATACATATTAACAATCAACTAATTAAAAATTTCTATTATATAAAATATTTATCACAATTCTGAAAACTATTAACATATATATGTATCTAGAAATAATAATAACTGTATACAATGCATGATTTGAAATTAATATAACTTTGACTTAAAATTCTTGGTTCATATCATGAAATTTTATGCATAATTTATTATCGAGAACATTCATCTTGCTTTTATTTTAAATTTATTCCATTATTGAGTTTTATTAATTACTATTTTTCTGGAAATATAATTTATACCCTATTGTGTGTGTTATATTAGTTAATATTTGTTTTGGGAAATTGTTAATTGCATTTAATTCTCTAAATTTTACCTGTAAAAATCTCATAAAATTGTAAAATTGTTTGGTGGTGCTATCTAGGAGAGACATATGTGAACTACTATTTCAAAACGGTTTTTATTTAAAATAGATATATATGCATAAATAATTATAAAATATTTAAATGAATCATCAAAATAATAAGTATCAACAAAAATAAATAAAAAAATAAATAAATAAAAAATAAAAATAAATAAAATAAAATAAATAAATAAATAAATAAATAAATAAATAAAATAAAATAAATAAACAAATAAAGTGAGAGAAAGAATAGTTAATTTTGCAATATGCATATATGTACATGTATGAATATGTCGTGGGCATAGATATATTATAATGTAATAAGTAAGGAAGTTAAATAATAATCAAGAAATTAAAATATATTATGTATGTGTGTGTATGTAAATATATATATAGGTTTACATAATATAAAATAATAAAATAAAATAAAAAACCTAAGTAATTAAATAAAAACCGTTTTGAAATAGTAGTTCACATATGTCTCTCCTAGATAGCACCACCAAACAATTTTACAATTTTATGAGATTTTTACAGGTAAAATTTAGAGAATTAAATGCAATTAACAATTTCCCAAAACAAATATTAACTAATATAACACACACAATAAGGTATAAATTATATTTCCAGAAAAATAGTAATTACTAAGACTCAATAATGGAATAAATTTAAAATAAAAGCAAGATGAATGTTCTCGATAATAAATTATGCATAAAATTTCATGATATGAACCAAGAATTTTAAGTCAAAGTTATATTAATTTCAAATCATGCATTGTATACAGTTATTATTTTTTCTAGATACATATATATGTTAATAGTTTTCAGAATTGTGATAAATATTTTATATAATAGAAATTTTTAATTAGTTGATTGTTAATATGTATTTTTTGACGACTCCTATGGAGAATAATAATTTTAATATTCATTTAAATTATTAATAAATTAATATTTATGAAAATTTTCAATACGACTACACAAATTGTAAGTAAAAAACTGTTTTAATTGTTTTTTTTGTTTTTATATATGTATGTGTATGTATGTATATGTATATATATATATATATATATATATATATATATATATATATATATATATATGTGCGTGTATGTATGTATATGTATGTATGGATACATTTAATAGCATTGTTCAAAGACCAATTTTATAGAAAATGTTAAATAATTAAAGAAAAAAGGAATTATGTTATTAATAATAATTTTAATTTTTTTGTCAATTTTAGTGTGAATATGATGTGATGAGAAGATGACCTTAGAGGGTCGAAACGTCTCACAATAAAAGAATGAAAACCAACTAGTTTTTATTTTTAAATACACAACACCTTATAAATCCATCAAATAATTGAATATATATTAAAATATTAATACACAATTTATTTTCGTATGTTTTAACTGCAATAGTGTAAACAATAAGTTATTTATCATTATAAGCATGAGGATCTCAAGAATCTTTTTAGTTTTCTAGTCTTCAAACGATTGTCTCTCGATATCAAAATGTCACCCGGTACAGCGTATCTCAGTCCAAGTTTGAACTGTAACTTGTCCCCATTGAAATGTCTAACGGAGTATGGCCTTTGTCATCGCTTGGTCTCTGTGCGATTCAAAGTTGCAAGTTTCCTAGAGTAACTATTATCAGGGTTCTCATGTTGAACCGAGTTAGTCGGAATGTACCTAGGCTTGAAATAACGTAGTTGGTCCGCGTACTAGTGGTAACGAGTTATGCTATACCTTAAGTACGGACTCGAGTACCTCAGGATATTATCTATTCCTCTCAGGCCGCGTCAATTCACTTCAGTTGATTATTACGCTTGTGCAAGTACACCCACTTTACTTCTTCTACCTTTCGAATGTTTCTTCTTTGCTGAAGTTTTCTTGATTGTCCACATTGTGTATGTATTCGATGTTATGCTGAATAAGAGGCTTCGATGAAGAGTAAATAAACAACTTTTATCTACGATTGATACGAAATATAAACATTGTATCTCTGTTTAGATGCGTAGAAAGTGATTCTTAACGTACTTGTATTCATTGCGCATGCGCGTCTCATATAGTTCTGAATAATTCCTCTTCTTTACCACCCTAGGGCGGTAAAGAAGAGGAATTCTTCAGCTTTACGCACGATTAGCGAGTTTGTTTACATTTAACAAAACTAATTTGCTGTTCTTTTATTAAAGTAACTGTTTATTTAGAGTTTTTAGTGAAAAACATTGAGTGAATCAAGTGACTTTAACGAAAATGTGGAGAATAATACTCCTCCAGAAATAATTAATTCGGAAAAAAATACAACTCAAGAATTAATGTGATCTTTATCAAGAGAGAGATACGAACTTACATACAGCAAGTTTATTTTTTTCTGTATTTATTATTTAAATCTAACATTCGTAGATAAAGTACGGTACGCAACTCGTGGGAAAACGGCATTTTGCATTGCTCGTGTGGTTTTACTACCCTCACTATCACTCGGGTGCAAACCCCACACTCGCATGCAAACTGCTACTTTCCGCACTCGACGCGTGATGTACTATTATTTTTAAAGTCCCAATTTTTACACTTCCCACTTTTAGAAAGCATATTTTGTTATTAATATGCTTTGTTTAGCTGCGTATTGCTGCGATAAATGTGTGAAGCACAGTAATGCAGATTACAAAAATTAATTTCACAATCAAAACTTTAGTTTATAGCGTACGGGGGGGGGGGGGGGGGTATTGGCAAAATAAAAGAGGACAAAGCGACAAAGCAATGATTTCTACAGCCTTAAGGCGTTCTCTAGTGAATTCTCTGCATTATAAAAAAAAAAAAAAATATTAAGTATTTTTTTTTTTTTTTTCCAATAAATAAATATAATGTTCCCCCTTCAACTTTGTCCAAACACTCTTAAGGGGGGGGGGGGGGGGGGTAAGACATTTCCCCGCTAATAACAGTATTATTAATAGATGTGTCAAGTCAATTATATTTTTGTCCCCTAATGACCTACTATTATTTTATTTTCAGCCTTTTTTTAATCATTATATGTTTTATATAAATTTTTAACTACCTAATTTTTTACGTATAACGTTAAACAATGCGGGGGACCCTATATTTTTTATATTTTATTTTATTTAGATACTATTCCAAATTAATTTTTCGCGTATATTTGTAGAAAATCGAATTTCTAAAATTACCCCCCTCCCCCACCATTATTAATTCTAATACATGAAGGGCTAATTTATTTAAAAGTCTCATTAAAGTTGAAGTATTGTTACTTTTCCTCACTTTTAATAGTAGGAAAAGTACCTACTGTTTTCACCAAAAAATTTTTTTTCGATATTTCAAAGGAATTATCCGTTTTAGGTGTTTTTAAGACCTCCTGAGTGGTTTTCAGCATGACGTGTGTATGTGTGTTATCATCGTAGCGCCCAAGGTTATTTAACCTAGTTGAAACTTGGCAGAAAAATCAGTCCCTACCTGTTGTGGTGCCGCCCGGAAAATCAACTTTTTCCGCCATCTTGAACCCACTTTGCTGAGTCAGCAAAAATTAAAAAAAATCATAATAAATCGAAAATGGTCCTGATCGAGTTGAAATTTGGCTCGAATGTACTTGTCTTTATTGGCCGCCATTTTGAAGTTATCAATTTTTGATTTTTTAAACTTTGACGGTTAATAATATCGAAAGTATAAATAGGGTTCTGACGTATCGTTGGAACCGGAAAAATATAAAAAACCCGGATGAAATTCCATTAATTAGTTTAAAAGTTATAAGCGAATATAATTATTTATTAGTGCGATAATTTTGATGACGTCAAAGTTTGTTTACATCTGTCAAAATACCGCCAAACTTCAAATAATTAAATAAAATATAGGTATTAAAAATAAGGTTTTTTGAAGAATGATAATAAATCAGTTTGTTCTGAACGGTCACCCATCCAAGTACTGACCACGTCCAATGCTGCTTCTAAATTATTTCCCCTAGAAATACTTTAATTTCAATTTTTTTAAATTCGATTTTCGACATTTTTATAAAAAATAAATTCGGAATAGTTTCTAAAAAAAAAACACTTTTTTTCTTTAATAGTTCAAATTTGGTCCGGTTTTACTCTTGCACAATTTTAGAAAATTGTACTTTTTAGATACAGGATACTTTTTTAACAAAAAGTAATACCTACTATAAATCTTCATTTGAGAACAAATTGGAGATTTTATGAGGAGTGGCTTTTTGCGAGAAATTATATTTCTTGCAAATACACGTATTAGCAACCTGATCCGGGGACACCCTTGTATATATATTAGAAGAAAGTACTGTACAAAACTCTAAAATTAAAATTTAATGGAATTTTTTATATATGCATGTGTTAAGTAACAAAAATATGTGTAAGACTCTCACGCATTAGAAGGGAAACTTAAGTTCTAGAAACAGTTTTCTATGTTCACTCCTACATATTAATATAATAATTGTATAAATATGTCAGATATATTATAATTCAGAGTTTAAATCGTTCCTAGAAGAAGCACGGAACTTAATTTTCCTCGTATATAAAATCATATTGCCCCACTAATATACTATGTTCATTGAAATGAGGATTTTTTGGTTCCAAGATAAAGGAAACACTAGAATTGTTATTACTTCTATTTAATTAATAATGAAATAGCGCAGTAAACCTTATTTCAGTGATTCGTATTATATAAATAATTTATTAAATACGCAACATAAATATTTATAAACAAGAGTTTACAGTGCCGCCACAGTCAGATAACTTCTCAAAGAAACATTATTTCAATTAATAAAATATTTCCATAAAATGGAATAATAAAGAAAAAACACGAAATTAACATTTATATATGTCACATATTAACATGTATTTAATACTACGCTTATATATACCAATTCTGTGTAACGAGTAAATTAACTACTCCCGTGGTGTAGTGGTTTGCACATTTAGATCATAATTCAGAGGTCGGTGGTTCGATACTCGTCCAGGAGTAAGATGTTTTACAAATAAATCAACTGCCGACTTAGGCCGGCAGTTGTAAAAAAGAGCTATCACCGACAAATACATGCAATTTTGTTATTTCACTTTAAAAATATATCACTTGAACGAGTCTCGAAACGCGAACTTCGTTTCTCGATATCGTTTCATCCAAGCCAATTCACTCACGGCTAAAGAAGTTTCACTTAAAAATAAAAAGTTTATATGAGCTTATGTCATATTTGACACATGTGTGGCCTAAACTACTGAACCCAGTCTACTGAAATTTATGCATGTGTAATTATTCATTACGGCCAGTTCTCGAGGGGGAAACGGAAAAACAAATCTAGTTTCAAATTTGCTGCTAAAAAAAATCAAACATTAGAAAACATCTTTGGCTACTCATGCTCTTTGGATCAGTAAGAATTTCCATGGCAGTTTACAATATTCACTGGATTACTATATATAGATTTGCAATTGTTTGTCCTCGGTTCTCTTTGAACCGAGTTGGTTACTGCAGACATAGTAGAGTGTAGTTTAATTTGATCTGCGAGAGAATTGTTTCTTGTTGTCATATTTCTTTGTTGATCATTAGACTCGTTACTGGATCAATTAGTTGGCTTGGATGACATATTAAAGCCTTAACAGACTAGTTTGTGATAACACAAAGAAATTCCAATATTGTTGCTCTCTAAGTGACGATATAAGCCTTGATATAACATTAACTTAATGAAAGTGTTTTTTTTTTTGTTTTGTTTTTTTCACACTTTCATTTAGATTTTCAGTATATGTTATTCAGTCTTTTATCCCAGCTATTCTTTAGTCAATTATATAGTTATGAAAACGTAAACAAATTAATATTATCTCCAAAATTATATTATATTAATATTAATTATAAACAAACGCATTTCGACATTTTTTTTTATAACATCTTAAATGTTAAGTGTGCTGAGTAAGTGAATGACTACTAGCTACATATTTAATTTACAAGCTTTTATGACTTAAAATAACAGTACTAGTAGGGATATAGAAGGATTAAGGAACCAAAGGTTAGGGATATAAAGGCTTAGGACAGGCTTAGGCTTATAACATTATTTTACAACTGCTTAAAGCTAAACAATGACTTTCTTATTATACCTTAAAACTAATATTCGTTATTTTACAAATTTATTAAGTTTTACAACGGTAGAGTTATTAAGGTTAGATCTTACATTAAAACATACATACTGTATTTGTTTCTTGGATAGCACTTTAAATTTACAAGTTTTTAATAAAGTCTGATTTCTTATTACATTTGTTTTTTTTTTTTGTTTTTTTTACTTGTGTGTTGTACAGTAGAACCTCGTTTACACGACCCTCAATAACACGACAACCTCACTTACAAATCCAAACTTCAAATCCCCTTGAGATTGCCATAACACATAATGTTAAATTAACCTCTATAACACGACTATTATTATCCAAACAACCTCAATAACACGGATTTTTTCCAATTCACAACGTAACCCAGAACCTCTATAACAAGTCGTTTTGAGAAGTAAACCTCTATAACGCGACTCTATACAGGAATGGGTCGACCTTGAACAAGTCTAGACTTGAAAACCCTGCCTATTAACCTCGATGTGACTGATAGCCAAAATAACCTTGAAAACACGACCCTCAACAAAAAGAGCACCTCGATAACAAGACTGTTTCCCTAATGCCCTTGAGACACTTCTTATCGAGATTCTACTTTAGTTATATTATTGACTAATGTATGATTGGTTTCTAGTATGTTTACATGTTTTGGTGCCTTGTCTTTCCGATATCTTCTGCCATGATTTAATGTGCTTAGCAGTGCGTGTACTTATTTTCCTACCTGATAGTCCGTCATATACACATTAACAGATCACGCATATCTGTTTATATAATCCGCATTTATCTTAAGTTTCGATCAGTTGTTTGACTGAGACCAGAATGGTGTCTAATTGTGTTTATGCCTTGTAACTGACTAAGTTCTTTCTTGTTTTGTAAAATGATTCGTATTTGTTCTGATAGCTTCATGCTTCTCCCATGCCAGCTTTCCGTGTAAGGGAAGCTTATCCCTTAACCACTCTGCTCTTGTTCAACATATAAAAATAATTTTGTACAATAACGTATATTAGTTTTATCTACGATTGATACGAAATATAAATCTTTTATCTCTGTTTAGATGCGTAGAAAGTGATTCTTTTACCAGATGTATTCATTGCGCATGCGCGTTCATAATTCTTCTTTTTTCCGCCCTAGTGTGGAAAACAAAATCTATGTAAGATAGCTTCCTCGCATCCTCTCACGTATGCTTTTACAAACCATTAGTGTCTAATTTGTATAATTGTTTCCCCCGTTTAGGCTATCTGCGGGTTACTTTCGATAAACTATAAAAGTTTCATACAAATCAGATAAGTACTTTTGAAGCTATTGGTGCAAATAAATGTATGTTTGTGCGCATTTAGAATAGAAATAAATAAGTGCAGAAGGTTGAAACTTATATGGGACTAACAATGGGCTACTTATGACCTACCATACAAATTTCAATAAAATCGGATGAGTAGTTTTTAAGATATGTTGGTTCGCAAAAATTAAGCGATAGATAGACAGACACGGTACCAATTATGTTCCCTGATGTCTGAAACGGATTTAAGTGTTGGCATTTTTTAAATCGGAGGCATAAATTATTTTCGTTCTTTATAACGATCAATATAGCTTCCGTTACCTTCGGTAAGCTCGGAAGCAAAATTTTCAATAAAAATATAACAACGAACGATTATTTTACGGGGAAATTCATATTGGATTTGCAATATTCATAATAATTTTCTTTCTTTTTTCCCGAATAAAGATTTCTTTCTTCTTTTTTTACAGATATATGTTTTCTATATTAAATTTTCTTTTTAAGAACCTCGATGTAAATAGTAGTATAAATATGGTTAAAGAAATAACGAGGATATGAACTTAGTTTTTTTTTGTCCAAAAGTAACAGTCAGAGATGGTTTAATTAAAAACTTTTTCTTGTACTTCGGTCCGGTTCATTCTAAAAAAAAAATTTCCTCTCTTTTTTTTCTTTTTTTGTTTTCTTCTTCTTGTTGAGAGCTTGTTTTTTTGTTTGTTTTTTATTTCGGCAGTAACATAGATAGAGGGGGGAGGGGTGGGGAGGTAGTCACGTGATAAAATTTTAATCTTCTTGGTGGGATCCTAGCTGAGAAATTGTTTTGGAAAACGTTGCTTCTGATGCTTTGAGTAAATCTTCTCTTTTCTACTTTCTACCTTGCTATCATCTCAGTCTACCTATTAAAAGTTGGTCAATTTAACTTGGAATTTGAGTTTTGTCATGCCGACGTCGACGGGAGTTTGTTTCTAAAGGTAAGTAGGTATTTAGCAAGCCATCTAAAAAAAAGTCCCTTCCCCCTCTCTCTTCCTTGTAAAGCTTCACTGGAGTTTTAAGTTTGTTTGTTTTTTCCCCCTTTTATCTTTAATGCACTTAATGTTAATTCCTTATTTTTGTTTAATTTAAAAAAAAATAAAAATATATTTTAAGTATATTATAATAGTTTCTTCCTATTCTCAATTTTTCCCGCTATTAAACGTAACGGTTGTTTATACTAGGTTCAGTCCAATCCCCCTACTTGTAACGTCCAGCGGATCTTTCGGAAATCGTTTAGGACAGGTTTTATACGCATGAGCTAACATTGTACCTACTGATAAAATATATCAGGTTGAAACAGATTTAGGACTATAATTCGCACCGTATTTAAACATTCAAGGAAACCTAACTGTTAGAAGGGAAGAACCTTCTTGTTTTATGCGCATGCGCTAACATTGTACGATAATAAAATCATGTCAGGTTGTAACGGATTTAGAACTATAATTCGCACATTCGCACCGTATTTAAACATTCAAGGAAACCAAACAGTTAGAAGGGAAGAACCTTCTTGTTTTATGCGCATGCGCTAACATTCTACTGTAATAAAATCATGTCAGGCTTTAACGGATTTAGGACTATAATTCGCACCGTATTTAAACATTCAAGGAAACCTAACAGTTAGAAGGGAAGAACCTTCTTGTTTTATGCGCATGCACTAACATTCTACTGTAATAAAATCATGTCAGGTTGTAACGGATTTAGGACTATAATTCGCACCGTATTTAAACATTTAAGGAAACCTAACAGTTAGAAGGGAAGAACCTTCTTGTTTTATGCGCATGCACTAACATTCTACTGTAATAAAATCATGTCAGGTTGTAACGGATTTAGGACTATAATTCGCACCGAATTTAAACATTCAAGGAAACCTAACAGTTAGAAGGGAAGAACCTTCTTGTTTTATGCGCATGCACTAACATTCTACTGTAATAAAATCATGTCAGGCTTTAACGGACTTAGGACTATAATTCGCACCGAATTTAAACATTCAAGGAAACCTAACAGTTAGGGAAGAACCTTCTTGTTTTATGCGCATGCGCTAACATTGTACTGTAATGAAATCATGTCAGGTTGCAACGGATTTAGGACTATAATTCACACCTTATTTAAGCATTCAAGGAAACCTAACAATTAGGGAGGAACCTTCTTGTTTTATGCGCATGCGCTAACATTGTACTGTAATAAAATCATGTCAGGTTGTAACGGATTTAGGACTATAATTCGCACCGTATTTAAACATTCAAGGAAACCTAACAGTTAGGGAACCTTCCTGTGTGACGATTGACATAACTGCGCATGTCATACAAACCAGTACTTGGTATTGTCAGAGGATCGTTTGGACCGTACAGTAAACGGTTCGCAAACGATCCCTGCGCGGATTGGAGGACGGTACAAAACACTGTCACAAGTCGGGTTAGAACGGCTTTTATCCATTGCGCATGCCCGTGACGATCACGCGGATTGTACACTGCTTGGTTGGAACAAACCTAATATATTTATTCTCCTTAAGGTAGATTGCTATACTTAAGTAAAACTTGTATTTTACTGTAACACCTCAAGCACAACTAGCAATAACTCTAGTCTATTAACAGTTTGATCCAGTAATCCAGTAGATTGGATAACCAATTAAAACTTTTAGAAGTCAAACATCGCAGACGACAATTAACCACCTCGACTTAAGTGCAATCTATATAATTAATGAAGTGTAGATTTGATCTATAAGTACCAAAACTCTTCTTGCATTGAATGCGACAGTATTTTACCAGTTAAGGATTATGTTTTGTTTTTTTTTTAGTCGAAATATTTACTTGAAATTATAAAAAGAAAAGAAAACAGACATAGATTTTTGTATTTAATCAATATGAAAATAAGTGGTTTAATTTAAACCCTTTTTATGTTTCAAGCATCGTGTCAACAAGATAACACAGATTAATCCGAGACGACTTGGAAAAATGACCATTCTTATGGTTTTGTATCCTTCTCGAAACCTTTATGAACAAGGGTGATGTCTCTGTCCGTCCGTCGTATCTTAGGTTCATATCGCCATAACTACTGGAAGCAGTATGCTTCCAGTAGTGGAAGCGAAACGTCAGATTTCAACCCCTTCGTGACGCGGATTTCACCGGAAACCCCAAGCTCTGGTTTGGGTATAATTGGACTGATTGCTAAATAAAACAAAGAAAATAAACAGGTCAAGTGTGTGCTAGTCAGCACACAGCGAGGGTCCGTAGGCCACACTATATAGTGTGTAACTGTAAAGTGTATAAACAGTGTTTTTTGAAAATGCTAAGAAGCTTACTTTGAACCATTCTAAGGGTCCGATATTCTCAAAACACACTCTGATAATGTATTTTTTTTGCCACTGAACCGGACTACAACCATATAAATACATCAAAAAGACCATAATTATAAAAAAACGTATTTTGTCAATAAAAAATAAAATAATATTTTTTTCGAAATTTCCAAAAAGTGGTATCTTTACTTTTGGTCGAAGAATGTTCAGGAATTTTTTTTCAGATTTTTTGCACTTCACATAAGCGAGATAGAGGGGGGGGGGGGGGGGGGACACGGTTTACACCCACTTCAAACTTGCCTACGCTCGCCCTATCAAAGTTATATCCAAAGAATTATATATTTTTGTATCAGCTCTACGTACCCTTTCATATGACACCCCTCACGGTGTGTAAGTCGCTATATTTTTAAAATATGTGGGTCGGTACAAGACACATACATGCCAAATTTCAAAGTGATCGGACGAAAGTTGTAGCCGTGAGAGCACGCGAGAGGACGGACGGACAGACACACGCAGGATAATATAAGGGTCCTTGGTTTTGCCTACGGACCCTAAAAATGGGTTTGAAATCCGACGTTTCGCTTCCACTACTGGAAGCAAAATGCCCCAGTAGTGCCTCTGTTTATTAGTCCCTTCGTGACGCGGATTTCACCGGAAACCCAAGCTGTTTATGACGAATCTACCCGCGGAAGTTTTACCCTAACCAATAACTTTTGCATAAATTAAATTAATTTTTAACGGATATTTATAGTTACTATTGAAATAAATTTTAAACGATATTATAGTTTTAAAAGATAACTTGAAAGTGAATTAAGTAAATTTTGTTATCAAAGTTTCATTGGGTCAAGTAAAGAAATCATCAATAAAATGTTTAAAACGCATGAAACTTATATCTTTGGTTTCATTTTTGTCGGAACAGTTTCTTTTAAAACGTTATATCGAGAAATACGCAACATTGGTAAACGTTTTTACTTTATATACAGACCAATACACTAAGAGATAATAAAAACAAAAACAAATGAGATGTCGGATGTTTTTTTAAATGTTAAAGGTCCGACTAACAGATAGTCAGTTGAACTTTTAATGAAGAAAATGAGGATTTTTATTAGTTTTTTGTTTTTTTTCTGGAGAAGCAACACTGTTGCTGAGTTAATTTGAAATTCAAATCAAGTTTTATCGGCTCTTCTCTCCTCCTTACTGAGATAACAGATTTCAAGCCGATTATCTTAAGTCTTTTTACTGTTTACATCACCTCAAGTCAATTCCTATTAAAGTCTTTTCTTTCCTACTTATTTTTGTTTCTAACTTTTATTTAATTTATTTTTTCTACTTATTATTTTCAATTGTTATTATTATGTGTGTGAGTGTGTATATGTATGCATGTAAATATGTATTGTGACAAGCACATTAATTTAGTTATGGGCCAAATCGGTTGGTGTTCGAAGTGGGTTGTACTTTAAAAAAAATAGACTGCCAATTAGTTTGGCACATATAGCTTCCTCGCATTCTATCATGTACTTTATTGTTATATTAACAATAAAATTATTGTTATATTACTTTATTGTTATATTGTCTATTGTGTAAAAACTATTAATAGTTTTAGCGATCTTTAACACTTCGTCGCTGTTGGTTTTACTAAAACATTGTATTTGAAAAAAAAATGTTCGTCTCATTGAATAGATGAAGTTAGATTTTCTCGACCTAAAATTCCAATTTTAAATTTGAAGTTCACGTTTACGTGAGCGTTGCTCGTGAACGCTTGGACAAATAATGTTGTCTAACGAATTCGTCCAAATTTAATCAAAATCGCCCGACATTTACTCAAGTTATCGTCACACGTTTCATAATTCGACGATACACAGACCGACACACAGATAGACAGACACGAGACCAAAAATGTTCCCTGATGTCTGAAACGGATTTCTGTCTTTGAATTTTTAAAATCGGAGACATAAAAGTTTTTCGCTCTCAAAAGGGAACACAATGCTTCCGTTACCTTCGGTAGGCTCGGAAGCAAAATAAAATAAAAATCAAACCTCCGAAATAAAAATTACATTGTACTACAGGAAATAATCGGTCCGAGACAACTCAGACAAACTTTATCATATATACAAGTTCATAATTACTTAACCCAGTGTTTTTTATTTACATATTAGTTTTCGTGGATACATTTAATTATTATTGAACATTTTATCAAAATGTACCATAAATCTCCTCAGCGGGGAATCGAACCTAGCCTCTCTTCGTCCGCGTTTAAAGCTATTTTCTCAGGAACTAGATTTTTCTCGGGAAAACGGCTTGTATAGTTAGATTCGTATTTAAACCGACTACATTTTACAATTTTTTAAATTAAAATCGTCTGAATCGTTTTCGTGATATTATGATGTAATCACAATACTTTCTCTTAATATGAGAAAGTAAGAAATGATGACCAAACTAAACAATTTTCCACAATATTTAAATAAATATTTTTACAAAAAAAAATTAACTCAAAATACCATTCGTTAATATATATAAGGGTGTTCCTAAATATCATGTACATACGGATCGGGATTCTTCTAGGGGGTAATTTCTTTGGCTTATTTCATGACTAAAAATTCATATAAACATTGGTCCGCAAACGCTTCATTGCCGATCTACTGGGTGATGAATTTTGTACATGGTAGGTCTTAATTAGCCCATTGTTGGTCCCATATAAGTTTCAACCTTCTGTGCACATTTGTTTCTCTTCAACATGCGCACAAACATACTTTTATTTACACCTATATCTTCAAAAGTACTCATCTGATTTTTATCTGGAAATTGAATGGTTTGTGGAAAGTAGACCGCAGATAGCACCAGATTAATTTCAACCATCTGCGCTCTTTAACTTTTGTTTTATTAATTCTTTAATTCATGTAATATATCAAAACAATTTTGACGTATTAAAAAAACTAGGGAACCAATTAAATAAATTAGACACTAATGACTTGTAAAAGCATAAAATCAATTAAGTACGTGATAGGATGAGAGGGAGTTATGTGCCATACTAATTGGCAGTCTATTTTTTATTTTATTTTACGAAAGAAAATATAAATTATAATGTGAGTATAGATATTAATGCCTTGTCCTAACTTTTATTTTTACATAAGCTGATTTATTTGCACCTGAGGTGGAAGGTACCTTGGTTCCGCCTCTAGTGTTTTTGTTAATTGCTTTCATTACGTTTATATATGCTGAGGAAAAGTTTCCAACGGATATATCTATCCCTTGGGAAAAATACAATGTGTGAAGGAAAAGTATTTTTTTTTTTTATTTCCCCCTCTTTCATTGTTACATTATAGCCTACGAATAAGTTTGTAAAAATAAATTTTATATTTATTTTTTTTATGCATCTCCAAATATATATAACAATATGTAAATGTGTTGAGCTAGTTTGAATAATTACCTTTAACTTTTAATGTGACTTCAATAACTTATACTTTTGAGTAAAAGTTGCTAGCAATTGGATATTTTGGATCCATGATTATTAAGTTTAAATCACAAGGTATACATACTTTTTTTGTTCTGAATCTAATTGTTTTAATATTGATCAAAAAGATAAAATTTTATCCTTTCGCCGAATTCAACATTGTTGAATTTATTGAAAATAAATTAAGATGAACAAGTGTTTGAACCACGTTACGGTTAGAGGTGGTTAGATGTTGTTAGAGGTGTTTAGAGGGTGTTAGAGTTGTTTAGAGGTGGTTAGAGTGTTAGAGGTATTAACAGGTGGTTAGAGGTGGTTAGAGTTGTTTAGAGGTGGTTAGAGATGTTTAGAGGTGGTTAGAGTTGTTTAATGGTGGTTAGAGGTGTTAACAGGTGGTTAGAGTTGTTTAGTGGTGGTTAGAGGTTGTTAAAGGTGGTTGACGGTAATGGTGGTTAGATAGTTAGAGGTAGTTAGGGGTGGTTAGAGGTGTTACAGGTAGAGTTGTTTAGAGATGGTTTGAGGTGGTTAGATTTTATAATTAGAAAATAAATTGTCTAAGTATGCACTTTCAGCTCACACAATATGGTCCGTAGCCAATTTAACAAATAGGAAGAGTTCTTTACCCAGCCCTATTAAGATGGCTGCCATTTAAAAGGTCGTTTTAGCTACAACTTTTCAACCGTTTATTATAAGCGGTAAAACTAACATCTTTAAATGATTTTTCTAATGGCCAAACGCAATAAAACTACTCCTAAGTTTCTAACCCAAACTGTTCCAAGGAAATAATTGTTTAAACATTTAGGGGGGGGGGGGGACATTTTTTTTCTCACAAAATATGTGACTTATAAAAAACTTAAAAATTGTTTTATGTTTTACTTCCGAGCTTACTGAAGATAACGGAAGCTATGTGATCATTCTGAAAAAACATTTTTTTATGTGTCCAATTTAAAAGATTTCAATACAGAAATCAGTTTTAGACGTCAGGGAATATTTTTGGTTCCATGTCTGTCGCTTAGTTTTTGCAAACCAATATGTATATCTTAAAACTACATATCTGATTTTAATGTAAATTTTTATGTTAGGTCATAATTAGCTCATTATTGTTCCCATATAAGTTTCAACCTCCTGCTCCCATTTTTTTCTCTTCCTCACGTGTTCACACATACATTTATATACTCATATATCTTTAAAAGTACTCATCCATAATTTTTATGAAATTTGGATGGCTTGTCAAAAGTAGCCCGCAGATAGCATAGATTAATTTTAACCGTCTGCGTTCTTTAACTAAAGAACACTAAATGAATACTTTCATATAAAAAAAAAAACAAAACATTTATGACCGTTTTAATAAAATTCGGTGGGCTAGAAATGAAATATATTTGAGAATAATAGGTTGTAAAAGTATTCAATTATTCAAGCATACTAAATAGGACCTAAGGAATCTATGTGCCACACTAATTTTCAGAGTATATTTTTTGTGTATTCTAGAAGGATCAGGTGCATTACACTCAGAGAAGCGTAGAAATGTATAAAAGGGTCCTCACTTTTACTTACGTACCCTAAATAGTAGCGTGATAAGTTTCTTCCAATTGTTTGTTTTTCACTGAAGCGTGTATTCTTGAAATTTAATAATTCCTTGGCAAACAAAGTAGGGGGCCGTCTTTCACGCAATATACATATTTCTTCTTTATTCTTTATACAAATTTACCATGTATTTGTAATGAAAGATGTTATATTTAAAATGTATGTAACTTCAGCCCCATAATTCTATTTACATTTCTTTTTTTCAATTTTAAGATATTAGAAGAATGTGTGTGAAAAGTAATCTTAAATTTTTTAATATGTCATATTTGTGTTATTAATATGTCTTAAAGGAAATTTTGAATTTTGTTTAATAAGGCTGTATCTGGTTATGACGTTTTTACTTATACATATGCCTTCATATTATGAGGGTATGCTTCCTTGTACCATATTACACTTAGCTCTACGTCTATTATATTATGTCTACATATTAAATTACGTATAGTCTATATACAGTCTTATTTATTACATTTTAAAGTTTGTTTTTATTAAATTTTAATCACTTTTTTATGTGACTTAATGACTTTATATTATATCTGGTATATAAATATAAATTTATTTCGCAAATGATTTACTTTAAATTAAACTGTAAATTATTTAGCTCTGTCTTAAATATGTTTTTACTTTCTAGTATACGTAGAATATATATATAAAGAGGAAGTATTACGATTTTGACATTTTGATCGATTTACTAGTTTCAAGGTTCCCTGAGTCCAAAAGAAAATCCCCTTGGTGGTTGAATGGTTCTGATGATGTTGATAAAAAAAAATCTATTTTGTAGTCTATTGATTTCCCGGGAAAAGTCTAATTCCTGAGAAAACTGTTATTAAGAACTTTACTCGGAGTGTGAGACACCATGTCGATCATGTTTACACTGCTACTCGAAAGTCTATTGATGCTCACAACTATACATTACGCGTCTAGTGCGGTAAGTAGTATTTTGCATGCGAGTGTGGTTTGCACCCGAGCGATAGCGAGGGTAGTAAAACCACACTAGCAAAGCAAAATGCAGTTTTCGCACGAGTTGCGTACCGTACTTTATCTATACGATTGTTGGATTTTAATAATAAATACAGAAAAAATATTTAATAAACTTCCTGTATGTAATTTCTCGATAAAGATGACATTAGTTCATTAGTTGTATTTTGTGCCGAATTAATTATTTTGGGAGGCGTATTATTCTCCTCATTTTCGTCATAATGACGCTTAAATCAATAATTGTTTCTTACTAAAAACTCGATAATATAAACATATACGAAGATGTACACTTCAAAATGTTTTCTCATGAGTGCCTCTTAGTACTTTATTATAATTTGCTGTATCCCATTATTTTACCTGTCTACATATTATATTAGTTCTCGTCTGAAATATTTATTTATAAATTAAGTTTAGCAAACGCAGTGCGTTTCAATAAGTTCCGGTATTGGATTTGTTTTATGTGAAACAAGTGGTGTTATCTCTCGGACATCTATAGAACTATGTACAATGAAGCTTTCTCTACTGTCTGTAATTGTTTTGTTGTGATTTATTTATTTAAGTATACCAAAAAAAATCATCACATTGGCTTGAGCTTAAATCCTAAGCGCGTCCAGTGTGAACGGTACCGCGTTGTGAACGGTACGGGTGAAGTCGTTACATCAAAGGGGATTTGTTGTTTATTCGCGTATGGCGTGAACGCTTTTTGAGCAAACTCCTCGAGCGTTTGGGTTTATTCTTTCGTTATAATAATACTATTTCATTAAAACTATTTCAGCTATCATTTATATAATCGAGTAATGTCCCGACGGCGACGACTCACCTCGAAATTTTTTTTATTGCTAAGCTAAGGTAACCACACTTATTCCAATAAAAATAAATGTTTGTTTTGTTGGTCAATAAATAGATATAATAACTTATCTAAATTAATTTACTTCATTTTACTTTTTCTAAGTATAAAATTAAGCCTGTGGCCAAGAGCTTAACGGCTAGTAATTTAAAGCTAGAATTTTTTCGACGTAAATCCATAAAGATGAAAAGTTCCAGATTAAATAGATTATAGTTTATGGCATGGGCGCCCATATGGAGGGGGGGGGGGAGGCAAGGGGCCTCACGAGTATTTTTGAAATGCCTAAATAATTTGAACACTTTGACACTGCTTTGACCAAGGAAATCTAGTCCATACACTTTTTGCATCATCTCAGCCGCTGCTTTGCTGCATTTTAAAAAAAACAAACTTGATTGCTACACGTTCTCCATTTTGTAAACAACAACGCAGATCACTAATACACGAGGCAAGATTGCCAACTATACTGCAACAAAATAATTATGGGCAGTAGAGGAAGGTTCATTCTACATAGATATATAGTTGTCCGAGAGATAGCAACACTGGCTTCGCTCAAAAAAATTCAGTCCCAGAACCAGCGTGATCGTGTGGGTTAAATTACTTACCACGTCTGCTCGGCCGTCACTGAATCATGAGCGGTACGAGATGGGGCTCGATTCCTCGCCGTGACGCTCTTATTTAAATGGCTCACTATTGATCACGTCATACTCGCTTCGGCGGTACATACGGTACGATGTGTGAAGTGGCTGCAACTCTACCACGGGGCTAGTAAAATGGGCCTAAGTGATGGCCTAATTGCTAGGTTCGAACAAGTGGTTCGTCCTACCCGTCTAGTACTAGTACTAGGCCCTTATTACTACTTCTACTACTACTATTGAACACACTTTGTATAGGAATTTAATTCGACCCTTTTCCACTCTTTATCTTATCTTATTGAAAGACAATTAAAGAGTCGAGAATTAAATTTCAATTAATTAAAGTTGAAATGGAAATCAAACATTTTTTCAATATTTTTTTATTAAGAGAAATAGTTCTTTAACATTATACATTTACACAGAAGAACACCGCTTTTGTTCCAATTTATTTATAATTATTCTCAGAATAGACTGAGCAGGTTGACTTCGTTAATTAATTAAAAGGGAAAGGATAATTATTAAAATGAAAACCCCTTCAATTTTTATTTTTTTATTTCTTAATTTATTTTTAATAATTATATTAAACAAAATTGTCTTATAATTGAGTGAAACCTAGAAATAAATTGAAATAATGATATTATCTTACAATAGATTTGTTTTTAGGGTGCATAATTTCATATGTAATATTCATTTAATTGATCGGGGAGGGAGTATTTGTTTCCTAAAAACCGATTTGTTAAAAAGTAATCTTTCTACGTGGACGAAAAGAACATATAAGTTCTTAAGGAGGGGGGTACTTAAGGTGGCTTATGAAACAACAACATGAATCAACATGAGGCTATTCACATTGAACAGCGAGCGAGTACGGCCGAGTAATCAAACATAACATAAACGCGTTTACGGCGGCCGATAAATTACTTGGAAAACTATACTAGATAGGACAAAACATATAACATTTCTTGTAGATTTTTTCAAGCTTTAATTTGAGACTTCAGGGTGGTAAGTGACTGGAAGTTGATCGGCCATTCGGCGACGGCCTCGCTCAGACTCGCCCGAAGTTTAAATACGCACTCGCAAGGGTCGGACTCGCCTCCAGTGCGAATATACGCACTTACTATAGGGTCGATTAAGCCTCGCTCAGACTCGCCTCCAGTGCGAATATACGTACTTACTAGGGTCGATTAAGCCTCGCTCGGACTCGTCTCCAGTGTGAATATACGCACTTACTAGGGTCGATTAAGCCTCGCTCGGTCTCGCCTCCAGTGCGAATATACGCACTTACTAGGGTCGATTAAGCCTCGCTCAGACTCGCCTCCAGTGCGTATATACGCACTTACTAGGGTCGATTAAGCCTCGCTCAGACTCGCCTCCAGTGCGTATATACGCACTTACTAGGGTCGATTAAGCCTCGCTCGGACTCGCCCGCTGTGAGAATACGCTCTCGCTGGGGTCGGACTTGCGCGTAGTTTGAAGCCTTTTAAGATTGAAGAGGTCAGACAAAATTTAACTTTTTAGATATAGAAATATATAAAACTCTTATGGAATCAGTTCCTGGAGACTTGAGGAGCTCTTCTAGAAACTTTAGTCTCAATTAAAATATTTTTAGTTGGAACTCCTAGAGACGGAAATGTTTTAAAATCGTTAGCACATTGATAGATAGGTGCGTGAAGAGGCTGAATTTTAGCCTCTAATAGATAAGGAAATACATGAAAAAAACATTTTAATTATAACTGAACTAATGAGATTTTGTTTTATCACCCTAAAAGTATGATATTATAACATTATAAACATTTTTAATTGTTGTTTACGTTGTATCAGTATAAACATTAAATTTATTTGAAGGAAATAATCGAGAAAAAAAAGGATGTATTTGTAGAGAATGGAAGTGTTGAGTATGTAATGTCTGAATGATGTTATTTGTCTTGTATATTTCTTGTTTTGGCTGATGTTAGGAGCTGTAGCTTAGATATTGGGAATAACATCTCAAATGATAATGTATATGTAGTCTGGATCCCTTGCTAGGTGCTTTGACTTGCTAAAATCCGTCTGTCTGAATGTCTGGATTCAAAGTCATCAGTCGGGGGCCATCTCTAGGGGGTTCTCGCCCCAATCTGGGCCTCCGCAAATTAAAAATAAACCTTTTGTTGATTCTAATAATATTTTAAATGTTGTTTACTGGAGAATCCAGTAATGTAAATTAATTAAAACTTCTTCTTTTTTTTTATCGAATGTTTAGAATTTGTTTGATAACATTGTTTTCTTTTTCTTTTAATTTAATCAGCTGATCTTTTTTTTTTACCAAATACTTTCCCTTATTCTTTCTCTTTTTGGAAGTAAGGAACCCAGATATTTTTCTCTTTTTTTTGTTGTATATAAATAGTTGTATATTTTGGTACATTTAATCTATTTACACTTTGCTGAGTTGGGAAATAATCGGTTTTCTAAGAATACCCTATCTTTAAAAGCCACATTCGCCACAGATGTTTAACAGTTTAATTAAATTATATGATAGCACATTTAAAATGCAATACCACAATGATAAGATCCGTAAAAAATAACTTAATAAATTGTTAAACCTGTAAACAACATAAATATTATATTTATTGTTTAACGATACATAAAAAATTTTATCTACGATTGATACGAATTACAAACATTGTATCTCTGTTTAGATGCGTAGAAAGTGATTCTTTACGTACCTGTATTCATTGCGCATGCGCGTTTTTATAATTCCTCTTTTTTCCACCCTAGGGCGGTAAAAAAGAATTCTTCACCTTTACGCACGATTAGCGAGTTTGTTTACACCTAATAGTACATTACGCGTCAAGTGCGGAAAGTAGCATTTTGCATGCGAGTGTGGAGTTTGCACCCGAGCGACAGCGAGGGTTGTAAAACCACACGAGCAATGCAAAATGCCGTTTTCGCACGAGTTGCGTACCGTACTTTATCTACGATTGTTAGATTTAAATAATAAATACAGATAAAAATAAACTTGCTGCATGTAAGTTCGTATCTCTTCTCTTGATAAAGATGGCATTAATCTTGAGTTGTATTTGTTGCCGAATTAATTATTTCTGGAGGAGTATTATTCTCTACATTTTCGTCAAAGCCACTTGATTCATTCATTGTTTTTCACTAAAAACTCGATATAAACAGTTATTTTAATAAAACAATAGCAAATTAATTTTGTTAAAGGTAAACAAACTCTCTAATCGTGCGTAAAGCTGAAGAATTCCTCTTCTTTACCGCACTAGTGTGGTAAAGAAGAGGAATTATTCAGAACTATGAGACGCGCATGCGCAATGAATACAAGTACGTAAATAATCACTTTCTACGCATCTAAACAGAGATATAATGTTTATATTTCGTATCAATCGTAGATAAAAAAAACTAATTTGCTGGTTGTTAAATTAAAGTAACTGTTTATATCGAGTTTTTTGTGAAAAACAATGAGTGATTTAAGTGATAAGACGAAAATGAGGAGAATAATACTCCTCCCGAAATAATTAATTCGGCACAAAATACAACTAATGAATTAATGCCATCTTTATCAAAAGAGAAATCTACGAACTTACATACAGAAAGTTTATTAAATATTTTTTCCGTATTTATTATTAAAATACAACAATCGTAGATAAAGTACGGTATGCAACTCGTGCGAAAACTGCATTTTGCTTTGCTCGTGTGGTTTTACTACCCTCGCTATCGCTCGGGTGCAAACTCCACACTCACATGCAAAATACTACTTTCCGCACTAGACGCGTAATATACTATTGTTTAAACAGACTTCCCGTAAAATAATCCGACGTACCGGAAAATATTTTTTCCTTCTTCAAGGTATAATGCAAGAATGACATTATTCTTAGTTCATAATTGTATTATACCTTGAAGAAGAAAATATGTTTAATTCTTCAAGGTATAATATAAGAATGACATTATTTTCAGTTCATTATTGTATTATACCTTGAAGAAGAAAATATGTTTAATTCTTCAAGGTATAATATAAGAATGACATTATTTTCAGTTCATTATTGTATTATACCTTGAAGAAGGAAATATATTTCATTCTTCAAAGTATAATATAAGAATGACATTATTCTTTATTCATTACTGCATTAAACCTTAAAGAAGGAAATATTTTTCATTCTTCAAGGTATACCTAATACTAGAATGACATTGTTTTCAGTTCATTATATTATTATACCTTAAAGAAACTAATATATTTTCCGAATGGCCGATAATTCTGAAACTTAATTTTTACTTTTGGCAGGTCCTCGCTCTTCTTAAATTCTGTTTCATTCACAGTCGATATCAATAAATATAAATATTAGGAGGCAAATTAAGTTGTTGTGCACAATATATCAATTATAATTTTAATTCCTCTTTGGAGGTAGTATTTTAGTTTCTTATGTAATGTGTAGTAAATTAAATGAGTCATAATGTCCTATGACCCTTGATTATAATTGAAAGTGATAACCACTTGCTTGAGAGAACTCCCACAGGTCTAAATTCTAACTTTTTTTATCTTTTAGGATTTGTCTTTACCCCTGATCGCAGCCTGTAAAAATATAATATTGTTCATTTAAAGAAAAAAATCGACAAAAAGTTAAATATGTTTTTTATTTTTTAAATAATCCTTTAAACGAATAATGAGGGGGGGGGGGGGGGGGGGGGTAATTTTTTATGGCTCCAATTTCCAAAATTTCAAGACAGAAATTCGTTTTAGACATCAGAGAACATTTTTGGTTCCGTGTCTGTTTGTCGCCCTGTCTCAATATTTGCAAACCAATATAACTTAAAAACTACTCATCTGATTTTCTTGAAATTTGGGTGGTATAGGTCATAATTAGCCAATTGTTGGTCCCATATAAATTTCAACCTTCTGCGCCTATTTCTTTGTCTTCCACATTCGCCCAAACATACATATATTTACACTTATATCTTCAAAAGCACTTATCTGATTTTTATGAAATTCGGATTGTTTGTCGAAAGTAGCCTGCAGATGGCCTCAGATTAATTTCAATCGTCTGCGCCCCTTAAATTTTGCTAAATCGATACTTAATTAATGTAGAAAATCAAAACAATTCTGACAGTTTTAAAAAACGGGGAAAAATGAGATAAATTTGACAATAATAGGTTTTAATAGTATAAAATCATTAAAGTATACAAAATATAACACGAGGAAGCTATATGCCACTCTAATTAGCAAAGTATTTTTTTCATTGGCAACCCCGATCCGGGGTCACACTATATGTGAGGGAAAGTAAATTTGAGTATATATTTTGATGTTTTCAAATTGACAGTGTTTGTTGTCTATAAGAATTTAAAAGGAGGCCGTACAAGTCGAGTACCAGTCATATTTATTGATGTTTGGTTGCCAGTATGTTAATGCTTGCAGGAAACGAGAGTAATATTAGATATTCAGATCAGTATTTATTGGTGGGTACCTAGCCTGTGAAATGGCATTATTGCTGGTCATGCAGTGCATAAAGAACTCGCGTAGCAAACATTTAAATTCTCCTCTTATATCGGCTATATTTGTTTACAATATTTATTAATTTATTTGTGTGCTCTCGACAGCCAAACACATGCCACGAGTGCGAGAGGCACAAAACAAATGACAGAAGTCTTGTAAACATGCCATCATATTAATGTAAATTTATGCATGTAAGTATTATTGACATTTTCATGTCTTGGCTATGGCACATAACATCGAAAAGCGTTACACGTGTAAGATATAGGGACAGGGAGTTAGGAAGATATAGGAGGTGTTCAATCGAGTCTGCCCGCTCTCAGTAGGTATATTGACTCCCACTACCACGCTTGATAGGGCCTACCCACCCCTGCCCTCCCGATCAGCTTCCTGCCACGTCTCACTCTCTTCGCTTCTCGCTACCATTCCAGTAATCGCTCACGAGCCCCAGTGGCGCCCCTCCCCCAAGTACAACTTCTGTTCTACTGCTCTGATTTGCATCGGACAAACGCCATAACCCTTAGAATTTTATTCCTAAAAACTTACATGTACATAAAATTTATTTTTTATTTTTGTTTGACTATAATTTTTTGCATTTATTATAAAAATAATAGTGAAGAAGCTAAAAGATTTCTTCTAAATAAACTGGAAAAGAAGAAAAGTACTTTCTTTCTTCGTCACAACATATGTTAGATTTAATTCCTAATTTACATGCGCATGAATCTGCACCCTCGAATTTTTTGACATTTTCATGTCTTTACTTTGGCACATAAACTCGAAAAACGTTACCAAAAAACAACACCAAAAAGCGTTACCAAATAACGACTCCAAACAGCGTTACATGAAAATGTTTCACTGTCTTGCAGACTCGTATGCAAAAAGTTTTTTAAAGATATCCTTGGCAATGTGATATTAAAGGGCTATTTTTCGGGTCTGCAATGTTGTTTTAGCTTAACTGTTGTTTGGGATTCCTCAAAGGATGTAATTTTTGAGGCCCAAACAACGGACTTCCCTTAACCATTGTTATTTGGATGAATAAGTCTTGAGAATTACTGTAGCTTCCCCAGCAACGTTAATTAAGTGGGTTTTCATATTGATTATCTTAACCTACGTAGGTGGACCTTTAAATAAGCTCCAAGCTCATTTCTTTATTACCCGTTAAGCCCGTGGCCACATGCTTAATTTTATATTTAGAAAAAAAAATTAAAATAACAGGGTTCACACTGACCTGGAAAATCAGGGAATGTCAGGGAAATAAAATTAGGTCAGGGAAAGTCAGGGAAACTTTTTGAAATAGCCCTAATATCAGGGAAAATAACCGAACTTTAGGTAAATCAAGCCAAAAGTCAGGGAAACCAAATTTGTCAATACTCTATAAAATAAATAGAAATAAACTAACCGCAACACATTATCTAATTCTGGGTTTATACAACAAAAACATTTGGTTATTTATGTAGCCCCACTAGAGATGTAGATAAAAAAAGGCATTCATATTATATGATTTTGGTAGTATTCATACTACGGAAAGATTAAATTTTATTTTAATCAAATTATAATTATTATTAACTACGGGAAGCTTTCAATTTTCACAAGTCTTAGAAGTCAACATTAATGACATAGAACTAGACCGAGAAATAACGCTTACAATTCTAAAGTACCCAATTAGTATACCTGTACCTAGTACAATCAATTTGAAGTTCATATTATACGATTTTGGTAGTATTCATACTACGGAAAGATTAAATTTTAATTTAAATCAAATTATAATTATTATTAACTACGGGAAACAGAAAGAGAAAAATACACTCCAGCGCCGGGATTTGAACCACGGGCCTCTATATTTCCAGTAGAGTGCGAAAAAAAACAACGTTTTTTACACCTCTAAGCCCTACTAATCGTATTGAGGTGGCCATATTTTATGATTTTTTAAAAAATATTAAATATATTATACTATATTAGGTATATTAGTTACTTACTGTTAAATTATATTTAGGTATTAATGCATTTTACTTAAAGAAAAAAACCCTTTTCTTAATATTTTTACTTTAATTAACAAGATTAAACTATTAATTAACAAAAAAAAAAGATTAAACTGTGGTGACATTTTAATGTTTATTAAGGTTTTACATTACTTTAAGTGGCACATATGTATTCATACCATTTAGAATAAATATTTCCGTTAAATTTACGAGATTGTTATTCTTTTTCTTTTTTTTTTTTTCATTGGTCAGGGAAAAATTATCAACATAGTCAGGGAAAGTCAGGGAATGCCAGGGAAATCAAAATCAAATTTTAAGTGTGAACCCTGAATAAGTAAAATGAAATTAATTTAGATAAGTTATTATATCTATTTAAAGACCTACAAATCAAAATGAATATTTATTTTTATTGGAATAAATGTGGTTGCCTTAGCTTAGCAATAACAAATCATTTCAAGGTGAGTTGTCGACGTCGTCGAGACACTACTCGATTAATATAAATGATTTTAGTCCAACCTATAAGATTAAATTGAATTTAATTTGTCCTAACTTCAAAAATGAAACTTTATAATCCTATTTATTTCTACTTGTAGAGAAATTATTAATAAAACATAAAAGACTTAGCTAAGTATAATAAATATTTCGATTAAAACAATCATGCGATCAGTGAAAGTCTTTATATAGAATCAGTGTAGAATAAGGAATTTTTACAGCTTTCTCTCACCATATCCGCTATTAAGTTATTCCATTTTTTTTTTTTTTTTTTTTTATAAATTTCTGCTTTAATTAATAAAAAAATAACATTCTTCAAAATATAATGTATAATATAATATGTATTCCACGAATAAAACATTTATTTTTTCCAATTTTTTCTTTTGCACTCCATACACAAAAATATAATAATAAATAAATATATCGTATCTTGATTTTGATTCTTTCATTCAGGTTTATATACCCATCTCCATTTCATTCAAGACGAGACGAAAAAATAATAAAGAAACCTGTTTCTTTTTATTATTTTTTGACACAGTCTAAGTGTGTGGTTCGGGATTTTTTTTTTTTTTTTTTTTGGTGTTGTTCTATCGTCCTCAGATTATTTTGACATTCCTACATAAATATATAAATATTTTAAAAATAATATAAAATAATTTTTTTTTTTGTTGAGATTTCTTCAAAAACTCTTCTCCTGTAGTCTTGTCGCGTGGATGAGTGAGTGACCTTTATTATAATTACGTAATTTTATTTAGTGAGACAAATCGTTTTAAGTTGTTTTCAACAACAACATATATATATATATATATATATATATATATATATATATATATATATATATATATATATATATATATATATATATATATATATGTATGTATATGTATGTATAATGGGAACTGTGGCGTATTCCTGAATCTGTTATGATCAAAAAGGAAAAAGTAGGTCTGTACTTGTTAGAGAAGGCAAACAACTTTCTTTGTACGTTTGATTCATACCGCCGTACACTAAGTTGTTTTGCATCTAATAACAATCCCGTACTTTCCATACCGGACAACCTGTATTTCTTGTATTTGTGTATATGATAAACATTTAATATAAATAAATAAAATGTACAGTTGAAAGTAGTCGGAGGGTGTTTATTTTATTTATTCTTCTGTGAATAATATATATATATATATATATATATATATATATATATATATATATATATATATATATGATAGATAGATAGATAGATCCATTTACTACCAATAATATATACATATACACTTATACATATTACATTGTTTTAAGTGTTGGTAAATCGGCCTTGGCCGAGGAAACCCCCTTTGGGGTTTATTATTACAAACATTTTTAATATAAGAATTTACTTTTTAAAGATACTTGTGTCTTTAGGCGCTCACTTAATATATATTTTAACATAGATACTTTTTTGTTATAATGAATAATCCTTTATACAGTATTTATCCTTTATTCTGATTTTCTTTATTGATGTTAATTTTATTTACTATTGCTATTTCCTTATTTATTCGTCGATTATTATTCAGGTGGAAGGTACACTTGTGAGTAGACGTGTGTCATCCTCTTCCACTCTCTGCGCTCCTGAGCTACTCTCATCCACGTTGACTCTCCACAGACTGCCCTAAATTCATGGTCCCATCTTGTAGGAGGTCTGCCTCGTTTTCTAGTGCGATCCATTGGCCACCATTCTAACAGTGCTTTGGTCCACCTTCCGTCCTTGACTCTTGCGATGTGGCCAGCCCATTTCCATTTTCTAGCAGTTACAAACTGCGCTACATCCTCCATTCCAGAACTCTCTCTTATCCATTTCTTTGTTTTCCTCTCTAGTCTCGTTACTCCTAACATTCTGCGTTCCATACTCCTTACTGTCCTTCTTATTTTTCCTACTATGTCATTGGTGATGGTCCATGTTTCACAACCATATATGAGTACTGGCAGTACAACTGTTTTCCACAAGGATGTCTTTTTCTTTAATTCAATGTTCGCCCTATATATATATATATATATATATATATATATATATATATATATATATATATATATATATATATATATATATATATATATATATATATATATATACAAGAAAGGAGTGTACCATTTTTATATGAATATTTGTGAATTTGCCGCATAAATGTATGTTTAATTTTTCCGGATTTAGATATCTCCTTATTATTCCTGTTCGTAAGTAAATAATTAAAACTTTTATTCGCATATCAACAATATCGATTGATGTTAATTGACGATAGTTAAGTTTTAACATAATTAGTTTTGTTCCAACCCCCCCTTATTTGTTCCGTCCTTTGTATCGTCCCGCGGATCTTTGGGAATCATAACGTAGTATTGTAATAAAATCATGTTAGGTTGCAACGGGTTTACGACTATAATTCGCACAGTAATAAACTAAATTGTCAAAATTTGACCCCTAAATGGACTCCAAAAATTCTGGCCAACGAAATCATCCTTTCTTTTGATATTATTGACATTTTAAAATTTGTTTGAAATTTTTAAGTGCATCCTAAGGGGAGATATCTGGAGTGACACACACACAAATATATATATATATATATATATATATATATATATATATATATATATATATTATATTCGGAAGAATAACTGCTTTAAAATTCAGTTGCAAGATTTGACCCGAACATACATACATACATACATTGCAAGTTAAATAAGAGCTTGTAAAATGAAACCTTACATGGAGTTGTTCCGTCCAAAAAAGCATACATTTTGTGACGAGATTAACCCATTTTGGTCATTAAAAATTTTCAAGAATTTATAAAAAATTTAAACATTTTGCTTCCGAACTTGTACCGATGGTAACGAAAGCTATGTGATTATTCTTAAGAACGAAACTATTTTATGTCTCGGGTTAAAAAAATTCCAAGAAAGAAATCCATTTCAGACATCAGGGAACATTTTTGGTTCGGTGTCTGCCTGTTGGTAAATTTTTTCGAACCAACATATCTTAAAAACTACACCTCCGATTTTATCGAAATTTGTATGGTAGGTCATAATTAGGCCATGGTTGGTCCGATATAAGTTACAACCTTCTGCGCCCATTTTTTTCTCTTGAATTATGCGCACAAACATACATTTACTTACACCTATATCTTCAAAAGTATTCATTAATTTAATCATTAATCAATTTAAACCGTCTGCGCTCTTTAACTTGTTTTTTCATAAGTTGGGTCAATTAAGGAAATAAAAGCTTCATTTTTGCAATACTTCGATCCCTCCCTTGGATCTTTTCAAGCTGGCTGTCTAGACGATTACATCGTGATGGTTATTATTATAAAATCTTTTTTTTAACATTAAACATTTTTTTGTTTGAATCATTGGTATTCTCGTCATTTACCTGAATTCAGGTTGTGTTTATTGCACTATTATTTTTATCACTAGTAGTTATTATGTTATCGAGATGACCATTTGTACCCAAAGTACTAAATGTACACGAATTATTTTATAATCCTGTTCCTTACATCAAATAAAGCACGTATAGCAATTTTCATTCATATCGGATCAAAAATGTATTATTATACTAATATTTTTAAATTATTTTTACACTTTACCCTCCTCAAATGAAAAATAGCAAAAGTTTACGTAACAGATATTACTTTATCTTAAGAGATTTCAAACAACATGTATAATGAAGGGTGTATACTATTTTGACTTTTGTACCCTACAGGGTACACCCCGTATTTCCGCCTTCCGGAAGGTCCCGCAATGTTGAAATTAAGCTTTTCTCATGTGCCCCCCTAATAAAAAGTTCCCTCGATTTTTTGTCGCACAAATTTGCAGCTTTTACTGTACTACCCGTCTTATATAGTTTTAATCATATTTAAATTGAATACATTTTAGAATATTTTAATTGAAATCGTCCTAAAATCGCCGGAAGCCAGGCACTTCCATCAACATTAATAAAAATATTGTATGTACATAATTGGTACTGTATATTTTGAGATTTTCTCGCTTTATTTGTTAATACATAGCCTTGTTGTAATAGTATAAAAAAATATACATACTTTTTATTATATTTAGTTAATGCTTGTTACATAATGCTGTACTACGCCTGTAATTTTTTTTTTTTTTTTCATTTTTAAGTATACATTTATTTTATAAATAGGCCTGATAATTCAAATTATCTATAGTTCCATTTATATAAAAAGCTTATTAGTTGTTACGCCTCCTTCTAATTGGTTACGCTAATGAGTTTCAATATGTGACATCATTAGTTAGGGTTGATTTATAAATAATGCGCAGTATTTAAAAAAAAAATATGCTTTGATAAGTAGATAAAAAAAACATAAATTTATAAATTAATATGCACATATTTTGCATTATTATTTTTATCATTGTACTTTAATATATATATTATATTTATATATATATATATATATATATATATATATATATATATATATATATATATATATATATATATATATATATATATATTATATAAGTATTTAAAAACGGTAACATTAAGTATTAGAAAAGTTATTTTATACGGTTATCAATAATGTATGTTTAAACCAGTTTCCGGTTCTTTCTCCTCTATTATGCCATAGACAGGGAACAGGAACATTCATCTAGGCGTCCTGAGAATATCTTCTATGACTTGAAATACCTATGACTTATGATAAAAATAGACTGCCAGTTAGTGTTAGCATACTATCACGATTTTATGATTATTGTCTAATTTATGTAATTGTTTCCTCCAAAATGTCTAAATCGTTTTGCTTTTTTATATGAATACATAGAGTATCAATTAAGCAAAAGTTAAAAAGCGCAGACGATTTAAATTAATCTGGTGCTATCTGCGGTCTACTTTCGACAAAACATCAAAATATCATAAAAAATCAGATGAGTACTTTTGAAGATATAAGTGTAAATAAATGTATGTCTGTGCGAATGTTGAAGAGAAACAAATGGGTGCTGTGTACTTCTTTAGATTGTTACTACCCTTATAAAAAAACAGACGGGAGTAACAATCTAAAGAAGGTGTACGGAATGTTCTTCTTTCGACTGTTACTCCCCTCATAAAAACAGAAATGAGATATTCCTTTGTCCCAAAGTACATTGGACTAAACATCCCTTTGCCTTAATAGTTATTTAGTCAATGAAACTTAACAGAATTTATATAAGTTAACAGAATTAACATATAAACATATTATTTTATTATTAAAACGTTTATTTATTAAATATAACTTATTTAACTATAATATATAATGTTATAAGATAGAGATAATAGTATTAACTGTTTTTGCCAAAATAAGAGGTTTATGACACGCAGTGGTAAACACTGTTACCTTCTCTGCCTAGGCAGAGAAAGTATTTTCCTGACTGTTTTAACTACTTTCCTGCCTGTTTTTAATATTTTAATGACAAATCAGCGAATTAGTACTTTCCAGCCTAAAAACAGTTAAGTAATGTTTAATTTTGCTGCTGTGAGTAGATAAAAATATTTTCGTTCTTCAGAACAATCACATACCTTCTTTTTCGGTAAGCTCAGAAGCTAAAGTTTTTGTCTTAAAGTCTTATGAGATTAGTTTTAATCTAATGGTGGCGTACAATGATATCCTTTTATATTATTTTATCAAGATTGGTCTGTTATCAGTTCCCACGTTGGTTGGTTTTATGTTTAGATTATATTAGGCATATGAAGCCGGTTCGTTTAGGAGTGGATATCGATAGAATTGGAGAGCGGGTCATGTAGAGGTGATATAGAAACGGAGATTTCATAATAGATTTTTATAAACTGGTTGGTGTTGAGATTTATTGGTGTAGAATGAGGATTTGAGGTGTGTACGGTAATTACCCGGGGCTGGGCTGGGGTTAGTGCACTTACCGTCTCAACTAATTTCAAATTAATCTCTATAAATTTGCCAGAGAACTATTTAACTTTGACAATGCTACGGGTTACGATACTTCTGCTCCACGACCTCATGACTTTAAAGCTTTTCTCAAAAGACTGGTCCAACAATATAACCTGTAAATGAATAAAGCGCGAAGGATAAAATTGAAAAATGGTTGGCAGCCTGTTTCTGTACTCAATTCTATATCAATACGAGCCGTTAAGCCTGTGGAAATTGGCTTAATTTTATGTTTAGAAAAAAAATATAATTTAGTAAATTAATATAAATAAGTTATTACATCTATTTAGATAAGTTATTATATCTGTTTGAAATCTAAAAAAATCAAAACAAAAATTTATTTTCACTGCAAGAAATGTGGTTGGCTTAAGCCGTGCCCTGGCTGACCCTGCTTTAGCTTAGCAATAACAAGTCATTTCGAGGTGAGTCGACGCCGTCGACGAGCCGTTAAGCCCGTGCAAAGAGCTTGGTTTTACATTTTGAAAATTAAATACTTAAATTAAAATTAAGTAAATTCATTTATATATCTATTTAGATAAGTTATTATATCTATTTGAAGACCGACAAATCCTAACGAACATTTATTTTTATTGGAATAAATGTGGTTGCCTTAGCTTAGAAATTACATATCATTTCGAGTTGAGTCGTCGCCGTCGGGACACTACTTGATTATATAAATGATTAATCTAACAATTTTTAATTTAATTTTTTCTATAAGGTTTAAGTTGTATTTATCTTCATAAAAATGCAATAAGTCCCACAGTAATAATTAAAATTCAAAGATAATATGGTTCACTTTATTGCCAACCCATGAAAAAAAAAAAAAAATCTCGCTGGTTTCGACTAATTAAAAGAAATTGAAACCTGTCTGTATTATCAGTTAAATAATAAAGTGAAACAGTTAAAGTGATAAATTAAAGGCTACCCTAAACACTTAATGTCAAAGTATAAACAATAATATTTATCCTCATTGTCTTATCATGTTTTCAAGATAAGACAATAAGAGGAATTACAACAAAATGATGTTCACGAAAGAGTTTATCTGTTGTTTTATAATTATTCTGTCCGCAAAGACCACAAGGAAGAGGGTTTACGTGTGAATCGGTTATTCAAGACTGATTTTCGATGTTTTTATTTTAAAAAAATAAAATTATGCTCTCAATTTTGTCTCCATTTCACGGAAAAACATTGAATAATAGATATGTTTATGGAAATTGAATACACTTATCGACATTTCAATGTTTTCCCATGAAGTGGAGAAAACCAGTATACATTTGTTTAATTGATGTAGCTTAGCAGATGGATCTTAAGGAGTGAAATTATAAAACATTAATCCATTTTGATTACTATTTAGTCCGCTGGGAGCTCTGATATCATTTTATATCAAATTTAGAACTTCTATCGGTGAAATATTGTATCAAAGTGAATACAAGTGAAAACCAATCTACCTCCTATTATTTTTTAACTTCCTGACGCGATATTTGAGAGCGCCGCATATGGGTGATTCCAATTTAAAGTGCAATTTTCTTGTCCTAGATGAATAACTGGAGCATTTTTCACATAATTGACAGGATTTTTCTTCATGGTAACTCAGTTGAGCTATACGAACTACAACCAAGCAAAAAAATAATGCGCCGCTTAATTTTAATCGCTACAAAAATTTTCAAAAGGCGATTTTGTAACAACAGTGGCTGTCCTTAAGTCAGTTGTTCTTATTCACTTCACTCTAGCTCATACATTAATAATTTTATTCAAAAACTTATTGGATAATTTTGAAGTAGGGTCCTACCAGGATTAAAATATGTGTTAGTTATTAAAAATAATAAATTATTACTAAACGGAACTTCAGGTTGAAGTTTGTCCTTTAAAAAAATGTAATTACCGTGGCATTATATAAGTGTGACCCTACTCTGGTTGTGGCAGGGAGATTTTAAATGGCGAGAGATTTTTGCAATGCCGCAACACTGGTTTTCTAGCAACAGTTGATAGGGGATGAGCTGAACCCTTTAGTTGGGAGCTAGCGTTAATTCCGAGTGTTCTTCCAGTTACGTACTCTTTTAAACGTAATTACCGTGCATGTTATGGTGTATTAAAATTGGATTTTTATTTTAAACTTCTGACCAAAATATTTCCTTAAAGTGTGAAATGTAACAACCGTGCACCAAAATGTATAATTCACATGGCTTAATTACAATGTTTTAAATAAACCTAATTCTGGCCTAAAAATTTAAAAAAAAATATTTCCCATCTGTCCCGCATGCTGCAATATATCTGAAATTAGTCCGAGAACATTCCATAATTTTTCCTGAATTTTTTTTAAAAAGTCAAAATTTTCAGTCTAAGTCCAATTTTAGATTCCAAAATAGCACTTTAAATTGGAATCACCCATATATTGCATGTTTTTTATTGAAACTTCAACAACATATTAGCCTATCGTCAACATATTGTACTATAAATGAAAACCTATCGACCTCCTGTTAAATCCTAACTTCCTGGCATGATATTTAAAAGCGTCACATTTTTCATGTTTTTGCGTGACGGAAATTTCTTCTGTACCCAGAGCTAAAACATATCCATGTTAAACATTTCAAAAGTGCACTGATGATTTTTTAATTATTTAAATAAAGATTTGAAAATCGAATAAGTGCTTTATTGAGACTTTTTGATTTATTGAGACTTTTTGAAATCTTTTTTGAGATTTTTCTTTAAATCAAATAGGTAGGAGATAGATGGTCAGCCGTTTAGACATCTGCTAAATGACTAATTATTAGTGAAATGGTGTTCAGGCATTACGCATATAACATGCAAATTTCAGCTCCCAACTGTTTCCTATATACCATTATTTCTTATTAAGCTTGTTACATTTTTTGTAGAAAAACACACTTTAATGTTTCATACCTCTGTACCACGCTATTTTTATCTTTTTAGGTTTTTTTTTTTGGAAATGAGACTTAATTACTCAGATATTAAATTAGTCGTGTTATTAGAAGTTAATTTGTTTGTAAAAATAAAAAAAAAAAAAATGATTATGGCTTTTTAATTGCAGCTATGTAAAAAAAGAGTAAAACATATATTCTGGGTTCATTTCACTCAGGTTATCATTTCATTGATACCATCTTTCCTTATACATATAATATTTTAACTTCTTCATTTTATACCGGTCCTTTTCTTCAAAAATAAAAATATAATAGTTACAGTTACAAAAACTATACTATTAAATTAAAGTTAACGAAAAAATTTATTAATTATACAAAAAAAGATATTTATAAAAGAATATATACATTTTTATTATTAGACTAATGTATTAATATGCATGTGTATATGTGTTAAGGTTCATTAAGTGTATTTATTTGAATATATTTACATATATTTCGTGTTGAAGAGTGGGACACGCCTTATGAACTCTTTATCTCAACTCATTTAGTGTATTTTATTTCAAAAATATTATAATATTAGTGTTAATAATGTATCATAATTTCTTAGGGTTTTGTTGCATTGCTATGTAGGAGTAAAAAGGTGTTGACATGCGCTTATCACTTCCATTGTTTAAGAGGGGATGTTCTTAAATTGTTTATTTATTTATTTTTTTATTTATTTATTTATTTATTTATTTATTTTTTTATTTATTTTTTTATTTATTTATTTATTTATTTTTTTGTATATGTCGCCTACATTTTGTTCCTGTCGATTACTTGTTATAAACTTTTGTCAGTCAAGAAATGAAATTATCTCCGTTTGAACTTTTATTTTCTTTTTATTATCGTTTTATTAAGTTTCTTATGGCACGTTCTAAAGCCCGGGAGTGAATCCGAAAAAAAACGACCAAAATAACCGTCACAAAATCACCGTCACAAAATAACCGTCACAAAATCACCGTCACGCAAAATTCGTCACGAAATCTATCGATGACGATAACTTGAGTAAAAGATGACCGAGTTAGTTGCAATTTGGTATACATGTTCATTTTACCAATGCCCAGGCTAAGTTCGTTGGACAATGTTATCCGTTCAAGCGTTCACGCGCAACGCTCGCGTAAACGTAAAAATGTAAAATTTGAATTTTGGACGGGTATTTCCAGTACATCAGATCAAATTGCTAATCTTATTTTTTCTATGGCTCAGCAGACCACACATTTTTCATATTTTTCTATATTTTTAGTAACAGTGGAAATACGATTTTTTTGGGGGGGGGGGGGTCACGCAAAATTTCGATGTTTTTTGATAAAATGGTGCCGAAAATTAAACACTTTCCCTAGGTGGTATATATATATATATATATATATATATATATATATATATATATATATATATATATATATTTGTGATCTACTCTTCAATACCTTTCATTTGATACCCCACTCAAAATGTTAAAAAAATATTTTTTTCGAGTGGCATGAATTATCCGCCATTTTGGATTTGAACGGCTTATATTTTTGAGTTCGCTATATTTTTCCTGTGTGCGCGTTAAAACGTTCTTTAATACTGCAAAGTTTCATTTTTACATCTTTTTTTATTCAAAAGTTATTGGAACCGTAAAGAGTTGACAGACAGACACAAGAACGAAACTGTAGGGTTTATTTTTTTGGTTTTACCAACTAAACCCTAAAAATCGGTCCACGACAACTCCGACAAACTTTCTCATATTCCTAATACCTACTAGTTCATAATTATTTTGCCCAGTGTTTTCCATTTATCAGTTTTCGTAGGTACATTTAATTATTATTGAACTTTCTATCAAAATGGATCATACAAATAACTTCTCGGCGGGGATTGAACCCGGCCTCTCCGTCCACGTTGAAAGCTATTTTCTTAGGAACTAGATTTTTCCCGGGAAAACGGCTTACATCGTTAATTTGTATTTAAATTTTAATCAAAATTGTCGGAACCGTTTTGGGGAAATAATTTTTTCCACCTTTTTTTAGAGTTTTTGGGAGTTAGTGCCCCCAAATTTGGAGCTAAAATTAATACCGACACCGTGAGGGGTATCATATGAAAGGGTACGTCGAGCTGATTACAAATATATATAATTCTTTGGTTATAACTTTGATAGGGCGAGCGTAGACGAGTTTGAAGTGGGTGTGAAACGTGTCCCCCCCTTCTATCTAGCTTATGTGAAGTGCAAAAAATCTGAAAAAATCCTGAACATTCTTCGACCAAAAGTAAAGATACCACTTTTTGGAAAATTCGAAAAAATTATTATTTTATTTTCTATTGACAAAATACGTTTTTTTTATAACTATGGTCTTTTCGATGTAAAATATATATATATATATATATATATATATATATATATATATATATATATATATATATATATATATATATATATATATATATATATATATATATATATATATAGAGAGAGAGAGAGAGAGAGAGAGAGAGAGAGAGATAGAGAGAGAGGTACCTATATATTTTCCTTATTGCTGAGGTCTTCAGGATTTTTTTTTTTAATTTGTAACATTAATTTATTTCTTTAGCAGCAATATTTCGTACAATCCTGGGCATCATCAGATCTATAAAAATAACAATTAATAAATATTATATACAAGTTACTAATTTAATCAGTTAATTAAAAAAAATATATTTATTTAATAATATAATAAAATATACCTATATGTCACTTGGGAATAGTATAGTCTATCAGTTCTTTCTAAAGATTTTTCATAGTTAGATCAGTAGTTCTAGTGATTTCCTTCTACAAACGTACCAATAATATAATAATATAATAATTAAAACAATAATAATTATACTAAAATAAATCAAAGCCTATAACTAATAGGTAAGCTTTATAGCAGTAAAAGAATTTTCAGAATCTGATCAGTAGTTGCAGAGATTACCCCCCCCTACAAACAAACATACAATTTTACCTCTTATATAGATTTTACATTAGCATAGATGATAACTAATAACAAAAATCTCATTAACTAAGTATACTAATATGCTATAGTAAATATACTGATATGGCTTTCTACGTATACAGATTATCGTTTAATTGGTTTTAATGTTTGATAATATCAACAAAGGTAAGTATAGTTTAGTGCGGAGCTTTGTTAACACAGATATATATATATATATATATATATATATATATATATATATATATATATATATATTTAACTTTTGCATGGAACGGATAATTAGAAGTTTATTTGACTTTAGAATTAGCTAAATGGTAATGACTTTTGTTCTTACTCGTCTATTGCCAGACTAATTACTTTGTCGAGTAGATTTCAAAAGAAAATTAATTTAATACAATCGTATGAGAAGTTAATTTCTCTAGTATAATATGACTTCTTAATCAGATAAATTTAACATTATCTGTTGCGAAGTAATTTCAAATTTGAAGCCGATGGATTTTTTTTCATTTTGGTCTCATTTAGTAATGCTTACCCGCTATACTGTTTAAAGGCTGCTTTCTGTTCTTTTATTTGACATAAAAGAGTCGAGTGCTTGGTTTTCCATTGCTATTTCGACATGTGAGATTGCTTTTGGTGGTATGGATCGAACGAGGGATTTGTTTGAAGAGACGCTTTTTTGGCTATTGCAGCGTGCTCACAGTTGTTTTAATGTTTTTAACGAAGTATGTTTAATACTTTTGGTTTCGTTCTCTGCTTACCGGTTTTAAATCACCGATAATCGACACTATTTTATACTTACTATTCCCTCTGTTTCAAATCGTCATCCTCACTTGATCCGAATGCTAATTGTCTTTTCCCCCCTGGTTTTCTGTATTTCCCCCATTCTCTTTTTGTACTCTTCAAAGCTTAATGACCTGACTGACATTCAAGTTGCAACATTCCCCCCCCCCCCCCCCCACTTGATTTTAGCTCACTTCCAATTAAAATCAACATTATGGTGAGGGGGTTGTTTTGAACATAGAACAAATATGTTAGGATTCTCATCATGCAACATCGCACGTAGTGGAGCTCTGTACTTCCCCCATCTTCATCCTTTGAGTTCCCCAGCTGTCTGATTATACCGTTGTATTTTAACTGAAATGACCAAATCCTCTTGTTTTATAATAATTTTATTCAAATTTGATTTTAAAATTCCGCCGAGATGTATGTTTGTTTTAATGGAATTTTCCCCTCCTGATACCCTATTAACTTTGCATTTCCATCACAGTGCGCTTAGAAATAGCCTTCTGTATTCAATGAATTTATAAACCATTTTCTTCCCTTTTATTCATTTAATTCCTTCCTGCATTTTTCATTTCTCCAATTATTGATTTCGGCCATTCTTTTAACGCAAATGAAAACTTGATGGTTTTGCTTCCGAGCTTACCGAAGACAACGGAAGCTATGTAGTAATTCTGAAGCTGAAGAATGAAACAATTTTGTGTCTCCCCTTTCAAAAAGTCCAAGACAGAAATCCGTTTGACATCAGGAAACATTTTTGGTTCCGTGTCTGCCTGTCGGTCTGTCACTCATTTTTTTGCTAACCAACATATTATCTTATAAGCTGCATGTCAAATTTTAATGAAATTTGTAAGGTTGATCATAATTAGCCTATTGTTGGTCCCATATAAGTTTCGTTATTAATGTATTTGAAGTTTTATTATGAAGTTCTATTATTAATCCATACGTTAGAACGTGAGGTAGTGGTAAAAACATTTTTTTCTCTTTTTAGATGTTTAGATCCGATTTAATGGATTTAGCAATCATTACTACTTCATAGCGGTCTCGCTGTTGGTTTTATCACTTCATAGCGGTCTCGCTGTTGGTTTTATCACTTCATAGCGGTCTCGCTGTTGTTTTTATCAATTCATAGCGGTCTCGCTGCTGGTTTTATCATTTCTATCACTTTATAGCGATGTCGCTGTTGGTTCTATCTCTTCATAGCGGTGTCGCTGTTGGTTTTATCACTTCATAAGCGGTCTCGCTGTTGGTTTTATCTCTTCATAGCGGTGTCGGTGTTGGTTTTATCACTTCATTGCGGTCTCGCTGTTGGTTTGATCACTTCATAGCGACATGGCGATGTCGCTGTTGGTTTTATCATTTCTATCACTTTCTAGCGGTGTCGCTTTTGGTTTTATCTCTTCATAGCGGTGTCGCTGTTGGTTTTATCACTTCATAGCGGTGTCGCTGTTGGTTTGATCACTTCATAGCGGTCTCGCTGCTGGTTTTATCATTTCTATCACTTCATAGCGGTGTCGCTTTTGATTTTATCACTTCATAGCGATGTCGCTGTTGGTTTTATCTCTTCATACAGGTGTCGAGTTGGTCTTCACTCCCTAGCGGTGTCGATTCGAGCGCAGAAAGTATGTCAGCAGATATTAATAAAAGCTAATTTAATTTCAACCTTAAATGAAATCATTAAAAAGATCAAGCATCCCTCACCATGATTCTATTATTACTAGCTTAGAGTTGGTACCTCTTTACTTCTTGTATGGTTGATTTATTGAATCTTTTTAGATATTTTTATTTATTGGAATTGGAACGACAAAAATGACGTACTCATTATATCGTAACTGAAACTGAAAATTGTCGTATGTCAAAAAGGGCATTTTTCAGGAGAGCAAAAAAGTGTATATTTTCTTTCAATCATTTTATTATATTTTTACAAAAAAAAAATACACTTTTTTGCTCTCCTGAAAAATGCTCTTTTTGACGTATGACAATTTGCAGGTTCAGTGACGATATATATATCTGTCCTACGTGGTCGCCGCTTTGTAATCACGGTTGGGTTAACGTTATCAAACGCTTAGTGTGGTCAGTATTGCTTAGACCGGGCCCATTCAATACTAATGCACTAAATATTTTCCGTTTATTGTAATCAATATTTCGTTTATTCTGATCAAAAGTCTATATATATATATATATATATATATATATATATATATATATATATATATATATATATATATATATATATATATTGTAATTTTATACGTTGTAACTCGCCGGCGTCAGCTGGCCTACGGCCAGCTTTTGCCCGTCGAGTGGCCAGGTAGATATATGCCAGGTACTTGTATATGTAGTTGGTACTTGTAAGATCTGGTAATGTTGTAGGAGGTTGTGGGATATTGTAGCCATCAGGTGGGTTAATTATACTGTTATAATTCCCAGTCTATAAATGACAAAATAAACAAACGATATAACAAACAAAGAAACAAAGTTGAAAGCTATTGACGTCTAGAGGAGCTGAGCTAGTATCTGTGAAGTTGTAGAGCGGATTGAGTAAGGTGGGGTGACGGGAGCGACGGGAGAGGATGGGAAGATCGGACATATTCCCGTCTCTGTCTCTTTTTATGGCGCGGCACTATTAAAGTAAATATGTATTAATTAACTTTGGTACTAACAAACATTTTTCGGAGAAACAATGCATCTAACATGCGCCAAATGTGGTGCACATATAATTAATTTAATAAACAAAACATCCAGCAACCAAATCGTAAAAACTGCTATAAAAACAGTTTTTTTTCAATTTTACCCCCCTCAAAACTAAAAATAACACAAAATAGAACATAACAAAAATGAATCTGCTATTTAAGAGCTTTTCAACGATATAAATAATATTATAAAAGATCAACTTTAACATTTGTATCCCTGTACTCTAAGGTACAAAAAAAAAAAAAAAAAAAAAAAAAAAAAAAAAAAAAAAAAAAATGAAGGGCCATTAATTTAACTAATAAATAAATATGAATAAAAAAAACCTAATAAAAAAAAATATTTAAACCCTTCAACCTGCAAGAAAATTATAAATCGGTACAAAAGTACAAGTAAAACATTTTTAAAAAATAAACAAATATAATAGCTTTAATGTACAAATCAAGGCCTTTCAAATGATATACAATACAATATTAAAAACCAAAAAAGTGGTCACGTGACACGGTACACAGAAAAACGTTTAGTCTCAAGTTCTCAGCAAATTGGATGAACTAATGAAATATAAGAGCACATATAATAAATTTAATAAAATTAAATTTAAAAAAAAAAAACAAAAAAAAAAACGTAAAAATCGCTATAAAACAGTTTTTTAATTTTACCCCCCTAAAAACTAAAAATACCACAAAATAGAACGTAACGAAAATTAATCCACTATTCAAGAGCTTTTCAACGATATACATCACATGATAAAAGATTAACTTTGACATTTGTACCTCTGTACTCTAAGGCCTAAGGTACCAAAATTATATTTTAAAGAAAACAAACAATACAAAAGGGCATTAATTTAACTAATAAACAAATATAAATAAAATAACCTAATAACAAAAAATTAATCAAACCCTTTAACCTACAACAAAATTAAAAATCGGTACAAAAGTACTTGTACAATATTTTTAAAAAATAAATAAATATAATAGTTTTAATGTACAAATCAAGGCCTTTCAAATGATATACGACACAATATTAAAAACCAAAAAAGTGGTCACGTGACACGGCACAAAAGAAAAGGTGTACTCTCATGTTCTCAGGAAATAGGATGAACTAATGAAATAATAATGTACTCAATTTAAAGAGCATTAGTGTGAGATTTAAGCGCCCCAATCAGAAATAAAATCGGTCTACAATTGTAAAAAATTTGGTCATTCAAAGTCAAAAATAGAAAAAAATAAAAACAAAAAAAAATCCAAAGTTATCAGCATTTAGGGTACAACCGATAGAGGTACGACAAAAAGTCATAAAACCAAAGTTGTAGATCTTTTAAAATCAGTTACCGCTGATGCTATCTGTTTTCCAATACGACTTACCGTTCAGCCGCAACAAGCCCCAAAACAGCTTAAAAATCAAGTCGGCCATTTTTATTTTTTTAGGGGGGGAAGGAGTGGGAAAAGTAAACTTTTTATAATTATTTTGGTTCACAATATGGACATTGCGCGTCGAATGGCGCAAACCTCAAGTGTCTAGCTCTTCTGGAAGTGGGTAAACATTAATGTCAGTGAGTGAGTGAGTGAGTCAGTTAGCCATGCGGCTTTATAGTATATAGATTCCTTCTAAATCGGCTTTTAAACATGTAGAGGAGGGGGAGAGGGTAAAGGCAAACATGGCTTCATCCCGTTAAATTACAGTTCTTGATTAATTAAATTTTTCTATTTTTTTTATATATGTATATATAAAGTTTATTAGTGATGTGATGTCTCATTATAAAATATTTCAATTGCAGTACACATAATTTTACATAGAATTATAATTTCAATTTTATTTTGTAGAAACGATACGAAATAAATCTTAATTCATACAAATATGTATGTAGATAAATGTACATGATCACGACGTTTCGAATGGCTCATTCTTAGAAGATTAAAAATTAAACATAAAAACAAAACAAATCATCATCATCATCATCGAAATTTGTTGATAAAAGAATACGAATCATTGAAAGACAAACTAAAAAACTCTGAGTTCCGAGATCTGACGTCAGTTAAAGACCTCTTCAGAGATTCTTCCGAAGAGGTTAGGTTTACTTTCAGAGAAAAAAAAATGTTCAACGAAACTCCAGGGCCACAGCTCTAGTCGTTTCGCCGAAAATGATAAATTATCGACTTCGATATCGACTTTTGATCAGAATAAACGAAATATTGATTACAATAAACGGAAAATATTTAGTGCATTAGTATTGAATGGGCCCGGTCTAAGCAATACTGACCACACTAAGCGTTTGATAACGTTAACCCAACCGTGATTACAAAGCGGCGACCACGTAGGACAGATATATATATCGTCACTGAACCTGCAAATTGTCATACGTCAAAAAGAGCATTTTTCAGGAGAGCAAAAAAGTGTATTTTTTTTTGTAAAAATATAATAAAATGATTGAAAGAAAATATACACTTTTTTGCTCTCCTGAAAAATGCCCTTTTTGACATACGACAATTTTCAGTTTCAGTTACGATATAATGAGTACGTCATTTTTGTCGTTCCAATTCCAATAAATAAAAATATCTAAAAAGATTCAATAAATCAACCATACAAGAAGTAAAGAGGTACCAACTCTAAGCTAGTAATAATAGAATCATGGTGAGGGATGCTTGATCTTTTTAATGATTTCATTTAAGGTTGAAATTAAATTAGCTTTTATTAATATCTGCTGACATACTTTCTGCGCTCGAATCGACACCGCTAGGGAGTGAAGACCAACTCGACACCTGTATGAAGAGATAAAACCAACAGCGACATCGCTATGAAGTGATAAAATCAAAAGCGACACCGCTATGAAGTGAAATTGTCGTATGTCAAAAAGGGCATTTTTCAGGAGAGCAAAAAAGTGTATATTTTCTTTCAATCATTTTATTATATTTTTACAAAAAAAAAATACACTTTTTTGCTCTCCTGAAAAATGCTCTTTTTGACGTATGACAATTTGCAGGTTCAGTGACGATATATATATCTGTCCTACGTGGTCGCCGCTTTGTAATCACGGTTGGGTTAACGTTATCAAACGCTTAGTGTGGTCAGTATTGCTTAGACCGGGCCCATTCAATACTAATGCACTAAATATTTTCCGTTTATTGTAATCAATATTTCGTTTATACTGATCAAAAGTCGATATCGAAGTCGATAATTTATCATTTTCGGCGAAACGACTAGAGCTGTGGCCCTGGAGTTTCGTTGAACATTTTTTTTTCTCTGAAAGTAAACCTAACCTCTTCGGAAGAATCTCTGAAGAGGTCTTTAACTGACGTCAGATCTCGGAACTCAGAGTTTTTTAGTTTGTCTTTCAATGATTCGTATTCTTTTATCAACAAATTTCGATGATGATGATGATGATTTGTTTTGTTTTTATGTTTAATTTTTAATCTTCTAAGAATGAGCCATTCGAAACGTCGTGATCATGTACATTTATCTACATACATATTTGTATGAATTAAGATTTATTTCGTATCGTTTCTACAAAATAAAATTGAAATTATAATTCTATATAAAATTATGTGTACTGCAATTGAAATATTTTATAATGAGACATCACATCACTAATAAACTTTATATATACATATATAAAAAAAATAGAAAAATTTAATTAATCAAGAACTGTAATTTAACGGGATGAAGCCATGTTTGCCTTTACCCTCTCCCCCTCCTCTACATGTTTAAAAGCCGATTTAGAAGGAATTACAACGTATAAAATTACAATATATATATATATATATATATATATATATATATATATATATATATATATATATATAATATACGAATGTATCGTATTTAATTGTTAAAACTAAGTTTACACTATAGTAATTAAAAAGAATTAATTTGATTTGAAAATGTTGAATTGTATTAAATTAACAATCTATTTTTAGTAATTTTATTATATTTAATTAAAAGATTGTCTTGTGGTTGAAGTTTTTTTAAAAATTATATTGCACAAATTTAATTATTATTAATTTTATTTATGTTATCAAACCCTATTAAGTTTCTTTCTAGAAAAAAATAAGTATGTATGTATTGTTATAGCACAATATATACATACATACTTTAATATCTATTTTTTTCATAGATTAATTATTAATCTATTTAAGTTTAATTTAACCCAAATTTCTTTTTTAAATAAAATATGCTAAAAGTTATCTTGTATATTTTATATTCTATAATATATTATTTTTCTTTGTTAACAATCAATATTTTAGTGGAGCAAAAGAACTACTTGATCAGGAGATAAGTTAAGTTTTGTATTTCCGTTCTCTGCTTGACCATGTGGAAAGTACTTTGGCATTATAGTTGCTTTCTCAGAAATCGTAAAATAATGTAAAATACTTGTTCATAGTTAGGGAGTTTTGTTCTGTATTAAAGCGTTATCTGTGTGGAGTTTGTTAGTGGAATCGGCCCAGTTATTACCACCTGTTATCATTAGCAGCGAGGTTTGACCGCGCCTCTGTTACTTGAAGCGTATCACTGTTAATTACTTAAAAATATCTTATATCCACGGCCTCTTGTTGCCTTTATTCGCTTCATTATAGATGCTATATTGTGTTTTAGAGGCAATTATTTCACAGTTTTATAACTGTTTACCTGAGTTGCTTTCAATTAAAAGATACAGTGCACTGACCTACAGGCTTGTAATAATGCTTAAGCCATAATCAGCTGTTGACTAATTATATCAGTCATACAACGTACCGGTTATAATCCATTGTAATAACTGCGTAAACGTATCGATCACGCTCGATGTCGGTCCTTTGGTTTTATTTCTGAATCATGATAACTTACTAAGTCTTGGTATTAGACGAAGCGCAAGCTTTTGACAGGGTTGTGTTGCTTTGGCACATGCTGGACTGCTTTGGCGACTTAAGGGCATCCTTCCCTTCACTTATTCTTATTACCTTATCCTTAAATTCTACCTCACTGATAGGTATTTCCGTGTGAGTCAAGGATCCTCATTTTCATCCATCTGCCCTGTTAGTGCTGGTGTACCACAGGGCAGTATCTTAGGACCTCTCCTTTATACCCTTTATACTAACGATGTACATTCTTTCTCTGCTCTCCTTTATATACCCTTTATACGCACGATATATCGCAACATCTTTTCTCTGTGCTTGCCACCTTTGCGGATGACAAGGCAATCCTCAAAACACTACATAAGAATCCTGCAGTTGCTTGGGATAATGTACAAAATCACCTCTTCCTCCTTGAATTTAGGTTAGAATTGGAGAATAAAGATAAACGAACAGAAAATTGTGCACTTTGTTCTTCGCCGTACCACTTGTCCTCCAATCATCTTTTACCAAGTTCTTATTCCTCAATCCGATAAAGTCCGCTACCTTGATCTTATTCTCGACAGACATCTTACTTGGCAACAACACACTTTAACAAAACGGACTAACATGACACAACGATAAAAGTTATTGCTTCGACTTCTACATTATAGGTTCAAACTCTCTCTAAATAACAAGCTTAAAATGTATAATGTAATTATAAGCCAACTTGGACCTACGAAAAAAAAGAAGTATGGTAAAGCAAGTAATCTGGAAGTATGGGTTAGCACCAAGCCCTCAAACTCCTGTCGACTCCAAACCATCTAATCCAAGATCCTAAGAATGATTACTGATGCTCAGGGGCGTACCAAGGTCTTTTGGCACCCAGGGCCGGATATTATCTTGCCCCTCAGAAATGATGTTGGGTGTTTTTTTTTCCTTTCTGCCACAGTGACACCGCCTAAAAGCCTCATGGCACCCGGACGGCCCGCCCTCTCCGCACCCGCCTTGGCACGCCACTACTGATGCTCCTTTCTACGTATCCAACCTCACCCTCCACAATGACCTCAACATTCTATTCGTTTTAAGATCAATCCATTTCCCGCTATCGTACATTCCAGGAATCCTTATCAAATCATCCTAATCCTCTAGTAGTCTAGTACATCTCCTCACTTCCGATCTTATCCTAGATTCCTAGATAACCCCGAAGAAACAGTAGTCAAGAGATTTATTAAACGTCATAGTATAATAATTTTATATATTTTTGATATTAATTATCTATTTATTTATTATATCTCTACTTATTGATTTAATTTGATTATAATTACTTACTTTCTGTAATATCAACGCCAAAAGGGATAGTCATTGGAATATTACCTTTTCCTACTATTTAAGCCAAATTACAGTGTTAACGCTGTGTTAATAACATTTGAATTGTAGCTGTGTTAGTACAATAAAGATATTATAGTATTCAGACATATGTGTGAGAAGGACTATTATTCGGACAGGTTGAACTATTATACTAAATTTACTCGTGAACTACCGTAATTTTAAACATTAGAGCCTAAAGGCCCTTCTTCCATAAGACTCAAGAAGTACCCTAATTCATAATAGTGTGGGCTTAATGGATTCATTACTTACAAACCTACTCCACGGAGTTGTATATATGCGTGGGACCTTTACTCAATTAATAACTTGCCCTTAAATTCCCACTTATTTCTTTAACGTTTATTGTTCGAGTAATGCTCCTTTTCTGATGGTATATCTTTTCAGCTTTTTTTTTCTTTTTGTTAAGAATTACTTGAAAAATAGACTGTCAATTAGTGTGGCACATAGCTTCCTCGCATCCTATCACGTACTTTATGGATTTTATGCTTTTATAAGAAAATATTGTCTAATTTATTTAATTGTTATCCCCCCCCCCCCTTTTGTTTAATATGCCAAAATTGTTTTGATTTTTTACATTAATTAAAGCTTTAATTAAGCAGAAGTTAAAGAGCGTATACCTAAAGTTGAAATTAATCTGGCGCTATCTGCAGTCTACTTTTATGCAAAACATCCAAATTTCATAAAAAATCAGATGAGTACTTTTGAAGATATAGGTGTAAATAAATGTATGTTTGTGCGCATGTTGAAAAGAAACAAATAGGCGCAGAAGGTTGAAACTCACATTATGACCTACCATCCAAATTTCAATAAACTCAGATAAGTAGTTAGCGAATTTTCGAAGAAAATTAAGCTATTGCAATAGCTTCAAAAATTTTGTAATGCGAAGTTTTGAAAATTGTTTCCATGAAAATCCGTTTTTGAGCATTCTTAATCAATTACTGAAATGTAACCCATTTTTATGTATGTATGTATATATGTGTCACTACAACGATATCTCACGCTAGGATGCACTTAAATAATCCAAACAAATTTTAAAATGTCAATAATATCAAAAGAAAGGAGAAGTTCGTTGGCCACAATTTAGGGGTCAAATGACAATATAGGGTCAAAAATAGCATAAAAACGTGTTTTTTCCATTTTACCCCCCTCTAATATGAAAATATGACCAAAGTGTACATAACAACAATTACTGTACTCTTAAAGAGCTTTCCAACGACATGCATCTTGAAGGGTAAATACTATTTTGACTTTTACCCCGTACCCCTGTGTACCAAATTTTTTTTTTATTCACCTAACCAAATTCTAAACCAAAATTTTCCTTAATTATCATAAGCCAATAATACGCAGATTTCTTAGAAACTTCGCTCATTAAGTCATGGTGCATGACTGGTCTTTTTTTTTAAGATATGTTAGTTCGCAAACATTGAGCGACAGACACGGGACCAAAATTGTTCCCCCATGTCTTAGAATGTACTCAATTAAAAACGATACTGGTGTATTTGAGAGGGTGCAATTCAATGAGGAGAGAATGGGATTCTTGCATCCTTCGGAGGATGTGGTCACTTTGAACAGTTTTTGTCATTTTTAGTATTAAAATGTTGATTTGTATACTTATTGTCAAATATTTGTTTTTGTCCTGTAGTTTTGAAACAAAGCAACTTTTTAGAAATTATCTCTAAAACAAAGCAAGATACGACGAAAATTCAAGAGACAAACAAAAAAAGTTGTATTTTTAGATCGTAAAAAAATAACGAAATTGGAAAAAAGTTTTCCGGACCTGTGTTTACTGGTATGTTTTTTTCATAAAATGAACTTAAAATAACCGCCTTAAATATTGTCGCGTCTTTTTTAAAACACCCTGTAGATATATATCTCTATGTATACATATAATAAAAAATTAAAAATCACAGGGAAGTACTTGGGTCCAAGTACTTTTTAGGGTTTCGTAGAAGATTAAGCATGCCCGTTATGTAATTATGATTTTATTCTTCGATCTCAAGGGTCCGGGTTCGATCCCCCGGGGGTCACAATGTTTTTCATCGGTAATAACGACTAGAAAAATTCATTTCTTCAGACCATTTCCATCGCTTCACCATAATGTATAACCATGAATTATTTCGAAATTTTAGGACCACCCGTTATATAGTGGTTGGGGAGGGGGGAAATTTTTGGGGTATATTTTGACTTATAAAATTAATAAAGAATGAAAAATTTAAAAAAGCAAATATATATTTGAATCCTACTCTCCATTAGCTTTCATATGATACCCAACTCAAAATTTTAAAAAAATAAAATTTTTGGCGCACTTCAAATTTTCGCGCCCATAATTGGCAATTTTTTTTTTTAAAATTGGGATGAACTCCCGGAATTTTCATCGCCCCACAATAAGGCATTAGCATGAATTATTTCGAAATTTTAGGACCAGCCGAAGTATAGTGGTTGGGGGGGGGGGGGGGAATTTTTTTTTTTGGGTATATTTTGATTTTTTTACCCAATAAGGGATGCAAAATTTAAAAATGTATATATATCTTAGCGTCCTACTCTTCAGCAGCTTTCATTTGATACCCAACTCAAAATTTTAAAAAAATAAAATTTTTGGCGCACTTCAAATTTTCGTGCCCAAAATTGGCAATTTTTTAAAATTTGGGATGAACTCCCGGAATTTTCATCGCCCCACAATAAGGCATTAGCATGAATTATTTCGAAATTTTAGGACCAGCCGAAGTATAGTGGTTGGGGGGGGGGATTTTTTTGGGGTATATTTTGATTTTTTTACCCAATAAGGAATGCAAAATTTACAAAAGCATATATATATTTGGGTCCTACTCTTCAGCAGCTTTCATTTGATACCCCACTCGAAAATTAAAAAAATATACATTTTTGAGTTTACAACATTTTTGCGAATTGCGCATGCGCATATTTAATTTTGAACATCTGTATATTTTTCCTGTGGTTGGTTCAAAAAGTTACAGCAGTATTTCAAATTTCAGCTCTATAGCTTAAACGGTTCGGGTCCTATGAACCAAAGAGCGACGGACAGACGGACACATCACCCTCGGCATAAGGGTTTTGAGAAGAATCTACAAAACCCTAAAAATGTTTGTCTGTTCATTGATATAAAAAATTGAAAAAATTGTTGAATACTTTTTCATTTTATATTTTACCGAACCCGGCCTTAACTTTTGTCTTGTGTATTTTGGTTTGGCTTTATCGGCGCAAAACTGGATAAAAAACGAAATCCATTAATTTTTATACGGTGGTGTGAAGTCCGTTTTATCGAAAACTATTAAATAGAACCTGAGTTAATAAAGGATAAAAAAACGAACTTCTCCTTTTCAAATATTTCCAAAATGGCGGCAGATATTATGGTGGACTTATTTATTTAATAAATTGGTTCGATTTTCAGCTCAATTGGCGTAATAGTTTCGAAATTATTTAGAGTTAATTTTGACTAATTAATTATTTATTTAGACTTATTATCACAAAGTTTAAAAGTCGATATTTTCAAAATAGCCGCATGATACCAAAACGAAAACTTTAGACTGGGCATGCGCTTAGACCAATGCTCGTCCCGTTTACTCGTTCGGTTTGGCTATCTATACGAGGCTTTAGCGTGTTAATGATTTAGATTGGTTGTCTAAGTTCTCTACCTGCTGTTGTTGTTGTTTTAGAAATATCCTTCCAAATTATACTATAAATAACTCTCGCAGACTTTCTATTTAAAACTTCCGTCGTCGACTATATAAATTTCTCTTTAATTTTAATAACTTTTATTTAAGCTTGCGTTTGAACTTCTTTTGAGTCCTTTTTCAAGAAGTCCTTGATTTAAATTTTGAGTGAATACTCAAATTAAAATGTATATTTGATCAATTGCAGAAATAAATATCGTCCTGATGTCTCTGTGATTTTCATTTCAGATAAAATTAAAATTCTTCCAACTCGTTTGCTTTTCTTGATTTTACTTTGATTGCTTCATTGATTCCTTTTTATTCGAAGGATACGATCATTTGAATTGTATAAGGAAGAAAATTTAATATGAACGAACTTAAAAAAATAACAGTAAAAATATTTAAATATCGACAATTATTTAAAATTATAATGTACTCCTTTTTCTTGGTAAAAATATTTATTCTACGTATTTAAATTCACCATGTTAACCCCACTATAATTGTGTAATTGTAAAATTGTACTGAATAAAAACTAATGTAAAATTATTCATTACACTGAGAAGACCGCACGATAGTAAAATGTTCGAATGCTTCCATTTGTCGATTTAATTTCTTCTCTAAAGGAAAATTTTTGCGGCTTTTAGACTCAAGCGTTTTCCAACATTTTTGATACCTCGTCCCTATAAATTTGTCTTTTGTCTTAATCGTTCTCGCGACCCTACTGTGAATATAGTGTATTGCATATTGCATACCCTGAGTATTTTAGGGATATACATGGTCCAAGAACCCTAAATTCTACTAAAATCATTACTAGATTTGGAAGGAGAGACTGTTGCACACTTTCTTATTAACTTAACTTGTACTTATTTACTTAAATTGCTCATTGTAGGCACAGATGATGATTGAAAAGCCGAAAGATGGCTTTAAAAATTAAAATGTCAAACATAATTTTGTGGAAATGCTTTTTTTTTTTATTATACTTTGTTCTCTTCCGTTCCTAATTTGTTTTTTGATAAATTCTTCGATATCTTTGCATACTTAAAGTGATGTTTTTTTTTTCCTAACATACGGTGTTTTTGTTAATTACATTCGATTAGGTACTTGTTTTTTAATATACTTAGCATTATGCTTGATCTATATTACAAGTTTTTTTTTTTTACTTTCTCATATAAAGAGAAAGTATTGCGATGGCGCGAAAATTCCATTTTGAGATTTTGATGGATTTACACGTTTTGAGGTCCCCTGAGTCCAAAAAAGTGGTTTTTAAAAAATATCTGTCTGTAGTCTGTCTGTCTGATCAGACGCTTGGAGCCTAATCTACAGGGCCGATTTTGACGAAAATTGTCATGTTAGGAGGCGAAATCGAGAATTTTAGCTCCAAATGTGGGGCGCTACCCCCCCCCCCCCCCCCCCCCCCCAAACTCTGAAAAAAACCGTGAAAAAAAATTATTTCTCGAAAATGGTTCCGACGAAATTGATTAAAAAATTCTAAAATGTAGCCCATTTAAATACGGGTTCGATTCCCCGCCCAGGAGATGTTATTTTTATGATAAATTTTGATGAAATGTTCAATAATAATTAAATGTACATACGAAAACTAATAAATGGGAAACACTGGCTAAATTATGAACTCGTATATGAGAAAGTTTGTCTGAGTTGTCTCGGACCGATTTTTTTATTTAATAAGAACATCCATTTTAGTGTTGAAAATATGAAAACAAAAATAAATTGCAAAAACAGAACTCGACTCATATACATATTTTAATTTGTTAAGTTTGTTTTAATTTTTAATAGTGATTAATTATAGCTATTCATTGTTGTTTCCGTGCCTTCACTGCTAAATATTATATCTGTGTATATCCATAGTTCTAATTAAATTAGTAATTTTTTTATGGTTTTTAATGGGTAGATATTTTTTAATTAGGACAATTTTTTTTCTTCTTTTCTAAATAATTAATTATTTTTTTCATCCAGAATTTGTGATGATTTTTTTTCGTGTAAAAAAATTAAAAATAAAAATAGGATTAGGAAGTTTCTATCTAATGAATCTAAATAAAATAATTTTTCACAGAAATCTGCGCTATTTTTTTTTTTTTTTTTTTTTTTTTTTTTTTTTTTTTTAACTTTCATATAGAGGAAATAATAAGGGGTTTTTTTTTCTTATAATAATATATGCTTTGAATGATAAAATTAAAAAAACAAAATGAAGTTATTAGTAAGTTTTTGTTAAAGTTTGTTAGGAGTAATTAGGAATCATTAGTAGCCTTAAGGGGTGTTTTGTTCTGAGAAATCAGGATTCTTTAAAGTGGAAATATCTTTGGACTGAGTTCTACTCTCGGTTTGATAGCAATTAAACCCTGGTTGAGTTAATGAACATTGAGTTGAGTAAGGGTACATCTTGCTTTAATAATGTCTGAAGTATTTTTTTTTATTTCTCTCTCTGTTACCTTTACCTAGGAGGCTTCGGTTGGAGGAACTTTGAGTACCTGTCATTGTACCTGCTCTTGTTGTTATCCCATTATAACTGATTATATCTCATTTCATTTTAACTTGAGCGTTAACTCATCAACATACAAGATGAACTTAACCGTATCAGATATGATCTAGTTTCTAGTCCCTCCCCCCTCTCCTCCAGGTTTTATCATATACTTCCGCTACGTGAGTGGTTATGATTAGTGTAAATGATTTTGTACCTGAAAAAAAAAATGACTATTTCTTCTGACACTAATAAAAAGCTTTAGACATTTATTTTAATTAAAAAAAAAATCTTCTGGTTTATTTAAAGTGTAAACTATTAAAATTACTTATGATAAAATTTAATTAATTAAAAAAAAAAAAATCTGATAACAAGTATGACACATAGCTTCCCGCATGTCTTATAAAACGACAAATTATAAAGTATATATAAAAAAAGTCCAGCCATGCACTTTGACTTAATGAGCGAATTTTCTAGAGTACATTAATTGTTGTTTTGTACACTTTTGTCATATATATATATATATATATATATATTTTTTTTTTTTTTTTTTTTTTTTCATGTAAGAGGGGTAAAATGGAAAAATACTTTTTTTTATGCTATCTTTGACCCTAAATTGTCAAAATTTGACCCCTAATAATGGACTCCAAAAATTCTGGCCCACGAACTCATCCTTTCTTTTGATATTATGGACATTTTAGCATTTGATTTGATTTTCTAAGTGCATCCTAGGGTGAGATATCGTCTGGATTGACATACATATATTCCATACATACATACATAAAGAAAGTGTTAAATTTCAGGAATCGATTAAGAATGGTCTAAAACGGATTGCCATGGAGAAAATTTTCAAAAATTCGAATCACAAAAATTTTGAAGCCACTGCATAGCTTAATTTTCTTCGAAAATTCGCTAAAAAAAATATACTGGGATACATTTTAAAATATGAGCCTTACTAAAAAAATATTCTGTCAATAGTTCTTCTGTGGCACATAGCTACCTTGCGTCCTATTTTGTATTCTTTAATTATTTTATGGTTTTACAACCTATTATTGTCTAATTTATTTGATCCCTCCCCCTTTTTAAATCTGTCAAAATTGTATTGATTTTTTACATGAAATAAAGTATCAATTAAGCAAGACAGAGCGCTGACGGATGAAATTAATCTGCTAGCCTATCTGCGGGCTAATCTCGACAAACTGTTCAAATTTTACAAAAATCAGATGAGTGCTTTTTAAGATAAAGGAGTAAATAAATATATTTATATATACGTATTTTTGTGCGCGTGTAGAAGACAAACAAGTGGGGGCAAAAAGTTAACCAAGAATGGGTGTTGGTTCGCAAAAATAGAGCGACTGACTGACAGACAGACACCGAACCAAACAATTTGTGGATTTTTCGAAGAACGAAAATTGGAAATTAAATTAATTTGACCATAATAATTATGTAAAACTATAAAATGTTTAAAGTATACGACATAGGACTCGAGTAAGCTAAGTGCCACTCTGATTGGCAGAATGTTTTTTTTATCATTTCATTTGATTTATCTGTACTACCATCCAGTGGCGTATCCAGCGGCTAGGTCTGGAGGGGGCACATTCTAAGTCAATCTAGATTGGGGAGGGGGGGGATTCGTAGTGGAAACAATAAAAGGGAACTACTTATTCAACAAAGCAGCTGCACCCCCCCCCCCCCCAAAAAAAAATATATCTCCGCGCCCAAGTAACAATAATTGTTTTAGAACGTATTTGTTAGAAAATGATATGCTGATGCTTACTGCAGTACAATATCTTACTGTAAGTCATGGGCGTGGGGGGGGGGGGGGGGGCACGTGCCCCCTGTGAAAATGTTATAATTAAATAAAAGAAATGCAATATTTTCTTTGCATTTTGTTAAATTAGAGGCATTATCATGCTACGAAATCAATTGCAACATAAACATTGGAGCTCTTCAATGTTATCTTTAAGTAATAGAGGGATGGGACATTTTTGTTTGCCTAGTGCGGGACAAACGGACAAAAAAAATACTGAAAATAAACTAGAAACCCTCAGTGCGTGTCCTCAAATTTATTCTCTGCTATCAAAATCATATTATTTGTCTTAGATAGATTTCGCTGCCGAATTGGGTCGGCAGTAGAGAAGTTGAGCTTTTATTAATGCATTCGACAAACATTGCGTTGTATGATTACTAATTCTTTTGGTTGGAAATTAAAGTTGTTTTTGTTTTATACATTATGTATTGTTCCTGGCATTAAACTTTTTTGTTTTATTGAACAATTCTTGTTTAATTTGTATTATTCATAGGTAATAAGTATTGTTCAATTCAAACTGTCAATTTGACGTATACGTAATTGCCTCATATTATCCTCTATGTGTCCCCAGATAATTAAAACGTTAGTTGAGGTCATAGCGACTCCTTGTATTTCACAGAGAGTCGGTAAAATGTCAGCTGTATTAATGAAACTTGGGTTTAGATAACGAAAAACAAGGTTATATGTTAACGAAACGTAAAGGGGTATAGGTCGCTGGGGAATAAGCAATAGCTGTGTATGTAAACGAATTCTATGCAATGGGATATTGTTAATAAGTTCCGATGCGATTTGATAGAAGGACAGGTATGTTATTCAAGTATAATCCATCCGGTTTCCGTGATACATGGTGTAATGGTGGATTCCGTGACGTGAAGCCCATATATGCCAAGGGGGAGGGAAATGACAAGGGCTCATCATGTCTCACATCATCCATCATCCATTTTGATTCATGGATGGACAAGAAAATCTTCACTCCCTGCAGTGGCAACACTGCTTTGTTTTACCGCAATATTCCAACCGTATTATTTTCATTTTATTTTATCTTACATTATTCATCTCTTCGTTCATAGCATTTAGAATTATTATCTGTAAGGTTTCATTCCTTGGAAGAGCTGTGGCGTTGCTAATGGACTAAATTTAGATTTGTGAAACTTGAGCGTAGAAAACGAAACTCATTGAGCAAAATTTATACCCTTTATTGTAACCCATATCTTTGACCAATAGAACTGGTCAATTTGCGTAATTTTATTAATTCTCTGAGTAACTTTTTAGGGTTAATTAAGAATCGATTCTTTAAATCCTTTCGACTACTTATAAATATAAAAGGGTCTCTTAAATTCCTATTTCGGGCCATTTCTATTAAAATTAAAGCCTGTTAAAATTAGATGCTCTATAAATCTTGGAATGTTTTCTTTACTCAGAAGTTCAGGGTGTTCTGACCTCATTGTTAATTAAGGGGCCTATAAGATCTAATTCCAAATTTAAGGAGTTTCCAACTTTTTCGTTTTAACTATCCAGCATTTAGATGGTTTTCATCAGAAACCCTTATTTAGAGTCCGGAGGCAAAAACGAAGACCCTTCTACATTCCTGCGCTTGTCTATCTGTCTGTCTGTAACGCAACTGAAAACGAAGACCCTTCTACATTTCTGCGGTTGTCTATCTGTCTGTCTGTAACGCAACTGAAAACTCCGAGACCCTTCTACATTTCTGCGCTTGTCTATCTGTCTGTCTGTAACGCAACTGAAAACTCCGAGACCCTTCTACATTTCTGCGCTTGTCTATCTGTCTGTCTGTAACGCAACTGAAAACTCCGAGACCCTTCTACATTTCTGCGCTTGTCTATCTGTCTGTATATGTAACGCAACTGAAAACTCCGAGACCCTTCTACACTTTTGCGCTTGTCTATCTGTCTGTCTGTAACGCAACTGAAAACGAAGACCCTTCTACATTCCTGCGCTTGTCTATCTGTCTGTCTGTAACGCAACTGAAAACAAAGACCCTTCTACATTTCTGCTTTTGTCTATCTGTCTGTCTTTCTTTCTGTCTGTAAAGCAACTGAAAACGAAGACCCTTCTACATTTCTGCGCTTGTCTGTTTGTTTGTCTGTAACGCAACTGATCTCCGAAGATTTTACATATTTATTACCTTAGGAACGGATTAGGTTAGACACTTAGGAGTACATAGTTTCATTATATAGTTGGGGTTACAATATTGTTGTGTTACTTTTTATTAACCTCTCTAGTCATAATTATTATATAGTATTTGGTTTATTTTTTTTGCACCAATTTGTCTTTGCTCTATGTGTCGAAATTGCATTTTTCTTGTTACCCCTAATTATTTTTTTTTAAATCAAATCAACAAAAAAATCGTTAAAAAGTCATAGTTATTATTTATCAAACATTTTATACTTTGCATATTTTGTAAGCTATAAAGTGTCTCACCCAAAGATCTCACATATTTATTGCCTTAGTTACGGATTAGGTTAGACACTTGGGAGTACTTTCATTGCGTTTGTACAATTAAAATGTTTATCAAGGCCTTTGTTCCACCTCGTTATAACAAACGAGCCCTAAGGACCGTGGCACCGGCTTAGGACTTAATTTAATATTTAGGAAGAAGAGTAAAATTAAGTAAATTAATTCAGATATCTATTTAGATAAGTTACAATATCTATTTAAAGACCAACAAATCAAAACAAATATTTATTTATTTTTGGAATAAATGTGGTTGCCTTAGCTTATATAAATGATGGTTATAAAGTTATAGCTAAAACAACTTTTAAATTACCACTATGGTGATACGACTGGAATAATTATGGTGGAACTAAATCGTCCTAATTGTTAAATTGCCTCGGACCCTTTGTTTGTACTCAAACTAAATACATTGCTAATTTATTTACCTTGTTTTCATTGCAAAATGTTATTGTGCGTGTTGACTTATATACTTTCTTGCTTAGATTGTAAGAAATTTATTACTAACTATATAGTTGCTAATTCAATAACTTTGAAATTATTACTTCGCATGTTCTTGACACATCTCTAATAATTATTAACTTTTGAATTATCTTTGATGCTTATCTACTGGCTTTAAATAAACTTTTGAATTATCTTTGATGCTTATCTACTGGCTTTAAATAAACTTTTGAATTATCTGTGATGCTTATCTTCTGGCTTTAAATAAACTTTTGAATTATCTGTGATGCTTATCTTCTGGCTTTAAATAAACTTTTGAATTATCTGTGATGCTTATCTTCTGGCTTTAAATAAACTTTTGAATTATCTGTGATGCTTATCTTCTGGCTTTAAATAAACTTTTGAATTATCTGTGATGCTAATCTTCTGGCTTTAAATAAACTTTTGAATTATCTGTGATGCTTATCTTCTGGCTTTAAATAAACTTTTGAATTATCTGTGATGCTTATCTTCTGGCTTTAAATAAACTTTTGAATTATCTGTGATGCTTATCTTCTGGCTTTAAATAAACTTTTGAATTATCTGTGATGCTTATCTTCTGGCTTTAAATAAACTTTTGAATTATCTGTGATGCTTATCTTCTGGCTTTAAATAAACTTTTGAATTATCTGTGATGCTTATCTTCTGGGTTTAAATAAACTTTTGAATTATCTGTGATGCTTATCTACTGGCTTTAATAAACTTTTAAATTATCTGTGATGCTTATATATTGGTTTGAATTATCTACGATGCTAAAAAAAATATATGGTAATATTATTTTTATTGTCTCATATACGTAGTATGTTTGTACAGAGAGAATTTATTGTTGTGGCAAAAATTCGATTTTGATCATTTAATGTCCTCTGAGTCCAAATCGATGTTTATTTTGTTTAGAATTCTTTCTTTGTGACGCATGGAGCCTCAAATACTGAACCAAATTTGATGAAATTTAGGATTCATGATCAGAAATATCATTCTCCGACGTAAAATCGTTTAATGAATTTTATCTTTATAAATCGAGGGTCATCTATATATATAAAATTAAAGTTTTGTCTGTACATTGGTCAGAATTGAAAATTTTTTGGATACTTTTTCATTTTAGACATTCCAAAAACCGAATCCGGCCTTAACTTTTTTCGTGTATGTATGTGGGTATGTATGTGTGTCTGTCGCCCCAGTCAAACTTTATAGGCGCTAAACTGGCTAAATGAAATCGATTAATTTTTTTTAGGGGTGAGCTCAAACATGTTGCGCAATTTGTAGGCTTGGTTTCATCTAAAAATATTGAGTAGAACCAAAGTTATTAACAATTTTATAAAAAAAAGTATATAAAACTTAACCTAAAAAAATAGGTTGACCCGCCGTAAACAAACCCCACAGACTCGCTATTATATTATTACTTTACTACTATTATTATATACTTCTAGACCACCTAGAGACTTGCGGTTTTTTGCGTTTGGTCGGAAATTGGCCTAAGCCCATTTAAAAAATCAGAAAAGTTAAAAAAATATATTCCCCCCCCCCTAAAAAATTAAAGATGGCGGACGCACTTTAAAGTTATTTTAGAGGCTTATTGTGGCTAAACGGTAAGTTGTATCGACAAGCTGATTGCGCCATCGGTAACTAATTTTAAAAGATCTACTAATTTGGTCCTACTACTTTTTGTCGTAATTTCATCGGTTCTACCTTAAATTGAGCTAAAATTTATTTTTTAAAAGAGAAATTTCACTTTGAGCGCTTATGGCGTCCGCAATTAATGACCGATTTAATTTCTGATTGGAGTGCTTAAACCTCACACTAATGCTCTTTAAATCGAGTATCTATTATTTTATAAATTGTTTCTAGAACTAGTTATTAAAGTTATTAAATATTTGCTGGTGCAACTGCCGTATTGAATGAAGAGGCTGGTAATTAAATAATGCACCATCATTGTTGATGATTGTTCAATGACTTCCCAGTCTAATTGGTTTTGTCTACGTTTTTTTTCTTATTCATTATACCTTTTTTTTTTTAGCATTGTTAGTAATTACTATATTACTTAGTTTCTATTGGCTATTTTTAAAATATATAGATAGAAACCAAACTATGATTTGGAGAGTATTATATTCTTAATAATGGAATTAATGATGTGTATTATAGTGCTGATTTTATTCCCCGAAGGCTTTGGAAGCAAAAATATTTAGCAATTTAATTTAATTGCTAGGCCTACATGATTATAGGAATCATAGCCACTAATACCTAGCATGAGCCCCGCGCGGAGCGCGGGGTGAAAGCTAGTATAATATATTTTGGAATTCAAATTCGGTTTTTATCAGACCAATTTAAAGTTCGATTACTAAGAACTCACAACTGTCAATATAACAATAAGTATTGTATAAAAAGTAGATATATATTTTTTAAATAGCTAATAAATTTACCGACCTTCTATAAAATTATTTATTACTAGCCTTCACCCTAGAAACCCAGTCAAAACCAATTAGACTGGAAACTCATAGAACAATCATCAACTATTTGGTGCTTTAATTTAATCACCTGGCTCTTCTCAATATGGCAGCTGCACCAGTAAATATTTAATGACTCTGGTTATAGGACAAATTGATAAAATAATAAATACTCGATTTAATGAACTTTGTGTGAGGTGAACAGAAATTAAATCGGTCAACAAATCCGGACGTCATAAGAGGTCAATGTCCAAAATTTTAAATTAATTATCACATTTTTTAGCTCTATTTAAGGTAGAACCGATGGAGGTACGACAAAAAGTTATAGGACTAAATTTGTAGATTTTTTAAAATCAGCTATACCTCTGGTGCAATGTGCTTTTCGATACGATTTACCGTTTAGCCCCAATAAGTCTCCAAAAAAAAAAAATAAATAAAGTTGCTTCCGCCATTTTTAATTTTTTAAGCGGGAGGAGGGTGACATAAACATTGAGAATTATTAAAAGAATGAGCGGTATGTGGCTGCCAGGTGTCTACATATTAGACACCGAAGGCTTTGTCATACTTTTGAGTGATTTCATTATTTCTTCTTTTTTTAAAAAAAGAAATAAAACACCTTTTACTTACTAACGTGGTTTTACTTAACTTAGATATATGTACAGGTAAAATGAAACGGTCCTTTTAAGTTTCTGTACAAAGTACAAAAAGAAACCTTGTATAACGGCTCTGTCTGTCTGTCTGCGTCTATCCAATGGTGTCTGTCCGTTGCTTGTTTCAATTCATAAACTACTATAGCTAGGAACATGAAATTCGGCACACAGGTGCATCTCGGCATTTGTGACAACGGGACACTTTTTCGATTTTTTACAATTAATATTTTCAAGATGGCGGGTGATTAAAAAAAATGTTTTTAGTCACCATGACATGTTACACATAAAAAATAAAGCTCGTGAATTTTAAACTCAAATTATTTTAACTTAATCGTACAGAAACCGGCGATTATCGCCTCACGTACTTACGTGAAGCGCGCCTTACTTGTTTAAATGAACATTTCACACTCCAATTAAACAAGATAATAAATACAGGGTGGAGCGCGGCAGACGTATGAATTTGAAGAGGGGATTGCTCCCTTCCTATTGGTCCTAGACGGTTGAAAGTAGAGTCGTTTAAAAGAGGGGGACGGGAAGTTTATGTTCCACGTTTCAGCAGGACAGGGCCACAGCCCACACAGTAAGGGTTTGCGTAAACGTTTTGCAAGACAGATTTCCCGGGTGTCTCATCTCTTTAAGAAGCGATTTACACTGGCCAGCAAGATCGCCTGATTTGGCTCCTTGTGATTTTTTTCTGTGGGGATACCTTAAATCCTTGGTATACAGCGATCGTCCCAGAACCTTGGAAGCCCTCAAGAACAACATTCGAGCCAAAACTGCTGAAATTCCTGTGGAAATGCTTGAAAGAGTGCACAAAAACTTCGAAAAAAGGCTTAATTAGTGTTTGGAGTGTGAGGGGAACCACTTATTCGACACTTTCTTTAAATCTAGGTAAATTTAAATTTCCCATGTTATTAAATCAGGAAAACAATTTTTTTTTAATTATTTTGTAACATTCTGTGTTTTATTACATTTTCAAATTAATACGTCTGCCGTGCTCCACCCTGTATAATTGATACTCAAACAAAATAAATCCTTAGATAAACCTTTTGTACATAAATTATAATGAGTAGAGTAATAAACGAATAATAATAAATAAGATTAATAAATAAGAATATAGAATATAGTTTGTGGAGGGGTATTGAAGGAGGTATTGATAGAGAAATGGGCGCTATTGTAGGAGATTCCGTTGATGGCCGGAGGGAGACTCAGCTTCACCTTATTACGTTTCTTGCATACCGTTCACACACCGACCACCTACTGACTTTATCTCAGCTGCATTCTTTCTGGACCAGCAGACCCCGGCTTAACTAACTACTTTCTCCTCTGCATAGGCCCGATAAATACTTTTTTTATGAGGAATAAATCCAAGAAAAATTCTTTACTGCTTCTACTAAATATATATTGAGAAAAGTAATTTAAAACTAAACTTGAAAAAGCTTTATTAGCAAGTTATTCGTATAAAATGTACTTAATGTGACAACTAATTACAAGCCGCTAAGTCCCGTGGAAACGGGCTTAATTTTATATTTAGAAAAATTAAGTAAAAAGTTTAATTAAATAAATTAATTTAGATATCTATTTAGATAAGTTATTATATCTATTTGAAGACCAACAAATCAAAACAAACCTTATTGGAATAATTGTGGTTGCCTTAGCTTAGCAATAACAAATCATTTCGAGGTGAGTCTTTGCTGTCGTCAGGACACTACTCGATTATATAAATGATAATGTAAGGACTTTTATTTCAATTTTTAAGTTTTAAACAAACAAATTTGAATCTTTGAAATAATGTATTATATTGATTACTTCGAAATTTTAATTTTGCTTAACAAATATTATAATTATGAATACGAATTTTTAAGTTTTTGGTAGTATTCATAGTACGGAAAGGTTACATTTTACTTTAAATCAAATTATAATTATCAATAACTACGGGAGACATACAGAGAAAAATAGCCCCCCGCACCGGGATTTAAACCACGGGTGCTCCTGCTCCTATTAATCCGTTACAGGTGCTCTTACCAACTGAGCTATACGGGAGAATTATTTTTCTCTGTCGTTACCGATACAAATTCCCCGAATCCAAGCATTCAATCTTTTCTACAAATCTAGCAAGCCAAGTATTCACGGTGCGGGGGTCTATTTTTCTCTGTATGTCTCCCGTAGTTATTGATAATTATAATTTGATTTAAAGTAAATTATAATTATGACTAGTGTGAGCAATAGAAAGTAACAACAATATTTCATCACGATTTTATATCAATAATTGTAAATAAATATAAAATAGTACATTACGCGTCGAGTGCGGAAAGTAGCATTTTGCATGCGAGTGTGGAGTTTGCACCCGAGCGACAGCGAGGGTGGTAAAACCACACGAGCAATGCAAAATGCCGTTTTCGCACGAGTTGCGTACCGTACTTTATCTACGATTGTTAGATTTAAATAATAAATACAGAAATAAATAAACTTGCTGTATGTAAGTTCGTATCTCTCTCTTGATAAAGATGGCATTAATTCATTAGTTGTATTTTTTGCCGAATTAATTATTTCTGGAGGATTATTATTCTCCACATTTTCGTCAAAGTCACTTGATTCACTCATTGTTTTTCACTAAAAACTCGATATAAGTTACTTTAATAAAAGAACACCAAATTAGTTTTGTTAAATGTAAACAAACTCACTAATCGTGCGTAAAGCTGAAGAATTCCTTTTCTTTACCGCACTAGTGCGGTAAAGAAGAGGAATTATTCAGAACTATGAGACGCGCATGCGCAATGAATACAAGTACGTAAATAATCACTTTCTACGCATCTAAACAAAGATATAATGTTTATATTTCGTATCAATCGTAGATAAACAATATTGTTGTGTTATACTTTCTCTTAACCTCTCTAGTCATAATTATGAATAACTATACCACAATATCATACGTTAAAAAATATATATTATTAACATTGGTGCTAATACTGCTTTTGGGTGAGCGGGACTAAAATCTGGTAAAAATATTTCAATTTTGAATTTATTTAGAGCATGGTTTTGTGATTTCTCTATCTTTTAGAATTTAGGTTGTTTTGTTTGAAGTAATAATTGGTTTATCAAAGTACAATGCGAGGAAGCTATGTGCCACACTAATTGGCAGACTATTTTTAGGGACATTACCTTGTATTGAATAACATAGAGTAACAGAGATCACGGTTTTTTTACAGTCTTCTTTATATAAAATCAAATTAATCAGGTCAAATTAAATACATAAGGTCATTTTTTTTTCTTTTATGAATTGAACTAATTTTTCCTTAATATCTGATCAAAAGAAATTTTACATAATATTTAATACTTTTTATTTTTAAATTATGAAGTCTTTTATAATTTAAAAATAAATTGCTAATGATGGCAAACGAATTTGTAAGCATCAAATTTTAATAAATTTGTATTTTAATCTCTCTTTGCCTTAGATTTGGTATATGATTTTATGAATAAAGCATGTATAAATAATTTGGAATATTAATCAAGGAAGAAATATTAATTCTTAAACATTACTTTCATTTTATAATGATGTAATTTTTTTTATTTGTACCACGCTATATTTTTTTTTTGTAATTTTGGGGGTGTGTATTGTTTTGAAGCCATTTCAGGATTTCTTTTTTTAATCAGTATCAATATCTTCTGCTTAATTATTGATTGGGAGTGTTGCTTTTATTAGATTAAAGTGAATCGATTGATAATATTACGTAGGCTTCCGCGGTTGGTGTCAATATGAAGATTTAAATCTTATGGATGTAACCGCGTCACCAAGGGTTTAAGTCCTGACGTTTCATGTCGACGAAGGCGAGTGTTGAGGGGAGCATCTTCAGGATGTACATGTTGTCGTGGAGAAGTAACTAAGTCAACTGGAGGTTTTGGACAAGTTCTGGGTTAAATCCGGTCCAGGTCTTTGGAAGTAGCTGATGTTTGTTGCGTCAGTTCTTGAAGTATCCTGGGGTACCTGGACTGTGTGGAGATCAAGGGTCTAGGGCAACTTAAAAACATCTTCCCTATTAAAGTTATTTAACTTACTTACTTAGTCTGATCCTCTTCTACCTTGCGGTGTCGAGGTTGACCAAAAAGTTTTCCACCCTCTCCTGTCCATAAATAGATAATGTACGGGCACGTTGTAGGGACATTCCTCTTTCTGCCAGGGAGGATGTGATGTTGTCCATCCAGGCTGTCCTCTTTCTCCCTCTGGGCCTTTTCCCCTCACACCTGGCTTCAAGGGCTCTTCGGGGAAGTCTGTCGGTACTCATACTATTCACGTGTCCGAACCATCGGAGTTGAGAGCTTTCAACTGTCAGCGTTGCAGGCTGTATGTCCAGCCCTAGTCTAATGGTTGAGTTCCTGACCCTGTCTTGCCTGCTACCTTCCTTAGATAACGCATTTCGGTTGCTTGGATGCGACTGAGGTTCTTCTTTGTCAATGCCCACGATTCGCAACTATAGGTTAGTGTGGGCATATAAACAGTTTTGAAGACAGTAATCTTACGACTTACTTCTGCTTTACTGATGAACTCCCTGTTCATGGCATGATAAAGTCTGCCTGTAGCCGCTATTCTCGCCTCCAGCTCTTCCTTACACTTGCCGTCTGCACTCACCATCACCCCAAGGTATTTAAAACTATTCACTTGTTCCAATTCCTCCTCGTGAATGGTGATCCGTTATTTAAGTACTTCTCTATCTCTATGGCTTCCATGACAATTCTATTGTGATTTAACTTTGGTTTCCTAGAACTAGATGAGGTGGCCCGACTCCACTGAGACTGCTGACTTCCAGTTGTTATTTTTTACTGCTCCGATATGCTCTTGGAAGCTGGTCGATATGTGTTTACTCGTCTCACCAATGAAGATTTGCCAAAGGAACAGAGGATCTCATAGACTAATTGGTCTTTAAGGAGTAGCTGGTCCTTTATTGTGCCCAGGAGGTTTTACGTAAACGTTGTTGCATCTCGAGAACAAGATGCACTCTTCAAAAGGTACTCCCGACACTGGGAAATCGAAATTTGGGACCTAAACCCTCGATGCGGTCACCACCGAAGTCCTAGTGTAAAATACATTTTTAAATAAAAATGAATTATTATTAGATAATTTATTAACAATCATGTAAGACTGCATTCAGGGTCTAAGTGAAAGATGAAAGATGGTCCACCGTGATTTAATTGTTTTGAGATTAGAATTTTTGCAGCATCCGACTATCTCTAGTCGGCAAAATTTCGCGCTCTCTAGGCAGATTTTAATTGGGGCCATGAGAAAGCTAAATTTCGTGGCTGGTGATGGTACTTATTTAATTAAAGATATAGCTGAACTTCAATATTTGCTCATCATCATCTTTTACACAATCTACACAATTTTTAATTGAAGATTGGCAATGATAAATTTGATCTCTTAAGGTGTGGTCTGTACAACTTCTGCCTGTTGACTTGCTATAGTTTCCATGCACTTATATATTTTACATCAAATTAGTTGGGAAACGCTGGACGAATCTTTAAACTCACTCACTCATTAGTTGTTCCCTAAAAACCTCTTATTGGCACTCCCTTGAAATTATCCCTAAAATTAAAAAGGGAGATTTTGGGAGAAAGGGGAAAGGGGAAAGGAGTTTGAAAAAGCCCATGCTTCAAAAAACAATTGTAGATCTATCAGATGAGATTCCTTCCTCTTTCCTAATCTTGGACATTGATAACCTGCAACTTGGGTCGAAGTGGTAACTGCTTCACTAATTCGTGTAGTTGTATTGTTTAGTTGTTTTTGTAGGCTCTTGTTCTCTTTTTTTTAATTGTCTTACTTTAATAAATTGAAAACTAATATGATTTGTTTTATTGTGTTTTCAGGTGTGGGGGTCGAGTGGGGGAGGTGGGCGGAGGAGGGGGGAGGAGGTGAAGTGGTGGTGGTGGTTCGGGGCCAGCAAGAAGTTGCTCTTCCTTGCTTCCCCTCTAGGCCTGTTGCAGCATCTCTCCCCTCCTGGATCCACCAGGGCAAGCCCCTCCAGCTCGACTCGAGGAGAATCTCCAACTACACGCACCTACTTTTCAAAAAGGTAAGCTCGTTCATTCATAATGTTAGTGAAGATGTTCAGTAAGCTGAGGGATAATTTCTTAAGGTGCTAAAAATTATGATGACATGGATTATCAGGTTTGATCTGTGCATTCGAAAAAATTTCAAGTGTAATAAGAAGGTGCTCATATGGTGCATTATACAAATGGGTCCACTTATATACGTATAATATCTTTACTTTGATCATTTCATTTTTTGACTTTGAAAAAGATTAGTGCACGCCTTACCAATATCACCTAGAATTGTTGTGGCGTCATCTTCCATCATGCAACGATAAAATTGGTGTTACAAAACGAGTCACTTCAATGACTATTTCATGCTTCACTATTTTTTCAAGTGCTCTTATTATCTTTTACTTTAGCTAGACTTTAAAAAGATCAAAGATTTACGCTTTTCAATGGTCTCAGATTTGGATCATTGGCTTTTAACTCATCTTGAGGACCAGAAAAAGAGATTTGATTTCTTTATCAAGGGAAAGGTTCCAAAAAGGCGTTAGTACTTCAGAAATGTTACAGACCTATTATATTATTCTTTTATTTCCGAATCGTAAAATAATTGGGGAACAAGTAATTGGACAAAGGGGAAGTAGTCGTGATTTAAAAATACCATTAATTGTATATCTTTTGCACTTTCGATAAGAGCTCGTCTTTGATTGCGTCAAATTATCGATAAAAAGAGATTATTGAATCTTTCTTGAATCTTTATGATTTTAGATGCAAATACAAAGTTTTAGTTTATAGCTGGAGGTATCTACAGTGCCAACATTATAAATCATATTTTAGCTGTGTGGATTCTAGGGGAATGTTAATTAGTCATAATGGTGGGTTAAGTTTTGTGTCAAACGAAAAGTTTTTGGACCATACCAAGTGACTTAGAAGTTTCAAAGTCTTCTTTTCATAAAGTCCAAAAGGTCAAAGAAGGGGATTAGATAAGTCCTCTTTAAAAATGCATAAGTTGGGTGCCTTCTAACTCCGACCAACAATAAAGACTGTCCAGTTTCTTGACCCAACCTTTGGCACAAAGTAAATTTGCTTGAGAAGATGTTGAACCCCCCTTTATATAGGGAATTTCAAATACCTATCTGTATTCCTGGCTTCTCTCAATGCACCAATTTACTTTATTTACTTTGGAATTGGGTGAACTTTTTTTACTTTCTCATATAAAAAGGGTAGTATTGTGATGGTGCGAAAATTCGATTTTGAGACTGATGGATTTACCCGTTTTGAGGCCCCCTGAGTCCAAAAATGTTGTTTAAACGCGTGGAGCCTAAACTACTAGGCCGATTTTGACGAAATGTGGCATACATGTCCAGAAAAATAATACCCTGTGGTGGAATCCATAAATGAATTTTAGCATTAAATTTGGGGGCGCTATCTCGAAACTCCTAAAACTCTAGGCCGCTCCCTGACTTGTCGGTACGGTATCGGTATGCGGTATTTTCTGCTTTACCGACAGCTTACCGATACCGCCTTCATCTCCCCACCAAATGTCGGTATACTTTCGGTAGAATCTTGTAGTCACGGGCGTGATTATGTCGTCGTCAGAAGAAGATACTATTATAGCGTGTTACATATATTTGCGATTGCGTAGAAAAAGAAAGAAGTACTGGCGAATCCTTTAATATATAATTTAATATTATAATTTATAACTTTAAAATTAATAAATATAAACAGTAAATACCTAAAATTTTTTTAGGTTTATTTTTAAAGTTTGTTTAAGCTTTCTCCCTCAGGCCCTTTCTAGCATATTCCGGTAATTTATAATTGTACAACAATGGATATTTCTCAATTTCTGAGACCAAGATAACATGAATATCTCTCTCCGTTGCCATTTTGCGATGACACCTCGACCACGCTCAAAGATAGAATGATAGGAGTTTATTAATCTAGTACTTTTTACTGCTTGTTCTTACCGACTCTCGGTATACCGATTCCTTACCGCACCGCTCCCACGCATGCGCCCTAGTCAGGCCGCTCCTTCACTTGTCGGTAAGGTATCGGTACGGTATCGGTAAGCTCTCGCTCGGTACCGATTCGGTACAGATTCCTTACCGCGCGGTAAAGAATCTGTACCGAATCGGTAAAAGATATAGGCGCTCGGTAAAGAATCTTACCGCATCGGCATACTTGCTTACCGATACCGTACCGACAAGTCAGGGAGCGGCCTTACTGTTGTAAGGAGTATGTAAGGCAACATGTTGTAAGAGTATGTCGTAGGAACATGTAAAGCTTTTTATTTCATACTTACACCTACAGCATCCATCCATAGATAATTATCTTTAAAAAAAAAAAAAAAAATAGAAAATAGCTTTAAACGTGGACGGAGAGAGGCCGGGTTCGATTCCCCGCCGAGGAAAAGCTATTTTTATGATACATTTTGATACAATTTCAATAATAATTAAATGTAACTACGAAAAATCGAGAACTAATACTTAATCTATAACTTCATCAATTCAATGAGACAAACAACTTTTTTTTAAATATTTTTTTTAGTAAAACCAACACCGACACTGCTATGAGTGATAAAGATCGCTAAATTTATTAAAGCGGACCTAAACGTCCACTTTACACATCTATTAGATGTGATCATTCAATGTGAAACATCCATCGCCTCTCTGTGATTCTGACGATCGGAGAGCAAGATAATGAATAAAATGTGTTATAATCAGATAATTGTGCAAGATAAATAAAATCTAATTAATAAAATAGATTAATTTGAGCATTCATGTCGTTGGGTCTTATTGATGTTTCCAAATCGTTTCTGCAATGAATTAAACTAATAATTCGTTAAACGTTATCACTTTAATTGAATGAATGACCTTTTATTGTTCGATAGTACGTAATAATAATCATAAAAAAATATTTATTCATGGCTTTTTTTATTACTTAAGCAAATAAAATTATATTTTCCTTCTTTGTTGTTTCTTTTTGTTAATTTATTTATTGATTTCCTCAGTTAATTTATTTAGATTTTTTGACATCCTATTTTGTTTCTTCTTTTATTTTTTTTTTACTCCTAATTATTTTATTGCAAAGGAAAATAGCTATCTACTATAACTTGATCCATTTTCTTCTGTCATCTGTCACTCTCTGCGATGATGGTTTTCCTTCTGCACATGCTATCCCCATCTCATCGTCCCCATTTAGTTTTTATTCGGCTTTGTCTTCTGTTTCTTCCTCTATGATACCATATTAAGATCTCCTCACTGCATCTTCCATCTTTACATACATACATACATCCCTGGTGCTACAGCTCTCGAAGAGCCTGGACCTGCAACACAGTTTGCTTCCAGAGGTCTCTATCCTGGGCCACAGTCCTTCACCTTCTTACTCCCAGGCGTCGGAGGTCGTCCTCAACTTGGTCGTTCCACCGAAGTCTTGGGCGCCCTCTTAACCTTCTTCCTCCTGGATTTCCTTTGAAGACCTTCTTAGGAGCTCTTTCTTCCGGCATCCTCTCCACGTGGCCCAACCATCTCAATCTTCCTTTACGGATTTCACACACTATATCTGGTCTACCATACATTTGATACAACTCCCTGTTTTACCGTATTCTCCATTGACCCTCTTCACACACTGGTCCATAAATGCGTCGTAGAACCTTCCTTTCCCAGCGTGGTAGCAGTTCTTCGTCTCTGTTGGTCAATGTCCATGTCTCCGAGCCATAGAGAACAACTGGTCTAATGATGGTAAGGTAAACTCGGATTTTGGTATCTCGGCTATAGTCCAGTCAAATTAGCTCAAAATGGCGGCGAATCTTGCATTAAATCATGTAGTTCCAATTTTTTCAGGAATGTGTAGGGGGTGGTCCCCTGAATAACGCCTAATAAAGTCCCATCGATTTCAGGCGCCGCGGGAGGGGGGAGGGGGGGCAAAAGGTCACATTTTTCAGTTTTCGGCGTTTATCTTGAAAACGGTACATCGCACAAAAAATAATAATCTATTCAAAATTAAAGCTGATAAAATTATCTTTCAAATCATATACATCTTGTTTCAACCCAAGTTTTACCGTTTTTGAGATAAGAGCCGTTGAATATTAAAAAATCGGTCTTAGACAACTCAGACAAACTTTCTCTTATACGAGTTCATAATTACATAGCCCAGTGTTTTCCATTTATTAGCTTTCGTATGTACATTTAATTATTATTGAACATTTCATCGAAATGTATCATTAAAATAACTTCTCCTGGGCGGGGAATCGAACCCGGGCTCCCTCCGTCCGCGTTTTAAGCTATTTTCTCAGGAACTAGATATTTCCCGGGAAAACGGCTTATATAGTTAGATTCGTATTTAAATGGACTACATTTTAGAATTTTTTCATCAAAATCGTAGGAACCGTTTTCGAGAAATAATTTTTTTTCATGTTTTTTCAGAGTTTTTGGGGGGTAGCGCCCTTAAATTTAGAGCTAAAATTCATTTCTCGATTTCGCATCGGGGTATGATTTTTCTGAACATGTATGCCAAATTTCGTCAAAATTGGCCCAGTAGTTTAGGCTCCAGGCGTCTGCACAGACGACAGACGACGGACAGACATTTTTTAAAAACCACTTTTTTGGACTCAGGGGACCTCAAAACGTGTAAATCCATTAAAATCGAATTTTCGCGCCATCACAATACTTTCTCTTTACATGAGAAAGTAAAAATGAATAAAAAGGGGCAGTGGTTCAGGTATCTCGTCAATCTTTCTCTTCTAACTCTTTCCCCTTCGATTTTAACGATAACTCGTGGGAAATTAAGTTGTAGAGCGAAAAATTTCCTTAAAAAATTAATGAATTTATGCTAATATATCTTTATCCCGTAAATAGCTAGAGCGTTTTGAAGTTTAAGGGCACTTTTCAACATTTTACTAGTAAAATTCTGCTTGTGACTCAAGTTTTGTTTCCAACGTCTGTAACTCTATGTAAACAGTCTCTCAAGCGTTTGCGCCAAGTTATGATCGTATACAACATTTTTATTACAATAATAGGTCGTTCAAAATGAGTGAAAAGTGCTTAATTTGTGATGAAACAACTGAAGAAGGTGCAAGTCAAGAGAGTGATAAAGGGATGAAAACGTTATTAAGAGCTAATCTTACACGAAGAGATGAAAGACATGATTCGTTCCGAAGATTGAAAGGTGGTGTCGACCATGTGGAGTGCAGAAAACGGTACACCAGGCCATAGTATAATGTTTCAAGCGGTATGCCAATGAAACAGCAAACATCGCGAAATTGTTTTATGACCCCAAATCTTCACCAGGAGACATTGCTGAAGCTGGGGAATGATTGTTCCTGCTCATGTTCCAGGCCCCGTTAAATAAGTATATTCACAATCAGTACAGGTACCTTTAATTTTTCTTAGACCGTACTGACCCCATTAAGTAAATTTAATAATTCATTTAACTAATTAATATTTACTAATACGTTATCGTTATATTATTAATAATACAATAATTAGTATTCAATAATTATTAAATACAACTAGCTACAATTCTAATCTATTTTATTCTATTTTGTTCACTGATACATATGCTTCGTGATTCGTGAAATCCACTGCAATAATGAAAGCCAACCTGCGCGCTTTGCCGCCCACAACAGATGCTGCAATGCAACATTCATACAGAGTGTTTCTGGAGGTGCAGCAATGGTTGGGGAACGAATCCATCCTTCATGAAAGTTGGTGCTGGACGAGAAAAGATGTGGACACCTTACTCCTATTTTATACATCTTAAATTGATTTATTACTTCCTCCTCTCTAATACAAGTGTCCTTCTATATATTACGAGATATAGATTTGGGTACATGTATACATAATTCATTATTAATACGGGTTATAATTACTATACTTATCCAATTAAACAGCATACAAAGTGATCAAGAGAGTTACAAACCTTGGAAACAAAACTTGAGTCACAAGAAGCATTTTACTAGTAAAATGTTGAAAAGCGCCCCTAAACTTCAAAACGCTCTAACTATTTACGGGGTGAAGATAAATTAGCATAACTACATTCATTTTTTAAGGACATTTTTCGCTCTACAACTTTATTTCCCCCGAGTTTTCGTTAAAGAGTTAGAAGAGAAAGATTGACGAGATTCCTGAACCACTGCCCTTTTTTTTTCATTTTTCAAAAAGTGGTTTTTAAAAAATGTCTGTCCGTCGTGTGCAGACGCCTGGAGCCTAAACTACTGGGCCGATTTTGACGAAATTTGGCATACATGTTCAGAAAAATCATACCCCGATGCGAAATCGAGAAATGAATTTTAGCTCTAAATTTGGGGGCGCTATCCCCCAAAAACTCTGAAAAAACATGAAAAAAAATTATTTCTTGAAAACGGTTCCGACGATTTTGATGAAAAAATTCTAAAATGTAGTCCATTTAAATACGAATTTAACTATATAAGCCGTTTTCCCGGGAAATATCTAGTTCCTGAGAAAATAGCTTAAAACGCGGACGGAGGGAGCCCGGGTTCGATTCCCCGCCCAGGAGAAGTTATTTTAATGATACATTTCGATGAAATGTTTAATAATAATTAAATGTACATACGAAAGCTAATAAATGGAAAACACTGGGCTATGTAATTATGAACTCGTATAAGAGAAAGTTTGTCTGAGTTGTCTAGGACCGATTTTTTAATATTCAACGGCTCATATCTCAAAAACGGTAAGACTTAGGTTGAAACAAGATGTATATGATTTGAAAGATAATTTTATCAGCTGTAATTTTGAATAGATTATTATGTTTTGTGCGACGTACCGTTTTCAAGATAAACGCCGAAAACTGAAAAATGTGACCTTTTGCCCCCCCTCCCCCCTCCCGCGGCGCCTGAAATCGATGGGACTTTATTAGGCGTTATTCAGGGGACCACCCCCTACACATTTCTGAAAAAATTGGAACTACATGATTTAATGCAAGATGAAAACCTAATTTGACTGGACTACTAATAATACTGCTTTTCATTACCCTCAGGAGTGAAAAATAGCTTCTATTACCTGCTGCCAATCTAGTCTGTATCTCCTGGGTTACACTATTATTGCTAGTTAAAATTGATCCGAGATATTTGAAATTATTTGCATTTTTAAACCTATCTTCACCAAGTTCTACCTGTACTGGGGATCTTCCATCTTTAGTCCTAAGAAATGGAAATGGATAAATGTCCATTTCCATTTCTTTCTCATTATCATCTCTCTTATATCTGTCAACTATGTTTTTGTTTATCAGCCGTTATTTACTTCTTTTTTTTTATCTTTTAGCATGCTTCTCTACATATGTCTATTCTTTTCTCATTCTCAAGGTGTTATTTATTTATGTACCATGCTTCACATAATCCACTGAAAATTATTTCTTTTTTTTTTACATTTTCATGTATTGGCTGTTCTACATAACTCGAAAAATCTACACCAAAAACGTTACCCTGTGTAACAAGGAGTTAGAAAGATATAGGAGGTGTGAACAGTCGCGCTTCGTAGGGCCGAAGAAGGTCGAATAGAGTTAATACGTTTAATAGGGAGTTAAACGGAAGATTATAGGAGGTGTGCAATCTCTGCCCAACTTGCCCCTACCGCGCTTCTCAGTCGAATCTCACTCGGGGATCATCGGGTCCGCTTTACCATACAGTCACACTATACTTCTACCACTACATTTGCTCCTCTACATCTTTAAACACGCACTCTTTTAACCCCCTTTACCTTTACTCTACCTTTTATTTGTACATTTTTTGTTTAACACGATAATAGGTTAAAAGATTGCTTATTACGTGGAACAATAATTTGTAAATTGCATTGTCTTTACTATCTAGTCGTCTTTAATTATTATGACCCAACATAAAGACTCATCTTAAATAACTAATTTATCTTTTACGAAATTAATAATAATTAGATCGCTTTTATTAGATATTGTATAGCATATTCCATTTTATGCACTACATTATTATTAATTCATATTTCATATTGCCAATTATTAATATAATGTTTATAAATATGATAAATAATAAACTGAATACCCTACATATTTAACATATTATTTATTATTTAATTTTTTTAAAAAAATAGTTATGTTGCAAAAATCAAACCAACCGCCTTCAATTAAAATAATACTTAGAGTATGTTCTAGATTTTATAATTTTCAACGCAAATATATTACAGTGATGACTGGACTGGTAGACAATCCTCTAACACCGTGAAGCGAACCTGGGGACTTTTCATGTCGGTAGACGCAGAGTGAAGACATGAAAATGTCTCGCTAAGTTGCGGACTCGTATGCAAGATGTATTTTTAGGGTTTTGTAGATACTTCTCAAAACCCTTATACCGAGGGTGATGTGTCCGTCCGTCCGTCGCTCTTTGCTTCATAGGGCCCGAACCGTTTAAGCGAAAGTACTGAAATTTGAAACACTGGTGCAACTTTTTGACCCAACCACAGGAAAAATATACAGAAGTTCATAATTAGATTTGCGCATGCGCAATTCGAAAAAATGTGGTTAACTCAAATTTTTTTTTTTTAATTTTTGAGTAGGGTATCAAATGAAAGCTGCTGAAGAGTAGAACACAAACATATATATATGATTTTTTAAATGTTGCATTCCTTATTGGTGGTTAACTCAAATTTTTTTTTTTTTAATTTTTTAATAGGGTATCAAATGAAAGCTGCTGAAGAGTAGAACACAAACATATATATATGATTTTTTAAATGTTGCATTCCTTATTGGTTAAATAAATCAAAATATACCCAAAAAAAATCCCCCCCCCCCCCAACCACTATAGATCGGCTGGCGCTAAAATTTTGAAATAATTCATGCTATTATCTTATTGTGGGGCGATGAAAATTCCGGGAGTTCATCCCAAATAATCAAAAATTGTTAATTTTGGGCGCGAAAAAGTAAAGTGCGCCCAAAATGTTATTTTTTTAATATTTTGAGTTGGGTATTAAATGAAAGCTGCTGAAGAGTAGGACACAAATATATATATATGCATTTTTAAAATTTGCATTCCTTATAGGGGAAAAAAATCAAAATATACCCCAAAAAAATGTCCCCCCCCCAACCACTATAGATCGGCTGGTGCTAAAATTTCGAAATAATTCATACTAATACCTTATAGTAGGGCGATGATATTTCCGGGAGTTCATTCCCAGGTTTTAAAAATTACCAATTTTGTGCGCGAAAATTTGGAGTGCGCCCAAAATTTTATTTTTTAAAAATTTTGAGTTGGGTATCAAATGAAAGCTGCTGAAGAGTAGGATATAAATATATATTTCCTTTTTTAAATTTTCAATTCTTTATTGGTTTTATAAGTCAAATTATCCCCCAAAAAAATCCCCCCCCCCCAAATTTTATATAATGGCTGGTCTTAAAATTTTGAAATTATTCATGGTTACACCGTATGGTTGGGCGATGAAAATTTCCTAAAAAATGTAATTTATCTTGTCGTTATTACCTATAAAAATCATTGTGACCTCCCGGGGGATCGAACCCGGGACCCTTAGGATCGAAGAAAAAAAATCATAATTACATAACGGGTATGCTTAATCATCTACAAAACCCTAAAAAGTACTTGGACGCAAGTACTTCCCTGTGATTTTTTTGTTTCCTCTTCCGCATCGGAAAGGATCCAAACAGTTTTAGGACTGAACTTCTCTCATTCTGCACCGCGGAATACCCTGCACTGACCTCTTACCATCAAACTGGTTTTCTAATGCACCTTTAGAGTAAGAGTGAAATCTGCAGATGTGCCCACCTGCAAAGAGCGGCATTCTTTAGGACAAGGACCACGAATTAAATGAAATTTGCTTGACGCTATACCTTGTTAACAAGTTTTTTGCTTTATTCTAACGAATAAAACTGAAAGAATAAATTTGATTGGTTTATTTTCGAACCATTATTGTCGAAACAAAATCAATTGAGAAATCCATTCATCGCCTTTGCGACTTCTTCATTATTTTACATATGTTCATGTCCAGTAAGTGGTCAAAATTCTTTATTTAGATTTGACAATAAACTTTTTGGAACGAAGTTCCTTATGGCACGTTCTGGAGCCCGGGAGTAAATCCGAAAAAAAACGACCAAAATCACCGTCACAAAATCACCGTCACAAAATCACCTTCACGAAATCACCGTCACAAAATCACCGTCACGCAAAATCCGTCACGAAATCTACCGATGACAATAACTTGAGAAAAAGATCACCGAGTTAGTTGAAATTTGGTACACATGTTCATTTTACAAATGCCCAGGCTAAGTTCGTTGGACAACGTTATCCGCCCAAGCGTTCACGCGCAACGCTCGCGTAAATGTAAGCTTCAAATTTAAAATTCGGATTTTTTGGACGGGAAAAAATTCTAACTTCATCTATTTAATGAGACAAACAACTTTTATAAATATTTTTTTTTAGTAAAACGAACTCCGACACTGCTATGAAGTGATAAAGATCGCTAAATTTATTAAAGCGGACCTAAACGTTTCAAATAAAGAAAACAACGTTTTTACCGATATCTTACGTTCTAACGTAACGATTTCAATAAAACTTCATACACATCGTCTAAAGTACAATTGACACAGGCATGTAAAATTTCAACCTGATACAAGCAGAAGTGTTTTAGTGTTGGTGATTTATATTTTTTATTTTAATATTTTAATTGGAGATTCGCCGACGGAGGTCTATTGTGACAGTTCTTTTCTTCTCTACAACCATTTGCTTTAACTATAAACTAATCAAATTTAACTTTTTTCTCAATTTACAATACATCATTTATTGTAAGACGCTCTTTTCAAAGATAATAAAAAGTTTTTCTTTTAATTTTACCTTAACTCCGCTAGTACAAATAGTTACTTTTCATTTTGTCTCTTATTCTAACTCCGCCATGTATAAGTAGTTAGTATCATATACTTAGTACTGTAATTATATAATTTATATTTAATATAAAGCGTAAGGAACTTCGTTCCTACCGGGTGTTCGTTTCCTCTGTTGTCCACCTAAGTGTATGACAGTAAAGAATAATAAGTTTATGACACCAGATTTCTTTTAACTAGGTAATAGTTAAAAATGTTAAGTTGATTTCGTACTAAGTTTTATTTTGTGATTTATAACTGTCTTTTGAAGCAAAAGAAAATGAATTATCTTTTCCACTTGAGTAGCAAACTAGAATGTCTTAATTTATTAAAAAGCGTTCTCTCAAAGTAGAGAAGAGGAAATGCACATTACTAGCTCTCGTGAATAATTTACATCTTGACTTGTATACTCAGGGGATGTCATTTCAAAGAAATTAAACTTCCATCATCTTAGTTTTCCAAGACTTACTAATCTAATTCTTATACCTGATAGCGTCAAGCAGGTACTGCCAAGATTATGATTGTCCATCAAATGTAATGATAAGAAGAACAAACTTCTATAATAAATGATCTGGTTCTGGATAGGCCATGTTTTGAACTCTGGAGATTGTTCAGGGTACATTGAACAAATGTCTCTGCTTCTTTTGCTATCTGGACCATAATTCAATACCCGTCTTGTCATGATCTTATATACTTACTGTTCTGGAGATAGATAAATGTGTCTGACTAACATACTAGAATTGTGTGTATAAGTTAATCCTTTACTGCCTGTCCTGGAGAAAGCTTGCAAAAAAGTATCGGACTAACATCCTAGAATTTTGTGTATAAATTAATCCTTTTAAGAACTAGCTGGATACCCGTGCTTCGCTACGGAGTGTTTTTAAATTTGATAAGTTTATAAACTACCAGGAAAGCATACAAATTATTTTACTATGCGAGAATATCTAGATTCTATCCCTCCTACCTATATCCCCCACCTCTTTGATAAGATCATTTGCAAATATCCTAAATTTACCCCCTCCTAAATGAAAATATGACAAAACTGTACACATAACAACAATAACTGTACTCTTAAAGAGCATTTCAACGATATGCATCATGAAGATAAAGGGTATTCATTACTTGTACCCCGTACCCCTTTGAACCAAAAGTTATAGTTCGAAAATTCATGTAAACAGTTACCTTCCCCTTGCTTTGAAGGTCAAGTGTGCAAATTTTCATCGAGATCGGAATAAAACTGTAGATTTGTATAAAAGAACATGCATATGTACACACATATGTTGACTTTTATATACATATATAGATATAGATATAGATTTCCATTTTACCTCTCCCCATCCAAATGAAAATAAGACAAAACTGTACTTAAGAACAATTACTTTTCTCTTAAACAGCTTTTCAACGATTTGTATCATGAAGGGTATCCATTACTTTGTCATTTGTACCCCGTATACACATAACAACAATTACTGTACTCTTAAAGAGCATTTCAACGATATGCATCATGAAGATGAAGGGTATTCATCACTTGTACCCCGTATCCCTGAGTACCAAAATTTTAATTTCGTAATCTCATGTAGGCAGTGACCTTCACCTTGTTTTGAAGAAAAAATGTGTAAATATTCATCAAATTAGGATAAAAGACATACCCTCATACGGATACACTTCTTTTTATATAAGATATAGCTATATATTTTAATTATACCCCCCTCCTAAGTGAAAATATGATAAAACTGTACATAACCACAACTACTGTCCTCTTAAAGAGCTTTTCAACGATATGCATCATGAAGGATGTTCATTACTTTAACATTTGTACCCCGTACCCCTGTGTACCAAAGTTAAAATTTTGAATATTCATGTAGACAGTGATTTTTCCCTTGCTTTGAAGGTCAAGTGTGCAAATTTTCATCGAGATCGGACTAAAACTGTAGATTTGTATAAAGAACATGCACACATGTTGACTTTTATATATGTATGGCCGCCATCTTGAATCAAAATGCCCGATTGGTAAACTATTTATTGAAAGTTACTTATTTCATAAAAGGAAGCAAATTTCTAAATTTCAAGGTTCTAATATTATTGGTTCCGGAGATATCGTCTTGTAATTTTGTATATATATGGCCGCCATCTTGAATCAAGATGGCGGATTTTAAAACCATTTCTTAGTGAGCACCTAGGAGGTAAGAGGAACACACCTAAAAAATTTCATGGTCATGGGTCCCGTGGTTTCAGAGATATCGTGATGTGTCAGTCAGTCAGTGAGTGGTATTTGGATTTTATATATAGTATAGATATATGGTCGGCTAAGTTTGTCTGCGGGACACTTAGGCAATAGGCATTTGAAAAAGACAAACAGGTCATGTCTCCCCCATTATGGTGGGCTATGGAATTGTCATGACCCCAAGTAATAAGTAGATTTTATATTGTATTAAGGTTCTAGTGGACAGTTCTACAAGTTTTGCTTGATAAAATCACTGACCATCTCTTTGGGAAACGAAATCCTTATTGAAATAAGAATGAAATCCAGATGGATGTACCGAAAGAAAGAAAATCAATGTTGTTAATATTTGGGCCGCGGATCTTCTTATCAAATGAATTTAGGAGTGTCTAACGAAGGAAATTATTTAAGAGGTTTAAAAACTCGGCGCGGCTGGAAGTGAATATTTAAAGCTATGCTCTGCAGTCAGAGTTCTCTTGGTAGGACGGTATTTAGTTATGCTTTAATTTTCCTTATTATTCCTCCGCTTGTAAATTCAATGTTACGACTCCTAATATAATATTCAGAGAGAGGGATGAGATTTGAAAGATGTATTTTATTTCTTCAGTTCCCGTCGACTTTTCGTCTTGTTCTCTTTAGTTTTTTTTATAATACATATAAATTATTGGAGCTTATTATTTCGTTTCTATTTCAATTTCTTATACTATACTTCCAAGCATACCAAAGGTAACAAAAGTTTTCAGATCATCCTGAAGAACTAACATTTTTTATATCACCATTTATAAAATTTCAATACAGTTATCAGTTTCAGTCCATGAAGGAAAACTTTTGGTTCCGTGTCTGCCTGTCGGTCTGTCTCTCAATTTTTGCTAACCAATATATCTTAAATAGACTGCCAATTGGAGTGGCAAATAGCTTCCTCGCATCCCATCCACGTACTTTATTGATTTCATGCTTTTACAAGCCATTATTGTCTAATTGGTTTAATTGTTTATCCCGTTTTTTTTTTTTTAATCTGTCAAAATTGTTTTGAGTTTTTACAAAAATAAATTTAGCAAAAGTTAAAGAGCGCAGACGGTTCATATTAATCTGGGGCTATCTGCGGGTAACTTTCGATAAACTATAAAAGTTTCGTTCAAATCGAATAAGTACTTTTGAAGCTATAGGTGTAAATAAATGTATGTTTGTGCGCATGTGAAAGAGTAACAAATAGGCGCAGAAGGTTGAAACTTATATGGGATCAACAATGGGCTAATCATGACCTACCACCCAAATTTCATTAAAATTGGACGTGCTAGTTTTTAAGATATGTTGGTTCGCAAAAATTGAACGACAGACCAACAGACAGTCACAGAACCAAAAATGATCTGAAACGGATTTCTGTCTTGGAATTTTTGAAATTGGAGACCTAAAATTGTTTCGTTCTTCAGAACGATCACATAACTTCCGTTACCTTCGGTAGGCTCGGAAGCAAAACTATTTATCTGGATTTATTGGAAAATAAGAATATTTAACCTATCTCCAATATTTTGCCCCCTAAATTGGGCAAAAGATTTAAAATGGTATATTTTAGTACCTGGGGGCAAAATTGGTGGTTGCCACTACGGCGCGATTGCATGAAAACAAACATACTTCATACATTAATATTTCTCCCCATATTAGGCTATAAATCAATATAAAATTTTTACTTAATAAAACTTTATTAAAATCCTAAACGAAAGCCTCTGCTTTTTACTCAATGTTAGTTTTGTTGACTTTTGTATAAATATCTCAATAGAAACAAATTACATACTGTATAGATAAAAATATATATGAATTATTAATTACAAATGAAGTATTTATCTTGTAATTTCAACCTCACGTATGATTTAATAATTGAGCTATAAATTATTCTTTGGCTATTATCTTTCTGCTTAATTGGATGTATTAGTTATTTAAATACAAACTACGTAATGCAATATACATTCAGGTTTACAATCATGAAACTAACTCTATATTAAATGGTTAGATATTTCATCTTTTATATTAAATCTAATTTTTTTCTTCTTTAATGAATATATTTAAATATTGAAGCTCAGTAATCATTAAACTGCAATTTAATTTAGTTATCTCTTCATTTGTATTTAGTCTTTAAATTCAGCACCCTAAATTTTTTTCAGGAAAATATTAAGGTGTTTTAATAGAATGATTTTTGCTTTCAAGCTTACCGAAGGTAACGGAAGCTATGTGAACTTACCGATGAACGAAACATTTTTATGTCTCCGATGTCAAAAAGCCAAGACAGAAATCCGTTTGAGACATCAGGGAACATTTTTGGTTCCGTGTCTGTCTGTCGCACAATTTTTGCGAACCAACATCTCTTATGAAATTACTCGTCTGAGTTGAATGAAACTTAGATGGTAGGTCATAATTAGCCCATTGTTAGTCCCATAGAAGTTTTATCTTTCGGTGCCCATTTGTTTCTCTTCAACATGCACACAAACAAACATGTATTTACACCTATATCTTTAAATAAATACAAGGAAACAGTAGGAAAGACCGAGGAGAGACTGTTTCTTTGTATTTATTAAGATAACCTCCATAAACGCTCTTATTTCTTAAACATATCTTAAAAAGTATTCATCTGATTTTTATAAAATTTGGATGGTGTGTCGAAAGTAGCCTGCAGATAGTCCCTGATTCATTTTAACCGTCTGCGCTCTTTACATTTTGCTAAATAATACTTCAATTCGTGCAAATAATCAAAACATTTTTGATAGTTGTTGAAAACGAATGGAAAATTAAATAAATTTGGCAATAATATGTTGTAACTGCAAGACAGTGAGACATTTTCATGTAACGCTTTTTGGTGTCGTTTTTTGGTAATGCTTGTGTAACGCTTTTTGGTGCCGTTTTTTGGTAACGCTTTTCGAGTTTATGTGCCAAAGTAAAGACATGAAAATGTCAAAAAATTCGAGCGTGCTGATTTTTGCGTTTGTAAATTAGAAATTAAATCGAATATATGTAGTGCACGAAGAAAGAAAGTACTTTTCTTCTTTTCCTGTTTATTAAGAAGTAATCTTTTAGCTTCTTCACCCATATTTTTATAATAAATCAAAAAAATATTGTTTAACAAAAAAAAATAATAATAATGTAAAATATAAATTTTATGTTTGTGAGTTTATTAGGAATAAAATTCTAAGTGTTATGGCGTTTGTCCGGTGCAAATCGGAGCAGTAGAACAGAAGTTGTAGTTGGGAGGAAGAGAGTGAGGCGTGGGGCAGGTAGCCGATCGGGAGGGGAGGGGTGGGTTGGCCCTACCGAGCGCGGTAGAGGGAGACCCTATCTATACCAAGAGTGGGCAGACTCGATTGAACACCTCCTATATCTTCCTAACTCCCTGTTCCTATATCTCCCCTACTCGTGTAACGCTAGTTTTTGGTAACGGTTTTCAAGGTTATGTGCCATAGCCAAGACATGAAAATGTGAAAAGCATAAAATCATTGAAGTATACGAAATAAGATGTGTTTCCTGTGCCACACTAATTTACAGACTATTTTAAAATGATTTTTTTTTTAAAGCCGTCTACCAATAAAAATTGTTATCGGTATCATAAAAGAAAACATCCACAAAAAAAAACATCCCCTTATAATTTCCTACCCTGCCCTCCTCCCGTCATCAAAAAATGAATGAAAGCCCTAAAAATAAGAAATAAATTGGCAATTACTCAACTTTTGAGGCTTATAACTCCACTCGGAAGGGTTCGGATGCAAAATGAATCAGGATACCATCTTAAAAGTGTCCTTTATAAGATAGGATACTTTTTATTCTGTTTTGTCATACTCGTGAAAACAGGGCACACTCTCAAATACATCTGTTCTTGGCACTAGAGGGTGCTGAAGAGGTTGGATAAACATATCGAGACAACTCAGACAAACATTCTTATATTTACGTGTTAAAATGACTTAGCCCAGTGTTTTCCGTTTATTAGTTTTCGAGATTTCGGAGGTACATTTAATTATTATTGAACATTTAATTATTATTGAACATTTAATTATTATTATTTTTTTATTTTTTATAAAAATAACTTCTCCTCGGCGTGGAATCGAACCCGGCCTCTCTCTGCCTGCTATTAAAACTATTTCTTCAGGAACTAGATTCTTCCCGGGCAAATGGCTTATATCGTAAGTTTCGTATTTAAAATGGACTAAATTTTAGAGTTATTTAATTAATTGTTGGAACCGTTTTCGAAAAATAGGTAATCTTTTCACGAAAATTCATTTCTTGACTTCGCCTCGGGCTCGGGCTATGATTTTTCTGAACATGTATGCCAAATTTCGTCATAGTCGCCCTTTTAGTTTAGGCTCCACGCGTCTGCACAGATGTAAGACAGACGACATCCATATATTTTTTAGATTCTTGAAGGGAACTTCAATCGTGTAAAACCTTTTATCTATGATTGATACGAAATATAAACATTATATCTCTGTTTAGATGCGTAGAAAGTGATTATTTACGTACTTGTATTCATTGCGCATGCGCGTCTCACAGTTCTGAAGAATTCCTCTTCTTTACCACGCTAGCGCGGTAAAGAAGAGGAATTCTTCAGCTTTACGCACGATTAGCGAGTTTGTTTACATTTAACAAAACTAATTTGCTATTCTTTTATTAAAGTAACTGTTTATATCGAGTTTTTAGTGAAAAACAATGAATGGATCAAGTGGCTTTGACGAAAATGTAGAGAATAATACTCCTCCAGAAATAATTAATTCGGCAAAAAATACAACTCAAGATTAATGTCATCTTTATCAAGAGAAGAGATACGAACTTACATTCAGCAAGTTTATTTTTTTCTGTATTTATTATTTAAATCTAACAATCGTAGATAAAGTACGGTACGCAACTCGTTTCCGCTTCGACTTTCCGCACTCGACGCGTAATGTACTATTATCTATGATTGATACGAAATATAAACATTATATCTCTGTTTAGATGTGTAGAACGTGATTATTTACGTACTTGTGTTCATTGCGCATGCGCGTTTCATAATTACCTTAACGTACGATTAGCGAGTTTGTTTACATTTAACAAAAATTTTGTGTTTGTTTAATTAAAGTAACCGTTTATATTGAGTTTTTAGTGAAAAACGATGAGTGATTTTTGAGGAATTTTATTATTTTTTTTCTATATTTATTATTAAAATCCAACAGTCGTAGATAAAGTACGGTACGCAACTCGAAAACTGCATTTTGCTTTGCTCGTGTGGTTTTACTACCCTCGCTGTCGCTCGGGTGCAAACTCCACACTCGCATGCAATATGCTACTTTTCACTAGACGTGTAATGTACTATTAAATCATAATATAATTCCGTGTAATAATTCTTTCTCTCTATATGCATACTTTAAAATAAAGTATGCATATAGAGTAACAATAAATCTATGTAACTACGTAACAATAAATCTATTGTTCAGATAATAACGCGCATATCACATTAATAATTAATATATTAACTGAGAGTGCTACAAAAAAAGTACGTTTCTTAGTTAACCTAATTTAATTTATAGCTGTTCTTGGAATAAATAGTATATTTTTTATTAATATTTAATTGTAATTTTTGTATTTATTTTTATCAGCTGTGGTGAATATTAAATTAATTAATATTATTAACGTATAATTTTGGTATGATTGTTTAACTAATTAACTCGATAAATTGATTAGATAACTAAATATCTCTGACATATATAGTGACACTGATATCTTATTAGTGCAGTGATTAATTATAGTATGGTCGTATCATGTTTATATATAATATATATATATATATATATATATATATATATATATATATATATATATATATATATATATATATATATATATATATATATATATATATATAAGCAATGTAATACCGTGTTTTTGCACACTGCAATATAAGGTACACAATTTGTGTAGTGAGAGACAGCAAGGGATGTGCCACGCAAGCGTGACACATAGGAGCTGTTCCAACACTAGACAATACGTCACAAAGATGTTGGCTCGAACGCGACGAAACGATGCAGGACATGGCGTAATGCCGAGCCAACATCTTTGTGACGTATTGTCTAGTGTTGGAACAGCTCCTATGTGTCACGCTTGCGTGGCACATCCCTTGGTGTCTCTCACTACACAAATTGTGTACCTTATATTGCAGTGTGCAAAAACACGGTATTACATTGCTGATTTGTTTTGCCAGCCAAGCAAGAATGGCGGTGTGAGAGCACGCTCGTCTCTGATAAAGCCCTATACCTGATCTTCTTGAGTTGGTATAGGTCCAGAGTTGGGTGGGCATCGTCGGGCCCCTAATGAGTCGGACGCGACGAAACGATGCAGGACATGGCGTAATGCCGAGCCAACATCTTTGTGACGTATTGTCTAGTGTTGGAACAGCTCCTATGTGTCACGCTTGCGTGGCACATCCCTTGGTGTCTCTCACTACACAAATTGTGTACCATATATATACAGGGTGTCCCAACTTAAGTCTGCCAAAAAGAAGGGGCATATAGAGGACCCTAAAAGGAGTCAAAAATGTTATATTAACCTATGTCCTTTCGGGCTTCGTTTTCTGACTGGCGCCATTTTTAAAAATTTTGGGCTAAGCTTATTTTTTTACACTTAAACAAGTGTATCTCGAGAAAAAAGCGGGATAGCTCATCATTTTAGGTATCGTTGAAAACCTAAAAACATTTGCTAAAGGAAATGTTATTATCACTTTTCATTTATTTTTATTCCTTCTGGTTCAAATTTAGCTCAAAATGTCTTTTTTGTAAAAAATCAAAAATTAAAGAAATTTTTGACGGCCCATAGTGCTTAAACTAGTTACATCTTGAATTGTCCAGGCAATGGAAAAACTTCTTTATTTAATAACCTTTTCATGGATACCCATATCATTGTATGTTAAATAGGGAAATTTTTACGTTATAGGCACATTTATTGAAAAAAAAACTAATGTAAATATGAGAAAAAATGACTTTTTATTTAATATCTCCTCTTTTGAACGGTATCATCATTTGACTCGACTTAATCATAATCACTTTCAAAGTAAATTTGTGATGAAATAACTATTGTTGACTATTTCTAGTAGCCTGGAGTATGATCAATAACGGGGGGGGGGGGGGGGGGGCACCCCTCCCTCTTGTAAATAAGTATACAAAAGCATGTAACCTAAAATTAAAGCTGAAAACTGCTTTTTATTTTATTTATTTATTTTTTTTAATAAAGATATAAAGAGTTTGGAGGAGGAGGAGCAGAATTTTATTTTTTTTTAAATACATAACTATAAAAATAATAACTACATTTTTAACAAACAATGTTATTTTATAAAAGAAAAAGCAAACATTTTAGCGGAAAATTTAAATAAGGATTAACAAAAGGTAATAATAAGAAAGAGCAGTAACATTAACAACAACATTTAAATACTAACTACTTTGAAATACCAATTTACTTTGAAAGTGATTATGATTAGTCGAGTCAAATGATTATACCGTATGTTAAATAGGAAATTTTTTACGCTATAAGCACATTTGTTGAAAAAAACGAATGTAAATGTGTGAAAAAATTACTTTTTCTTTAATCTCTCCTCTTTTAAACGGTATAATAATTTGACTCTACTTAATCATAATCACAAAGTATTTGGTATTTAAATTTTGTTGTTTCTTATTATTACCTTTTGTTAATCCTTATTTTAATTTTCCGCTAAAATGTTTGTTTTTTCTTTTATAAAATAAATAAAAGGAGGCCCGTGGTTAAAGCTGGGCTCCCGATGCTGGAGTCTATTTTTTACTGTATGTCTCCCGTAGTTAATAATAATTATAATTTGATTTAAAGTTAAAAAATCAGTTATTGTATACTGATATTTGTTATATTTGTATACTTATTTAAAAGAGGGAGGGGTGCCCCCCCCCCCCCCGTTATTGGTCATACTCCAGGCTACTAGAAATAGTCAACAATAGTTATTTCATCACAAATTTACTTTGAAAGTGATTATGATTAAGTCGAGTCAAATGATGATACCATTCAAAAGAGGAGATATTAAATAAAGTCATTTTTTCTCATATTTACATTAGTTTTTTTTCAATAAATGTGCCTATAACGTAAAAATTTCCCTATTTAACATACAATGATATGATATGGGTATCCATGAAAAGGTTATTAAATAAAGAAGTTTTTCCATTGCCTGGACAATTCAAGATGTAACTAGTTTAAGCACTATGGGCCGTCAAAAATTTCTTTAATTTTTGATTTTTTACAAAAAAAGTCCAGTCATGCACCATGACTTAATGAGCGAATTTTCAAAGAAATCTGTGGATTATTGGCTTATGATAATATAGGAAAATTTTGGTTTAGAATTTGCATGGGTGAAAAAAAAATTTGGTACATAGGGGTACGAGGTACAAAAGTCAAAATCGTATTTACCTTTCAAGATGCATGTCGTTGGAAAGCTCTTTAAGAGTACAGTAATTGTTGTTATGTACACTTTTATCATATTTTCACATAAAAGGGGGGTAAAATGGAAAAGTAAAATGGAAATGGGGGTCAAAAAACACGTTTTTTGACCCTAAATGGACTCCAAAAATTATGGTCAACGAACTCATTCTTTCTTTTGATATTATTGACATTTTAAAATTTGTTTGAAATTTGTAAGTGCATCCTAAGGGGAGATATCGTCTGGAGTGACACATATATACATATATACATACATATATACATACATACATAAAAAAAAGTGTTAAATTTTAGGAATCGATTCAGAATGGTCTAAAACGGATTTCCATGGAAAAAATTTTCAAAAATTCGCATTACAAAAATTTTGAAGCCATTGCAATAGCGTAATTTTCTTTGAAAATTCGCTAAAAGACTTTTTGAGCTAAATTTGAACCAGAAGGAATAAAAATAAATGAAAAGTGATAATAACATTTCCTTTAGCAAATGTTTTTAGGTTTTCAACGATACCTAAAATGATGAGCTATCCCGTTTTTTTCTCGAGATACACTTGTTTAAGTGTAAAAAAATGAGCTTAGCCCAAAATTTTTAAAAATGGCGCCAGTCAGAAAACGAAGCCCGAAAGGACATAGGTTAATATAACATTTTTGACTCCTTTTAGGGTCCTCTATATGCCCCTTCTTTTTGGCAGACTTAAGTTGGGACACCCTGTATATATAAATATATAGTTTTTTTTCAATAAATGTGCTTATAACGTAAAAAATTTCTTATTTAACATACAATGATATGGATTTCCATGAAAAGGTAATTAAATAAAGAAGTTTTTCCATTGCCTGGACAATTCTAAAACTAACTATAGTTTAAGCACTATAGGCAATCAATTTTTTTTTGTTTTTTTTTTCGATTTTTTAAAGAAAGTCATTTTGAGCTAAATTTGAACTAGAAGAAATAAATTAAATGATAATTGCTAATAACATTTCTTTTAGCAAATGTTTTTAGGTTTCCAACGATACCTATAATAATGAGCTACCCCTTTGTTCTCGAGATACACATGTTTATGGGTAAAAAAATATGCTTAGCCCAAAATTTTAAAAAATAGCGCTGGTCAGAAAACGAAGCCCGAAAGGACATAGGTTAATATAACATTTTTGACTCCTTTTAGAGCCCCCTATATGCCCCTTCTTTTTAGCATATATATATATATATATATATATATATATATATATATATATATATATATATATATATATATATATATATATATATATATATATATATATATATATATATATATATATATATATATATATATATTAGATTGAGTGTGTGTGTGTGTGTTTATATTTGGTATATTTAATTATTTTATCTACTTTAAATTTATTTTTTTATTTGTAAAAACTGGAAGTTGTAAATGTTATTTATTCAGGCTGGTGGTGTTTTATTTTTGGTTTTTGTACATGTTGTTACCCTAATCCCATCATTCATTTACAGCCCTTCATGAATAAATTGTATTACAGCCAAAAAGATCCGTATTTAAATCAATATGGGCTTATTTCAAACTCAACATTTTGTTTTTATGTTACACAATCGTGTAGGATAGTTTTATTTTCAAAGAAAATTATTTATTAAATTATTAAGAGATTTTTGTCGGTAGATTAGATTATTTGTTTAGTTATTGTTGGTTCGAACTCTCTCATGGTTGGAGTAAATGAATACAGAAGACTGCACGTGGTGGTTAGGTACTAATTCTATGAATATAACGTTTGCATTGGTGGAAAATAGCTTTTAAGAAGTAAATTATAGAGAGACTATGTTTTTTTGTTTGTTTTTTTAAATGAAATTATAATTATTATTGACAAAGGGAGACAGACAGAGAAAAATAGACTCCAGCGCCGGGATTTGAACCTATATAATTAATAATTATAATTTGATTTAAATTTAAAAAAATAAACTTTCCGTAGTATGAATACTACCTAAAACTTAATAAACAGGTCATGTGTGTGCTAGTCAGCACACAGCGTGGGGTCCGTAGGCCACACTGTGTAGTGTTGTCAGCACACAGCGAGGGTCCGTAGGCCACACTGTATAGTGTTTTTACTGTAAAATGTATAAACAGTTTTTTTTAAAAAAAAATGCTAAACAGCTTACTTTGAACTATCCTAAGGGATGATGATATTCTCAAAACACACTCTGATAAAGTATTTTTTGCCACTGAACCGGACTACAACCATATAAATACATCGAAAAGACCATAATTATAAAAAAGCGTACCTATTTTGTCAATAAAAAATAAAATAATATTTTTTTCGAAATTTCCAAAAAGTGGTATCTTTACTTTTGGTCGAAGAATGTTCAGGAATTTTTTCAGATTTTTTGCACTTCACATAAGCGAGATAGAGGGGGGGGGGGGGGACACGTTTCACACCCGCTCGCCCTATCAAAGTTATAACCAAAGAATTATATATTTTTGTAATCAGCTCAACGTACCCTTTCATATGATACCCCTCACGGTGTCGAAAATAAATGTAAAATTTTTAACCCTTAAGTTTTTTTACCCTAATTTTTTTGAAAAATATTTTTTTTAAGTCGCTATATTTTTAAAATATGTGGGTAGGTACAAGACACATACATGCTAAATTTTAAAGTGATCGAACGAAAGGTGTAGCCGGAGAGCATGCGACAGGACGGACGGACAGACACTCGCAGGAAAATATAAGGGTCCTTGGTTTTGCCTACGGACCCTAAAATTAATAAACTACTTGATAGGAGGAAGCTATGTGCCACTCTAGTAGGCAATATATTTTAATTTACATCCTTTTATTAATATCTCGGAGAATTGATTTTCCCGGGAAAACTACTATATGATTAAATTCCTATGGAAATGGACTCCATTTTTGAATTGTTTCGTCTTCAGGATTTTTTTTGAATTATTATTGCTTCGGAGCTTACGGGAGGTAACGGAAGCTACGTGATTAGTGATGTGAGTCGGGAATATTCCCAGTGGGAAGGGAATTTAAAAATGGGAATATTCCTGGGAATATTCCCGATGATTTTTTGGGAATATACCTTCAAATTGGGAATTTATAAAAATGTGAAATATTTAACAGGGTGGCCACAGACCGGGAAAACCGGGAATACCGGGAAAAGTCAGGGAATTTCGGCCGACAGGGAATAGTCAGGGAAAAGTCAGGGAATTTTGTCATAGGTCAGGGAAAATCTACCGGCAATTAAAATCCTTATTTCATTATTTTAAAGCACAGAAACCTTAACTTTCTCGAAATTTCTAATGAAAATAAAAAATGCTGTATTTGGAACAAAGGCAGAAGGATTAACGACCTCTATACTTGGAAATTATATCAAAAAATCCCGTCATGTACTTACCAGCAAGTTACTAAAAGGGTTTCTTCGGTCATAAGAATTCATAAGTACATTATTATTAATTATTATTTTTTTTTTTTGGGTTTGTCCTCATTTTTTGGGGGGTAAAATGGCCGCCATTTTGGAAACGCAATATATATTTCTAATCTACATTTCAATACCTTTGAAATGATACCCAACTTGAAAATTACAAATATAAAATATTGCGATATACTCGCAATTGATCGCAGATCGTAGAAATTTGGAGTGTTTAAGTCCGCAATAGTTTTTCTGTTTTTGGGCAAAATATTTAACTTGTATACCAAATTTCAAGTCTACAGCTTCTGTAGGTCGGGAGATATACTCCAAGATGCGACGGACGGACGGACGGACGCAGTGGTGTATCCAGGGGGGCACAGGGGGCACGTGCCCCCCCCCCCCCCCCCCCAGACCCGATAGAGTAAAAAAAAACGCCGTATTTTCATTCACCTCATATTCAATTTTACCTCAGAAATGCATAAAAGCGCTGTTTTGAAGGGTCAAATTTTCAAAATTTTCCGGGGGAGGGCCGCCGGACCCCCCGCCATGGATTCCCCCCTCCCAATAATTAACTGCAGACGACGCCCATGACTTACAGTAATAAATTGTACTGCAGTAAGCATCAGCATAACATTTTCTAACAAATATACGTTCTAAAACAGTTATTGTTACTTGGGCGCGGAAATTTTTTTTTGTGGGGGGGGGGGGGCGTGGGGGGAGCTGCTTTGTTGAATAAGTAGTTCCCTTTTATTGTTTTCACTACGAATGCCCCCCCCCCCCCCCAATCTAAACTGACTTAAAATGTGCCCCCTCCAGACCTAGCCGCTGGATACGCCACTGGACGGACGAACTACCAAAAGCATAAGGGTTTCTAGGGCGACCTCGAAACCCTAAAAATCGGTCTGAGACAACTCAGACAAACTTTCTTATAAACGAGTTCATAATTACTTAGCCCAGTTTATTTCCATTTAATAGTTTTCGTATGTGCATTTAATATTTATTGAACATTTCCTCAAAATGTATCATAAAAATGACTTCTCCTGGGCAGGGAATTGAACCCGGGCTCTCTCCGTCCGCGTTTTATGCATTTTTCTCAGGAACTAGATTTTTCCAGGAAAACGGCTTATATTGTTAGATTCGTATTTAAATGGACTACATATTAATTTTTTTTTATCAAAATCGTCGGAACCGTTTTTGAGAAATAATTTTTTTTCACGTTTATTCAGAGTTTTTGGGGGGTAGCGCCCCCACATTTAGAGCTAAAATTAATTTCTCGATTTCGCCTCGGCGTATGATTTTTCTTAACATGTTGTGCCAAATTTCGTCAAAATCGGCCCAGCAGACGCCTGGAGCCTAAACCAGGGGTCTGCACAGACAGACATTTTTTAAAAACCACTTTATTGGACTCAGAGGACCTCAAAAATAAAAATAAAATCAAAATCGAATTTTTGCGCCATCACAATACTTTCTCTTTTACATGAGAAAGTAAAAATACGTGAATTGTTACTTTCTAGGATAATAAGGAAAGGTTACGATTAGTTTATACTTTTTAGCGTTGAACAGGAAAACGCTTAACAGGAAAAATCGGTGTGGACCCGACAAAATACTAGACATAAGAAAAATCATACCCCACGGCGAAGTCGAGAAATGAATTTTAGCTAGCAATTTGGGGGCGCTACCCCCCAAAAAACTCTGAAAAAACGTGAAAAAGAATTATTTCTCGAAATTGTTTAGAGTTAAAAAAAAGAAAAAAAAAAAAAAAAAAAAAAAAAAAAAAGTAGTCCATATAATAAATACAAATCTAACAATTTAAGCCGTTTTCATGGGAAAAATAGCTTTAAACGCGGACGGAGAGAGCCCGGGTTCGATTCCCCGCCGAGGCGAAGTTATTTTTATGACAAATTTTGATGAAATGTTCAATAATAATTAATTTTTTCTACGAAAACATGAAAACTAATATATGAAAAACATTGGGCTAAGTAATTATCAACTTGTATATGTATTCTATTTTAGCTTGATGATCTCTAACTTTTTAAAGGTTAATCTTGTAAACTAAATATCGATAATGGTCAGGGAAAACCTGAAGTAGGTCAGGGAAATGTCAGGGAAAAGTCAGGGAATTTTGTCAAGCAATGTTAGTGGCCACCCTGTTTAATATTTCTGTAGTTTAATTAAATAAATAAAAACAAATTGGAACAAAATTATTTTGAAAAGAAATTAAATAATTTTTAAGAAATAATTAATTTTAAGAAATTTGTACAAAGAAATTTTCAAAATGCTTGAAATGTCCAGAGAAATGAAGTTGTTTAAAAACAAAATAAATAAACTAATATATAAACAAAACATTTGAAATAGACAAATGCGGCCAAGTACCAGATCACAAAACATTTCCGTGCCTAGGCCTATTCCTATTATGCAGAGCCAATGTTGGTACCTTCATTATCAGAATCTTCTTTGCCAGTGTTTCTCCAAATAAAATGGCTTTCTGAGACCCATTATTGCTAATAAATGTTCCATTTATTTTTTGTTTACAAATAATTAGATTTTCATTAATAAATGCTTCAAAATAATATTTGTTTGTATAACTTTCATTGTATTTGTGAAATGGTTTATCTACGATTGATACAAAATATAAACATTATATCTCTGTTTAGATGCGTAGAAAGTGATAATTTACGTAATTGTATTCATTGCGCATGCGCGTCTCATAGTTCTGAAGAATTCCTCTTCTTTACCACGCTAGCGCGGTAAAGAAGAGGAATTCTTCAGCTTTACGCACGATTAGCGAGTTTGTTTACATTTAACAAGACTAATTTGCTGTTTGTTTAATAAAAGTAATTTTTATATCGAGTTTTTTTGTGAATATCAATGAGTGATTTAAGTGATTATGACGAATATGAGGAGAATAATACGCCTCCCGAAATAATTCGGCACAAAATACAACTAATGAATTAATGTTATCTTTATCAAAAGAGAAATACGAACTTGTATATTATTTTTAAAGTTATTTATTAAAAAGTTATTTATTTATAAAGTTTTTATTATTTTTGGAAGTTTATTATTTTTTGCTGTATTTATTATTTAAATCTAACAATCGTAGATAAAATGGTTTTCATTGTTTTAAAAATTATTCATTTTTGAATGAATAATGTCTTTATTTTCTAAAAAATAATAATTGTTTAAGAAATAATTATTTTTCTTATATTATACAAATCAAGTTTAATTAGACTTAATTTATGTATACTTAATAAATAATTAATTACATCGGCACTATAACTACTATTTATTTAGGTTTTACTAAAAACCATAAATTCCTGGGAATTTATAAAACTTCCCAGGAATATTCCCAGGGAATATTCCCTCGATATTAAATTCCCGGGAATTTTACATCACTATACGTGATCGACCTAAAAATCTTTAGGTCTCCGATTTCAAAAATTCTAAGACAGAAATCCGTTTTAGACATCCGGGAACATTTTGGTTCCGCGTCTGCCTGTCGGTCTGTTTGTCGCTTTATTTTTGCGAACCATCATATCTTAAACACTACCCGTCCGATTTTAATGAAATTTGGATGGTATAGATCATATTTACTCCATTGTTGGTCCCATACATTTCAACCTTGGTCCAAGTTTCAACCTTCTGCGCTCATTTGTTTCTCTTCTACATCCGCACAAACATACATTTATATACACCTACAGCTTCATAAGTGCTTATCTAATTTGTATGAAACTTTTATAGTTTATCGAAAGTAACCTGCACATAGCCCCAGATTAATTTGAACCGTCTGCGCTCTTTAACTTTTGCTAAATTGATACTTTAATTCATGTAAATAATCAAAACAATTTTGACAGATTAAAAAAAATGGGGGAAACAAAGAAATTATAGATCCTATCAATATTATATATGTGCCACACCGATTGGCAGTCTATTTTTAAAGTTGATCATTAGTGGGTGAACATTGAACATTATGTTTACTTAGTTTTGCTTCACAGATCAATCATAATATACATCCCGCGTGTTTTCTACGACTTATTTTAAACGGTAACAGGCTTCAACTACAGTTATTTGTGTTTTGATTAGTTTTAGGTAACTTTTCATTATAATAAGTAGAATATTTAAATGATTGTAATACGTCCTATTATGTTTATTTATTTATCCGCTTCTCAGGTAAATTATCTTGTCGATCTTTTCTCCGAGCTGTTAACAACTCTATATATCTTCTGTAAAGACAACTTGTTACTCTTGTTGACTATTGTCTACTTGAAATTCTATCTCCAATGGAGTGTCAATTGTTCGACCTCGTTGAACAACCTCTTAAGGTGCCTCACGTCTTCTTGACTTCAACCAATCCCATATCTCGCTTTTTTGAACTCGCCTCCTCCAACCTGTTAATTACAAAATAAAGTAAATTTCAGGTTACCCTTAATAACTCAAGGAAAATGTTTTAGTTTTGTATTTATTTATAAATAGTATTAGGCTCTTAAAGGTCGACCAAGAAGTCATGGAAATCTGAGAGTGCGCTAGTGTCGTTGTTTTGTGTCATTTATAGTCTGTTTTTAATAAAATAGACCACTGTCAAAAAACACAGTGTTGTTCTTTTGTTATTATAAATTTTATATTTTTTAATATTTTTTTGCAACAGGCAACACTGTACCTGATAACATATCACTAATAGTATACGATAATATCTTTATATTATTATTTATTAATTATTCATAATAATATTCTTTAAATCTAAATCGATTTCTTCATTCTTTAATCTATTTTTTTCTTCCTCTTTATTTCTGAGTTTGTTACTTTTTTATTTCTGGATTTTAATTATTACTTTTTTGTGAATTATTTTTGTACTATTACCTCTCTCGGATTGTTTTTGGCAATTTTCTCTTTGGTAAATTAAATTTCCTGGTATTATTATAAAAACATGGATAATATTACGAATTCAAAATTAGGAAGAAATTATAAACATAATGAGATTTTAAGATAAGTTTCACTGGTTATTATATTTATAAAAAATATAATGGGGAAAAACAAACTAGAAATTTGCTAATATTATTTTGATTTATTGTCATAGAAAGCAATAATTTTTATAATAAAAAATACGTATTAGGTTTGTTCCAATCCCGTTATTTGTAGCATCCTTTGCATTTACACCATCCCATGGATTTGTGGATCGTACAATAATCTTTTAGGACAGTTGTGACTATAATTCGTACTGTATAAAAAGAAACAAAACAGGAAACCTAACAGATTGGAAACCTTCCTGTTGTTATTTGTGAGATTTGACATAACTGCGCATGTGAAATGGGTATTGTCTTAGCACCCGACTCTACTGACTTCGGGAATACACGGAAGTTCCGACTTTAAACGAAGCTAAGCTTCCAGTTTCTCCCGTGTTCATGACTTCTTGGTCGACCTTTAGTAGCTTGTACAAATATTTAATTAATGTGGCAATTAGAATCAGAGGTTTCTGTGATCATACACTTCGCTTCTCCGGTTGGCTATTTTACTCATCACATACTACTAAATTTGTGATTTTCACAATCATGGGTAATTTTAAGCCTTTAAAATAACTCGTTAGCTATAGTGAAATATTTTTTTTAGCTTACCACTTTTCTCATATAAGTAGCTTATATAAAGAGAAAGTATTTTGATGACACGAAAATTCGATTTTGAGATTTTCTTCGATGTTCACGTTTTGAGATCCACCGACTCCAAAGAAGTGTTTTTTAAAAATGGTTATCTGTCGTTTGTTTGACGTGTGGAGCCAAAATTACCCGCCCGATTTTGATTAAATTTGGCATATATATTCAGAAAAATGAAATGCCGATGTCTTATCGAAGTTTCAATTTAGCGCTTAATTTTGAGGCGTTCCCCTAAAAAATTCTCTTAAAACTGTAAAGTCGATTTTGATTCTTTAGTACATATAAATACGTATCTAACCTAATAAGTTGTTTTCCCTGGAAAAATCCTGTGTCTGAGCTGTCCATAATCTCTCACTCGATCGTAGATAATATGTATGCATACTAGCCCAAACGACTCGCTTTGCGCGCACTATTCGTCTAGAGTCTCAGAAGCTCTCCATGGTCTCAGAATAATGGTTTCCTTGAGTAACCTCTATTTTTTACTTCAAGCTTTCAATAATATTGGTCATTCTGCGTATTATGTTCTACAGTCATTGTCAAATATTTCGGGCCTACAATAATTATTCTGATTTATCATTACTACTCGCTGACTGAATTTTAATTCCTTGTCTACTTTCTTATCTTGACAGTGTAACGTGTAACTGGCCATGGTTAAAGCTGGAAACAGTTTGGTGTCCTGAAAAGGACTTATGATTAAACGAAAGATTATTGTAAAAATTTGAGAGACACCAAGGGATGTGACATCCCTTGGTGTCTCTCACAAATTGTCTAGCCTATTGCAGTGTGCAAACACGGTTTTAAATTGCTGATGTGTTATTCGAGCCAAGCAAGAATGGCGGTATGAGAGCACGCTCGTCAATGATAAGCCATATGTCAATCTGATCTTTTTGATCTGGTAAAGGTCCAGAGTTGGGTGGGCATCGTCGGGCCCCTGATGAGTCGGACGCGACGAAACGATGCAGGACATGGCGTAATGCCGAGCCAACATCTTAATGATTTAATGTCTAATGTTGAAACAGTTCCAACATGATTTGTGTTGCCACGCAAGCGTGACACATAGGATTGGTGTCTCACCAAACACATAGGATGGTGTCGCTCATAGATTGGTGTCTCTCACAAATTGTCTAGCCTATTACAGTGTGCAAACACGGTTTTAAATTGCTGATATATATATATATATATATATATATATATATATATATATATATATATATATATATATATATATATATATATATATATATATATATATATATATATATATATATATATATATATATATATATATATATATATATATATATATATATATATGCGCTTCGGAGAATCTTGTAAAGATTCGTTGTTTTATCGTCGTTTATTCTAAATGTCTAGTTTAACATCTAGCATAATTGACTAATTAAATCCTTGTGAGTTTACGTTGTTTCTTTGTTTCATATAATGAGAAGCTTTGATGCTTGACATGTAACCTACATTTCTTTGTCCAAATTTATGTCAATAGTTGTTTGAAAAAAATCACGAAAATATTGCTTATAATTTTCTTTTTATTTTTAAAGTGTCAATTTGGGGTGATATTTCATCCCTATTAAACTAACATTTTGAATTATTTTTTACCCCAAATTGACACTTTAAAAATAAAAAGAAAATTATACATAAAAAGGGGACCACATATATTTATATTTTACATATAAAATGGATAAAATATTTCTTTATTATTAAAATTGAATTGGTTTGAAATACATGTGTTTTTAGTTTATTCCTTCTTTTTTTTTAAATCGTATTTTTACTTAATGTAAATTCATGAACTCGTGATGTTAATTAAATTCGAGATTCTTCAGTTGAGTGGTTGTTAAAAGTTTTAAATTTGTATTAAAGTTTCATATTTGTATCGTTCAATGGTTTTGTTCCATGCAAGTCAAATTGAGTAACTATATGAGTTGTATGTTTTATAAATTCTGCCACAATTTATTTCTATTTCTTCTAATAAATATATATTTATACAATATATGTATATTTATATCATATATATTTATATGTATTATGTACATTTTTTTTTGTCTTTAAATATAATATTTCATGGACCAAAATAAATTTCAGACTGCAGTCAACAATTTTTGGTCTCGTGGTTGTCTGTCAAAAATAGTGGTTTTTAAGAAATGTCTGTCTGTAGTCTGTGCAGACGCGTGGAGTATAAACTAATGGGCCGCTTTTGTCGAAATTTGGCATACATATTCAGAAATATCATACCCGAGGCGAAATCGAGGAATAAATTTTTGCCCCAAATTTGGGGGTGCTAAAAACAGAAATAACGTACAAAAATATTATTTCTCGAAAACTCTGTTCCCGATTTTGGTTAAAAAAATATTAAATGTGTTCCATTTGAATACGAATCTAACGATATGATCCGTTTTCCCGGGAAAAATTTAGTTTCCGAGATTTTAATGAAAATAAATCTGATTTGGTTGAAAATGGAAAACAAAAAGATAAATATACTGGTCAAGTGTGATATAAATATGCTAGTCAGTGCACAGCGAGGGTCCGCAGGCAACACTGTATTGTTTAAGTAGCATACCTACTGATGGTGCTTTTTAAAATACTAAAAAGCAAACTTTGAACTATCCTATGGGTCTGATATTCTCAAAACACATAAACAAACTTCTGATAAAGATTTTTTTGCCACTGAACTGGACTACAACCACACATAAATACATCGAAAAGACCATAGTTATAAAAAAAAAAACGTATTTTGTCAATAAAAACAATCTTATTTTTTTTCGAAATTTCCAAAAAGTGGTATATTCACTTTTGGTCGAAGAATGTTCAGGAATTTTACAGATTTTTTGCACTTTACATAAGTGAGATAGAAGGGGGGCACTTTTCACACCCACTTAAAACTTGCTTACGCTCGTCCTGTCAAAGCTTAAATCCAAAAATTATATATATTTGTAATCAGCTCGACTTACCCTTTCATATACCTCACACGGTTTCCAAAAAAAAAAAATATTTTTTTAACCCTTAAGTTTTTTATCCTAATTTTTTAAGTCGCTATGTTAAACGTTTTTAATTTTTTTTTTAATTAAATGAGACATTATGGCATTTAAATAGAGTTTCAACAATATGAGAAAGTTTGTCTGAGTTCTCTCGGATTGATTTTTAATTAATTAGGTCATTATAATTATATGTACTTAATTTCAAGAAAAATAGTCAATTGTGTAGACGTGATCACTATGTATTGTTATAGTGCCGTTATCGTTTTTAAAAAAATAAAAGATGATAGATAAAATTGCAAATGTTTTCTATCGAAGTATTTTCTTTTGTTGTTTTCATTTCATTTATATGAGTGCAACATGCTGTCTAGTCGCATTCGGCTAGTTGACTAGATAACTCTACTCGGAACCGGAACTGAACGTATTTTTGTTTGTTTGGTATACTATTGAGTTAACGGATTCCGGAATGTTAAAATGGTTACATTCAATTTACATTTTGAGAAAATGGATTTAAATTTGTAAATTTAAGATGTTATTTTGTGGACAAGTCTAGGTGGAAGTAGACTAGGTTATGTGAGTTTAAAGACACCTGACGATAACCAGGCACACCGGCCCCCATCCAACAAAGCTTCTAATATACGACCCAACACCCTACCTCTACATCCACACAGTTTACTTGGCTCGTGCACAACCACTTAGACTCGTCCTGTATTCGCCCACTTGGATTTTTGATACAAACCAGATTATTTGACTGCGTAAAAATATGTTTCATAATTATTCCCTTATTTAATTGATTAACTAGGCATCGCGTGGCTCTATCATTGAAGCGAGCGTATTGCAATAAAATACTGGCTATTGAAATTTGTTGATCATGATGAATGTCATAGTTGAAGATAAGTGGAAGAGGGTAGTGTGGGGAAGAGTGGGGGTACTCGGTACAAAGCTTTACTTCCTAAACAATCCTACAGACCACACGACTATAAGAATCTTAACCACCCGTCATAGCTTTTAAACAATTATTATAAATGTATCACTTCATTACTCAAATACTACTGCTTGTATCAAGTTGAAATTTGACATACTTGTTTCAATTGTACTTTAGACGATGTACATAAAGTTTTATTACAATCGTTTGGTTAGAACGTAAGATATCGGTAAAAAGGTTGTTTTCTCTATTTTAAACGTTTAGGTCCGCTTTAATAGTTTTAGCGATCTCTATTAATTCATAGCAGTGTCGTTGTTGGTTTTACTAAAAAATGTTATTTGTAAAAAATGTTCGTCTCATCGAATAGGTGATGATAGAATTTTTTCCCGTCCTGGAATTCCAATTTTAAATTTAAAGCTCACGTTTACGCGAGCATTGCGCGCGAACTCTTGGACGGACCACGCTGTCCAACGAACTTAGCCTGAGTATTAGTAAAAGGAAGATGTATACCAAATTTCAACTAAATCGGTCAACTTTTACTCAAGTTATCGTCGGACACGTAAACGTTACACACAGACAGACAGACAGACAGACAGACCAGATGCATATTTCGTTGAATGTAAGAAGCTCGCTTACGCTCGCTTCAATTATTTTGATTATTTTATCATAATTTAACATAAAAAATAACTTTTCCTCGACGGGGAATCGAACCCGGCCTCTCTCAGTCCGCGTTTAAGGTATTTTCTAAGGAAATAGACGTTTTATTTGAGGATACGATGTAAGGTGTCATAGCTGATGGAAGTTACTATTTCGCGGAAGAAAGTCGAAGAAGTATACATATATATATTAAGCCGCAAGAAAAGGCGGACATTGTTTAATGCAGGATAGGGGGATGGGGGGAGGCGAAGTATGTATATATCATCAGTCGTTGAGGATCAACGACTGTGTTTTTTACTTTCTCATATAAAGAGAAAGTATTGTGATGGCGCGAAAATTCGATTTTGATGGATTTACACGTTTTAAGGTCTCCTGAATTCAAAAAAGTGTTTTTTTTTTTTGTTTTTTTTAAATGTCTGTTTGTCATCTGTCTGTGCAGACGCCTTGAACCTAAAAATACTGGGCCAATTTTGATGAACTTGGGCACACTTGTTCAGAAAAATCATACCCCTAGACGAAATGGAGTAATGAATTTTAGCTTCAAATTTGGGGGCAATACCCCCAAAAAGTGAAAAAAGTGAAAAAAAAAAAAAAAAAAAAATCATTTCTCAAAAACGGTTCCGACGATTTTGATTAACAAATTCTAAGATGTTGTCCATTTAAATAATGTAAGGCGTTTTTCCAGGAAAAATCTAGTACCTTAGAAAATAGCTTTAAACGCGTACAGACGGCTTTAAACGGGTTCGATTACCCTCCGAGAAGAAATTATTTTTATGATTAATTTTGATCAAATGTTCAATAATAATTAAATGTACCCACGAAAACTTGAAGACTAATAAGTGGAAAATGCTGGGCTAAGTAATTATGAACTCATATTATATATGAGAAAGTTTGTCTGAGTTGTCTCGGACCGATTTTCTCCAATGTGTGATAAGAGACTCAGCATGAAAGAGGTGTACTTCAATAACCAAAGAACGTCTTCACGCAAATATAGTACATGTGTACTTCGACTTGTAGTCGAATTAAGTGTACTTAAGACTTCTTAAGTGTACTTTCGAAGTCTATCCTGTAACTTCTAGCTTTTCTGAAGACGGCAGTTTTATCTGAAGGCAGTTTTAGAACAACCGAAACCGGTCAGTTGTTAATTACAAATTAACAGGTGAAAACGTTGTTTGGATATTGAACTTTACACCTGTTTCATGATATAACATAGCACGAAACTGAGATGGTTGTTCATTAAGGCAAGGAGTGGATCTATAATTAGTTAAAAGCAGAGACCAAGTACCCACTTTACTACAAAAAGAACACAAAGTCTTGTAAAAGTAAAAATGTTAAAAACAATTAACAAAATTGTTATAGCAACACATATTGTCATTAAAGTTTATTTCTTTGTTAATTTGAAGGTCAATTGAACCTTATTATTTCTTCTAATGGAATTGTTAACGCACCGCGTTGAATAATCATCATTGCTACTATTAATATTATTATTGACATTTTTATGTCTTGCTATGGTACATAACCTCGAAAAGCGTTACCAAAAACTAGCGTTACACGAGTAGGGAAGATATAGGAACAGGGAGTTAGGAAGATATAGAAGGTGTTCAATCGAGTCTACCTGCTCTCAGTATAGGTATAGTGTCTCCCACTACCACGCTTGGTAGGGCCTATCCCCCCCTGCCCTCCCCATCGGCTACCTACCACGTCTCACTCTCTTCGCTTCTCCACTCGCTACCACTATAGTAGTCGCTCACGAGCCCCCCCCCCCCCCCCCCCCCCCAACTACAACTTCTACCGCTCGTTCTACTGCTTCGGATTTGCATCGGACAAACGCCATAACCCTTGGAATTTTATTCCTAATAAACTTACATACATCAAATTTATTTTTTTACATTATTATTTTTTATTACTTCCATGAAAATGGAAGTATGGTGATACCCTCCAAAACGTGATTCCGAGATCTCTGTGAAGGAGGGGTCTTACGGACCCGGGGGTATCATTGAAATCCGTTTCATATACATGTATGTCTGTGCGTACGTATGTATGTACGTACGTACGTTCGTTCGGAACTTAAAACCTTTATAACATCGCTTCAAGACATCGTATTGAGATGCGGTTTTCGGCATTTTTTAGAACTTTGGACGGAAAAACTGATGGCGCAAACCCGAACATCGTAGCTTACGACGTTTCGGAGCTACAGTCACTTAAGCACGAAATCGGTCTGTCGACGATAACTTTAGTAGGCTTTATTTGATTTCAATTTCCTTTGGGGTATATATGTGTCCTATATGGTAGATTGTACCTATACTTTTTGAGCAAAATCGGACAAGCGGTTTGGGAGATATTGGTATTTTAGTGTTTTTTTAAAGGTTTTTTCGGAACCAAATTGCGGCTAAACTGAAAGTCGTATCGAAAAGCGGATAACACCAGTTTAACCAATTTTAAATAATCTACAACTTTTGTCATATGACTTTTTGTCGTAGGACCATCCCTTCTACCTTAAATAGTAATTTTTGTTAAATTTTCGACTTTGAGCTCTTATATTATTCGAAATAATTGACCGATTTATTTCGGAACCAAATTGCGGCTAAACTGTAAGTCGTATCGAAAAGCGGATAACACCAGCGGTAACTGATTTTAAAAGATCTACAACTTTGGTCCTATGACTTTTTGTCGTAGGACTATCCCTTCTACCTTAAATAGAGACATGTTTTTCAGTTTTTTGTTAAATTTTCGACTTTGAGCTCTAATATCGTGTGCAATAATTGACCGATTTAATTTCTGATTGGGGTGCTTAATGCCCTTTAAAACGAATATTTATTATTGTAATTATTTGTAGTACTTATAAAGAAGAATCGAAATTTAAAAGTAAAAAAATACCGTCTTATTTACTTTGTAAACAATCATTTTTATCGGCTGATTTTAAATTCTTTTTTTGAAATCCCGGATTGTATTGCAAAACTATAATCGATATTAGCTGTTTGTACGATGTAGTTTACACTGAGTTCTCTCTTGCTCACGTATTGACACCACAACATTTCATGGAAGTCATGTGTGGGATTTCCACACCGGTACTTTTTGTTAAACTATAATTTTTTTGCATTCATTATAAAAATATGGGTGAAGAAGCTAAAAGATTATTTCTTAATAAACTGGAAAAGAAGAAAAGTACTTTCGTTCTTCGTGCACTACATATGTTCGATTTAATTCCTAATTTACAAACGCAAGAATCTGCACGCTCGAATTTTTTGACACTTTCATGTCTTTACTTTGGCACATAAACTGGAAAAGCGTTACCAAAAAACGAATTTGGTGTCGTTACATGAAAATGTCTCACTGTCTTGCAGACTCGTATATGCCAGCAATTTTTGAGTTATTATTATTATTATGGATTACCACAATCAATCTCTGCTAGCCAGCTATCCAGAAATGGATTACCAGAAGCAATCTCTGCTAGCCGGCTAACAGAGAGTACGAACGCTTTGTAATCTATAGACTAAGGTTATTAATTATCTCGATTGAGTGCAATATAGCCAGATTTAATGGAATCGGTTTGAGTTACTATAATATGCCCAAAAGGTTACAGAGATTTGAATCTAGCATATTCATGTGATTCTAAATTGAATTATTACATAGTCTGTTAAATTTTGGAATAAACATGATGAGTTTATTGTAGTTTGCATTAGTTTGGCCTTTATGTTATCATTAAAGTTAGATCGGATTGATACGTAATACTATCTCTCGGTCGGTCCGGAATTAATTAATTGTATTACCGTTAATGAGTTGTATGTATTTTGTCGTGAATCTATTTCATAGGTAATTTCAAGCTCTGAAATATTTATATTTTAGTGCAAATTTAATTAAATGTAAATAAATTAAATGTAAATAAATCAACATGAATTTTTTTGACATCAGTATTAATTTAAATTATTTTTTTAATTTTTGGTTTCGAGCTTACCGAAGGTAAACGGAAGCTATGTGATCGTTCTGAAGAACGAAAATATTGTCTTCGATTGATACGAAGTATAAACATTATATATCTGTTTATATGCGTAGAAAGTGATTATTTTCGTAGCTGTATTCTTTGCGCATGCGCGTTCATGATGAGGTGATGAATTCCTCTTTTTTTACGCCCTAGGTCGGAAAAAAAGAGGAATTCTTCACCTTAACGCACGATTAGCGAGTTTGTTTACATTCTAGTTTGCTGTTTGTTTAATTAAAGTAACTGTTAATATCGAGTTTTTAGAGAAACAATGAGTGATTTAAGTGATTATGAAGAAAATGAGGAGAATTATACGCCTTCCGAAATAAATAATTCTGCACAAAATACAACTAATTAAATAATGTCATCTTAATCAAAAGAGAAATACATACTTATATACCTACAGGAAGTTTATTAATTTATTTTTCTTTAATTATTATTAACATCCACAATCGTAGATAATGTACGGTATGCAACTCGTGCGAAAACTGCATTTTGCATTGCTCGTATGTGGTTTTACTACACTCGCATGACTTTCCACACTAGCCGCGTAATGTACTAATGGGGCCGATTTAATAAATTCTTTGACAAAACTGCGTTTCTGACACCATGGAACATTATTGGTTTCTTGTCTCTCTGGCGCTCAATTTTTGAGAACTAATTTATTTAACTGTTTCCTCCGTTTTTTATATATGAGCAAAATTGTTGATTGATTTTTTACACGAATTAAAGTATCAATTTAGCAAAATTTAAATAGTGTAGACGGTTGAAATGAATTTGGGGCTATCTGAGGGCTACTTGCGACAAACCATCCAAATTTCAAAACCATCACATTAGTACTTTTGAAAATATAGGTTTAAGTAAATGTAGGTATGTTTGTGCGCACGTGGGAGAGAAACAAATGGGTGTGGAAGGCTGAAACTTATAAGGGTACCAACAATGGGTCTAATTGTGACCTACCATCCAAATTTCATTAAAATGAGATGTGTATTTTTTTTTAAGATATTGTAAAAATTGACCGACAGATAGATACGGAACCAAAATTGTTTCCTGATGTCTGAAACGGATTTCTGTCTTGAAATGTTTGAAATCGGAGACATAATAAATTTTTAGCTTGGATGTAAAACCAAAAAAAAAAACTATTTTTAAGGCGTTTTTATCGACATTAACAGTTTTTAACGTTTTTTTTTTTCAGACCGACAAACAAACAAGGATCCAAAAATGTTCTCTGATGTTTTTTTTTTTTTTTTAATCAATTTCTTTATTGGAAAAAGTTAACAATAATAAGGGTATCTGCAGCGATTTTAAATAATGATTTTAATTGGACAACAATTTGTGGGTAATAACAGTTTTCAAGGCCATTTTGTTGCTAATGCGGCTGCGGCCGACTTTTGTGGAGCCAACCCAGCATTAGCTTTGTTGATTGAGGAAACCGCAGAAAGCTCAAATCAGGTTGGCCAGACTCGAGTCCTTCCAGATGTGAGGTTCAGAAACCTCACATTTGGTATTTATAGATTTTAGTTATTAGGTGCAGTAATGTGTTATGGTTTATAATTAATGTCTTCTATGAATTTTATAGTTTTCTTTAAATTTTAAATTTTTTTTGAAAATAATATTTCTAAAAAATTTTTTGTTATTTTTTTGTTATCTTCTTCTATGTTTAAGTCTGAATAAAGTTTTTTTTCTTTTTTCTATATTTCCAGTACATTCAGTAAGAATGTGCTGGATATTTTCTTCTTTTGTTGGACAGCTGAAACAAATAGGTGAATCGCTTAATCCAATCATATAGTTATATCGTATACATCTACAGTGAAAACTTCTCATTCTATTGATTTTAATGATATCACATCGATTTATATTACATTTCCAAAACCATGGTGTTTTAATTATATTAGGGTTGTATTTTTTGTAATTAGAACCTTTATTATTTTCTTTATAGTTATTATTCCATTTATTTTTCATGTCGCATTTGAGAAAAGATTTTATATCAGTATTTAAAACTTTCATGTCAAGTTCTATTGTTGTAGGTTCTTTAGCTAATTTGTCGGCTATTTCATTTCCAGAAATACCCTGGTGAGATTTAATCCATATAAAATCGATTGTTTTATGTTGTGATATGTTCTCCGATGCAAAAACGGATTTCTGTGTTATCATTTTTAAAATCTGAGACATAAAAAATTGTCGTTCTTCAGAACGATCACATAGCTTACGTTACCTTCGGTGAGCTCGAAACCAAAACAAAAGACGATTTTTAAGGTATTTTTTTAACGGCATTAACAGTTTCAATGTTGTTTTTACTGGTCTTATATTACTTTGCTTTGTAAGTTTCATCGCACATTTCCGTTTCCCCAATTTTGAACCACTTCCCGTGATTCAATCTTCCCCAAATTTTGCACATAGATACAACTATGGTGAAGAATACAGAAATCAAAAGAACAAAAAATAAAAACAAAATGGCGTCAAATTTATTTGCTTTTTAAATATCATCGCACACCTATTACCCTAATTTTGAACCACTTCCCGTGATTCAATCTTCCCCAAATTTTGCACATAGATACAACTAAGGTGAAGAATACAGAAATAAAAAAAAACAAAAAATAAAAACAAAATGGCGTCAATTTATTTTGCTTTTTAAGTTTCATCGCACACCTATTACCCCAATTTTGAACCACTTATCGTCATTCAATCTTATAATATCAAAGATACAACTAAGGTGAAGAATACAGAAACCAAAAAAAAAGAGAAAAAGTTGAAAATAAGACCAGTTTTGAAAGATGGCATTTTTATATTAATTATTATTATTTTAGTCTGAAATAGCTTAATTTAATGTTAGAGAGTCACTTGATGACAAAGGTATTGTGGGTTCACCTACATATATTTAGATATTTACAGTGATACGACCTGAATGGATTATTTACATGTCAATATTGTCTGGATTGAAAGGTGGTTTTATTGTAGTTGATTTGATTGTTATTTGTTAATTAGTGTGTCTGTGTTGTTTGACCTCAGCTTCAGTCCTTTAATTAATTTCAACTGTAATTAAATCAATCAAATCTTGTCTTCGGGTCAAGGTTTGTCTTTATCTATATTAATATTCCTAACAATCAGTCGCATATTCTTACTTAAGATTTGGTAAATGAAAAAAAAAAAAAAGTCCGTCAATTAGTGTGGCACATAGCTTCCTCGCGTCCTATTTTGTATACTTTAATGATTTTATACTTTTACAACCTATTATTGTCTAATTTATTCAATTTCCTGTCAAAATTGTTTTAATTTTTTACATGAATTGAAGTATCAATTTAGCAAAATTTAAAGGGCATAGACGGTTAAAATTAATCTGGGGCTATCTGCGGTCTACTTTCGTCAAACCATCAAAATTTTATAAAAATCAGGTTTTGTTCGCATGCTGAAGAGAAACAAATGCGTGCATAAGGTTTTAACCTTATATGGGACCCAACAATGGACTAATTATGACCTACCATCCAAATTTTATTAAAATCGGACTAGTAGTTTTTAAGATATGTTTGTTCGCAAAAGTTGAACGATAGACCGACAGACAGACACGATTTCTGTCTTGTAATTTTTATTATCGTGGACCTAAAAATTTGTCGTCCTTCGGAAAGGTCACATAGCTTCCGTAATAATCGGTAAGCTCGGAAGCAAAAAGTTATTTTACTACGTTTTTATTAGCTTGCTTTCCTGTTTGTTTGTTTGTCCAGTACAAATCTTGCAATCGATTTTTAACTAACTTCCGGAGTAGCTAAACATTTGAAATTTTTAGAATAGCTCAGAACACGATGACAATGCATTTATTTTAATACTTTTAGCCATCTTTCAGCAGAATTTAATTCGTTTTCAGCAAATTTTTCTGTATGGAAAGTTAGTTCGGAAAAAAACTGCAAGTTATCTTATTTGTTTTGACATATCCCATAGTATTTACAATCTTCATTTTGACTGGTTTCAAATTTGTGATTTTTTATTGAGGTAAACATTGAATGACAGCGAAAAGTAAACAAAGAAATAAATTAATTGACGTGTGACACCCAGGTTAGTTTACACTTGTACCATAGGTATAGGTTTAATTTTTCTGCATCTGTACTTCTTTACTTGTACACATTTTTCTTCTCTTACTGTCCCTACACAGGGGCATATCAATGACACGGTTTCTTTCCTCTTTTCAACATCAAGAATTCAAGAACCGGGGGCCGACCGCCCATGGCATCCGAAAAGAAGAGCAAAATCCTTAACAATCCCCCTCGATCTTGGTTGGGCTCATTTTTCTTCTCTCATCGTCCTCTAAAACTCTAAACGATGGCATATCTATAGCACGGTTTAGATTCAGTTTTGGCGAGATCCTTAGTACACAGATTTATATACTTTATCTACGATTAATATGAAATATAAACATTATATCTTTGTTTAGATGATGCATAGAAAGTGATTCTTTTCGTAGCTGTATTCATTGCGCATGCGCATAGTATTTACAATCTTCATTTTGACGGGTTTCAAATTTGTGATTTTTTTATTGAGGTAAACATTGAATGATAGCGAAAAGTAAACAAAGAAATAAATTAATTGACGTGTGACACCCAGGTTAGTTTACACTTGTGTCCTAGGTATAGGTTTAATTTTTCTGCATCTGTACTTCTTTACTGATACACATTTTTCTTCTCTTACTGTCCCTACACAGGGGCATATCAATGACACGGTTTAGATTCGTTCTTTAGGTTTAGAGTCGTTCATAATGAGGTGAAGAATTCCTCTTTTTTTCCGCCCTAGGAATTCTTTTCCTTAACGCACGATTAGCGAGTTTGTTTAAATTCTAATTTGCGTTTTTTTTTTAATTGAAGTAACTGTTTATATAGAGTTTTTAGAGAAACTGAGTGATTTATGTGATTATGAAGAAAATGAGGAGAATTATACCTCTTCCGAAATAATTAATTCGGCACAAAATACAACTAATGAATTAATATAATCTTAATCAAAAGAGATATATGTACTTACATACAGGAAGTTTATTAAATTTTTTTTTCTGTATTTATTATTAAAATCTACAATCGTAGATATAAAGTACGATACGCAACTCGTGCGAAAACTGCATTTTGCTTTGCTCGTGTGGTTTTACTGCTCTCGCTATCGCTCGGGTGCAAACTCCACACTCGCCTGAAAAAAGCTACTTTCCGCACTAGATGCGTAATGTACTATTTATGTATTAAAGATATTTTTGTCAAATTACATTTTTATAAATATAGTATGTAGATCTCGCAATTTCATAATTCAGAATATGGAACAGTGCTTTAAGAATACGACAATTTTAAAATTATGATTCGGGAACCATTTTAGTGTCTTACCATATGACTGTTGTTACTCAATAAACGTTAATGAATGTTATCTTTTATTAAGACCCTGTTGACTTAAATTGGCTTTTACACCTGCTTGGTTTAGGTGAAAGCCCGGTGTGCAAGCTGTGCGAGATATAGCTTTAGAGACCGCTTATCAGCAGGTGGACATTCTGCCCACTATAGAACTAAGTTTGCTTCCTCTATGCAAGCTGCTTGCTTTCTATGGACCAATTTGCCTTCTTAGTGGATTATAGAGCATTAATAAACACGTTTTGATAAACAGCGTTTGCAACATGGACCCGTATGTTACGTCTGACATGTTTCAGTAACCCGGAAGAAGAAGAAAAAGTCAAAATTAGGTTGAACCCGAATTCGGGGTGTTCATATGGAAAGGCCAGTAATAATTAAATTACATTTGAATTAAGTTTGTTCTTAATTTGTATTTAGTCTTTAATAGGAGAACCCAAAATTCGAGAAAATAACAAGGTTTTTGTTAATTAGAATGTCTTGTTTTTTTAATTACTTTTTTTAAGCCGTTTATTAGTAAAAATTTCCGTCGAAAATAATGTTCATTCCCCGCCTATATCATTTCCAACTCTTCCCTTATCGAAAAGTGAATGAATAAACCCCTTAACTTAAAAAAAAAAAAAAAAAACGTGTGGTGTCGCGGGACACCCGGTAGGAACGAAGTTCCTTACATTTTTCATTAAATATAAATGATAAAATCACACTGCTAAGTACGTATACATTGCTAACTACTTATACATGGTGGAGTTATAAAAGAGACAAAATTAAAAGTAACGAACTGTTTGTACCTAGCAAGAGTTAAGGCAAAATTAAAAGAAAATCATTATTTGTATCATTAAAGCAAGCGTCTTACATATATATTGAATACAAGAAAAAAGTTTATAGTTAAGAGTATGTTTGTTAAAGGATGTTGGATTGAAATAGGACTGTTTTCTATCTACCCGGCCTATTAATTTAAAATATATCTCTTCCCTACACTAAAGGGAGACAATGTGTAAGAAGTTTTATTAAAATCGTTATACGTTAGAACGCAACATATCGGTTAAAAAAAGTTGTTTTCTTTATTTTAAACGTTTGGGTCCACTTTAATAAATTTAGCGATCTTTATCACTTCATAACAGTGTCGGTGTTCGTTTTACTGAAAAAATTGTTTAAAAAGTTGTTTGTCTCATTAAATAGATGAAGTTAGAATTTTTTCTTGGATTAAGTATGTGTATATAATAATATACCAAATATATTGAAATAAGCGTCAGCACAGATCAATTTTACTACGTTTTTATTAGCTTGCATTCTTGTTTGTTTGTTTGTTTGTTTGTCCGGTACAAATCTGGCAATCGATTTCTAACTAACTTCCCGAATAGCTAGACATTTGAAACTTTTAGCATAGCTCAGAACACGATGACAATGCATTATTTTAATACTTTTAGCCATCTTTCAGCAGAATTTAATTAGTTTTCAGCAAATTATGCTGTGCGGAAAGTTAGTTCGGAAAAAATCCGCCAGTTATTTTATTTGTTTTGCTATATCCAATATTTACGCTATCTTCATTTTGACGGGTCTCAAATTTGTGATAGATAAACATTGAATGACAGCAAAACAGGAAATATCGATTATATTATTTCAAATATATAGATGGCCCGCTTTAGATTTGGTGTGGAGGAGATCCGTTGTACAAAGATTTGTCCTTTTATAGGTTTAAGATCAGCTCTCTAGATGGTTGTCATTTAAGTGAAGTAAATAAATTCGGAACTATTTTTTTTCACTAACATTATATATTATATAACAATAACAATTATATTATCAACATTACATACGATTCAACAGAAAATTTAAAAACGTAGTATATAAAAAGTTCTTTTTATCTTGAAATTATTACTTTTAACAAGACCGTGATTAGATTATATTTTCTATATATTTACAAAACCAAGTGACATTTTGACATATAACAAAAATAAACAAAACAAGTCAAGGAACAGGCTTCCTTAATAACTTTTTTCCCCGTCTTTTTGAACCTTAAGTTTACGCGAGCGTTGCACGTGAACGCTTGGGCGGATAACGATTTCCAACGAACTCAGCCTGGGCATTGGTAAAATGAACTTGTGTACCAAATTTCAACTAACTCGGTGATCTTTTACTCATGTTATTGTCATCGGTAGATTTCGTGACGGATTTTGCGTGACGGTGATTTTGTGAAGGTGATTTTGGTCATTTTTTTCGGATTCACTCCCGGGCTCCAGAACGTGCCATAAGGAACTTCGTTCCAAAAAGTATGGTAATCACTCAAAGTTAGAGGCTTATAATTCAACTTATTATTAAAAAATTAATACTAATTTTCATTAAAAAACTTTAAAAAAACATTAAATCATAGGTACGTTTTTGGGCATTGACTCCCCATTTCAATGCTTTCCCTTTAGTGGAGAAAATCAGCATTTGTCTAATTGATATAGAAGATGGATCTTTCAGGTGTGAAATTATGAAACATTTTTCCATTTTTATTGCCATTTGGTCCGCTAGGAGCTCTGATATTATTATTATCCAATTGATTTGATTTTTCCCCCGGTTTTTAAATCTGTCAAAATTGTTTTGATTTTTTGCATGTATTAAAGCATCAATTTAGCAAAATTTTAAGTGCGCAGACCATTTAAAATTTATCCGGGGCTATCTGCGCTACTTTCGACTTCCATCAAAATTTCATAAAAATCAGATAAGTACTTTTGAAGATATTGGTGAATATAAATGTATGTTTGTGCCCATGTGGAATTGAAGCAAATGAGTTCAGAAGGTTGAAACTTATTTTGGACCAACAATGGGCTAATTATGACCTACCATCCAAATTTCAATACGGTAACACGGTATCAAAAATGTTCCCTGGCCCCTGATGTCTGAAACGGATTTCTGTCATGGGAATTTTTGAAATTGGAGACCTAAATTTTTTCGTTCTCCGTGGAACGATCACATAGCTTCTGTTACCTTCGGTAAGCTCGGAAGCAATAAATAAATTAAATGAGTTATCATAGGATTTAAATACATAATCAACATCAATAACAAAATGTTTTGTTTGATTTATAGGACCGATTTTCAGAAATAAAAACTACATATTTTTTATTAACAAATAAATAATAACAATGAATAAATCATAACAATAAAAAAATTCATCTAAATGTTTCTCGTCTATACCTTCATCTTTTTAATTTCAGGCTCTAAATAAACCAACTAATTTTTTATGGTTTAATTTTGGATTACTTTGTGGGGTTTATTTGAAGTTACGGTGCCTCGAGTAAATATTAACCCTGGTGTAATGTTATTTATTAATTCCATTTCTTCTGCTTAAAATGCGTGTTTCGGCCTTTAATACCATGAAAACCCAGTTTTCTGGTTATTTCTCAAATAAAACGTTAAATATTAACTTGGTTTTAAATCAGTATTTATAATTTAAATTATTAACTAATTGAAAGAAGCTAAGTTTCGCTCTTTAATTTATTTTTTAGGCCTTTCATTTAACATTTAATCCTTTACTTATATATATATATATATATATATATATATATATATATATATATATATATATATATATATATATATATATATATATATATATATATATATATATATATATATATATATATATATATATATATATATATATATATAAAATATTGTAATAGATTGTAACTGATTAATAGGTCATAATCAGCCCTAATCAGTAAGTACCATCTGTTTTTGCCCTCTTAATGTAAAATGTTAAAATAAACCTTATTCATCATCTCAATAATTTTGAATGCACGATTTATTAATTTATCGTGTTGACAAGATATTTATGAAGTTCATTCGAACAAACATAAATACCATGTTTTAAATAGTCAAATCGTGTTCAGACAATTCTAAAAACGTGTAAATATGTTGATTCCTATGCGTCCTTCTTATTATGTAGGCTTGGAAAGAACCAACACGTACCGACATCATAAAATATAGCCAGGGTGGCCACAGACCGGGAAAACCGGGAATACAGGGAAAAGTCAGGGAATTTAGGCCGACAGGGAAATGTCAGGGAAAAGTCAGGGAATTTTGTCATAGGTCAGGGAAAATCTGCAGGCAATTAAAATCATTATTTCATAATTTTAAAGGACAGAAACCTTAACTTTCTCGAAATTTCTTATAAAAATATAAAATGCTGTCTTTGGAACAAAGGCAGAAGGATTAACGACCTCTATACTTAGAAATTATATCAAAAAATCGGTCCAAGACAACTCAGACAAACTTTCTTATATACGAGTTCATAATTACTTAGCCCAGTGTTCTCCATTTACTAGTTTTCGTATGTAGATTTAATTATTATTGAACATTTATCATAAAAATAACTTCTCCTGGGCAGGGAATCGAACCCAGGCTCTCTCCGTCCGCGTTTTAAGCTTTTTTCTCAGGAACTAGATTTTTCCCGGGAAAACGGCATATATCGTTAGATTCGTATTTAAATGGACTACATTTTAGATTATTTTTTTTATCAAAATCGTCGGAACCGTTTTCGAGAAATAATATTTTTCAGAGTTTTTGGGATGTAGCGCCCCCAAATTTAGATCTAAAATTCATTTCTCGATATCGCCTCGGGGTATGATTTTCCTAAACATGTGAGCCAAATTTCGTCAAAATCAGCCCAGTAGTTTAGGCTCCAGGTGTCTGCACAGACAGACATTTTTTAAAAACCACTTTTTTGGACTCAGGGGACCTCAAAACGTGTAAATCCATCAAAATTGAATTTTTGGGCCATCACAATACTTTCTCTTTTATATGAGAAAGTAAAAATACGTGAATTGTTACTTTCTAGGATAATAAGGAAAGGTTACGATTAGTTTATACTTTTTAGCGTTGAACAGGAAAACGCTTAACAGGAAAAACCGGTGTGGACCCGACAAAATACTAGGCTTCACACATAATTTACTTTTTCATTAAAGAAGAAGTATTGGCAATGGCGCGAAAATTCGATTTTGAGATTTCGATGGAGTTAGACGTTTTGAGGTTCCCTTTGTCTATCTGTCGTCTGTGCAGACATCTGGAGCTCACACTACCGGGCCGATTTTGACAAAATTTAGCATACATGTTCAGAAAAATCGTACCCCACGGCGAAATCGAGAAATGAGTTTTAACTGAAATTTGGGGGCGCTACCCCCCAAAAAACTTTGAAAAAACGTGAAAAATAATTATTTCTCGAAAATGTTTTGATTAAAAAAAAAAAAAAAAAAAAAAATGTAGTCCATTTATACTAACTTAAATCAAATTATAATTACTATTTACAACGGGAGACAGACAGAGAAAAATAGGCTTCAGCACCGAGATTCGAACCAAGGGCCTTCTTTTTCCAGTAAAGACGCTCTACCAAATAAGCTATACTGAAGAATAATTAATTTCCTTTGTCGATAACGATACCTAGTCCCGAATTTAAGCTTTCAAATTTTCAAGTCAACATTAACGACATAGAACTTGAGTGAGAAATAACGCTTGTAATTATAATGTACCCAATTAGTACCTGTATCTAGTACAATCAATTAGAAATTCAATTTTTAAGTTTTTGGTAGTATTCATACTTCGGAACGTTTAAATTTTAATTTAAATCAAATTATAACTACTATTTACAACGGGAGACAGATAAAGGAGGGCTCGTGGTCGAATCCCGGTGCTGAAGTCTATTTTTCTCTGTCTGTCTCCCATTGTAAATAGTAATTATAATTTTATTTAAATTAAAATTTAAACGTTCCGTAGTATGAATACTACCAAAAACTTAAAAATTTAATTTACAAATCTAACGACATAAGCCGTTTTCATGGGAAAAATCTAATTCCTGAGAAAATAGCTTTAAATGCGGACGGAGAGAGCCCGGGGTCGATTCCCTGCCGAGGCGAAGTTATTTTAATGATACATTTTGATGAAATGTTCTATAATAATTTAATTTTTCTACGAAAAACATGAAAACTAATATATGAAAAACATTGGGCTAAGTAATTATCAACTTGTATATGTATTCTATTTTAGCTTGATGATCTTTAACTTTTTAAAGGTAAATTTTGTAAAATAAATATCGATGATCGTCAGGGAAAACCTGAAGTAGGTCAGGGAAATGTCAGGGAAAAGTCAGGGAATTTTGTCAAGCTTTATTAGTGGCCACCCTGTATAGCAGAAAACGCATCAGTGGAGGGGGCTTCAAATGGAATCTCTTTAATGTATTTGAAAGTCAGGCTTTCTTAGGATCCTTAGTGCGCCTCTTATTTCAAAAGCTAAGTTATTGTCTGCTTTCCACGTCCCTTCCACATGAATTTCGTTCTCGTTTGCTTCGTATGTTAAGAATTTTGTTTTTCAAGTTCAAAATGATTATTAGTGATGTTACCAACTATAAGACTCCACGTGACTGACAGTGAACCTAACCAATTCTTAAAAGAAGTTGATACAATAACAATGATTCGACAACAATGAGTTCTAAAACGTCCCAGATATTAATATGGATTGATAGTAGATAACGCCGTGGAAGAAAACCTCTATTAGAGCTTCGTATCTCTTTTTTACCATTAATATTCGTTTGTTCTGATGGCATCGCGTAAAAATGCTGTTTCTTAATTTTACTGAAATTTTGGCAGAAGTCCTTGACTATTTTTTTTTTTTAGATAACTATTTATTTTATCTACGACTTGCATTGTAAGTGGACTTTACATTGCTAATAACAGGGCGGGAAGTGTTACTTCCCTCCCATGGGAGTGAAAAAACAATCATACCAACTTAAAAGATTTTTTTTTTTAGGGATTTTTTTAAGTATTATGTTGGTAGTAAAGTTTTTCAGCGGTTTAGCTAAATTTTTCGGGAAGGTTATTTTAGGTTATCATACAAAGTCTTTAAATTAAAAACAAACTATTGAAAGTGTTTGTTATAAAACGTGTATATTTAGTATAAAAAATGTTATTTTTATATATCAAGTAACTAAATATCAGTTTACGGTGTTTAAATTACGCGAAATACTTCTTTACTAAACAATGGATGAAGAATGGAGTTTGGAATCATTATTCCCGGAAGAGACTTGTACTCCTCCGGAAATAAAAGAAGTTGCACTTCATTCAAAGAATAATTTCATCTTAAGAGAAAGAATTGTGATGGCGCGAAAAATTCGATTTTGAGATTTTGATGGATTTACACGTTTTAATTTATTGTTGTCTTTTTTTATTGTTGATTTTTTTCTATGTTTGTTGTCGAATTTATTTAAAACTAGCTTTCACCCTCTCTCATGTAGGCTCCCTCGGCTCATGTAGGCAATCATGTAGGCCTAGCAATTAAATTAAATTCCTAAACAGTTTTTGTTTCCAAAGCCTTCCTGAATAAAATCAGGACTATATTACATATCATTAATTCCATTAATATAATACTCTCCAAATCGTAGTTTGGAGTCTATCTGTACATTTAAAAAATAGCCAATGGAAACTAAGTAATATAGCAATAAAAAAACAATGCTAAATAAATAGAATAAATAACAAAATAAACGTAGACAAAACCAATTAGACTGGGCATTGAACAATCATCAACCATGATGGTGCATTAATTTAATTATACCAGCCTCTACTCTCACTATGGCTGTTGTACCAGTAAATATTTAATAATTCTAGTTCTGGGAAAAATTAATAAAATAATATATTCTCGATTTAAAGAGCAGTAGTGTGAGGTGTAAGCGCCCTAATCAGAAATTAAATCGGTCAACAATTGCGGACGCCATAAGCCCTCAAAGTCAAATATCTTTTTAAAAAAATAAATTTTAGCTTATTTAAGGTAGAACCGATGGAGTTACGAAAAAAAGTCTTACGACCAAAGTTTTAGATCTTTTAAAATCAGTTACTATTATACTGCTGGCGCAATCAGCTTGTCGATACGACTTACCGTTTAGCCACAATAAGCCTCCAAAGAAACTTTAAATGCGTCTGCCATCTTTTATTTTTTAAGGGGGGTAAAAATATATTTTTTTAACTTTTCGGATTTTTCCAGTCGGGTTGGGCCAATTTCTGACCAAACGCAAAAAACCGCGGGTCTCTAGGTGGTCTAGAAGTACCCAAACGTTTTGAATAGCGAGTCTGTGGGGTTTGTTTTGCGGTGGGTCTAACAATTTTGTTTTTATTTTTTATACATTTTATTTTATAAAATTGTTAATAGCTTTGGTTCTACTTAATATTTTTCGATGAAACCAAGCCTACAAATTGCGCAACATGTTTGCGCTCATCTCTGAAAAAAAAAAAAATCGATATTGCTTAGCCAGTTTTGTGCCTATAAAGTTTGACTGGGGCGACAGACATACATACATCCACACATACACACATACCGAAAAAAGTTAAGCCCAGATTCGGTTTTCAGAATCTATAAAATGAAAAAGTATCCAAAAATTTTTCAATTCTGACCAATGTACAGTCAAAACTTTAATTTTATATATATAGATAAACTTTTTTACATTCTCATATAAAGAGAAAGAAAGTATTTTGATGGCGCGATTATTCGATTGATGGATTTACCGTTTTGAGGTCCCCTGAGTCCAAAAAAGATTTTTTTTTTTTTTTTTAAATGTCTGTGCGGACGCCTGGAGCCTAAACTACTGGGAAGATTTTTACATGTTCAGGAAATTCATACCCTGAGGTAAACCGAAAAATGAATTTGTGCTCCAAATTTGGGGGAGCTCCCCCCCCCCAAGCTCTGAAAAAAAAATTATTTCTCAAAAACGGTTCCGACAATTTTAATTTATGAATTCTAATGTAGACCATGTAAATACTAATCTATAACGATATTTGAGGTTTTCCCGGGAAAAATCTAGTTTTCGAAATATCGATGAAAATAAATCTGATTTTGTTGAAAATTGAAAACTAAAAGTTTCTGGGGTCTGAGACCGAGATTATATGAGAAAGTTAGTCCGAGTTGTCGCAGACCGATTTTTTTCAATCTGGTTTACGTAGACTACGTACGTACTATGCTACTAAATGTGTCAATGGTATGCTAGCCCTTGCTTACATTTAACTTCGTTTGTGTCGTCGTTAGGTCCTTTAATTTAACCTTATTTGGGTCAAATGAAAAGGCACAGTTCCTTTTCTAATAACGAAGTCTAATTTCATTAAAGGTGAAAATTATACATTGCTTGTACAAGCTATAGGTATTTAGTAGTTGTCTTCAAATCGATAATAACTTATGTAAAAATTAGTAAGCTTCAATGTTTTTGCTTCCGAGCTTACCGCAGGTAACGGAGCTATGTGTGATCGTGTCTGAAGAACAAAAATATTTTATGTCTCCGATTTCAGAAAGTCCAAGACAGAAATTCGTTTCAGACATCAGGGAACATTTTTGGTTCCATGTCTGTCTGTCGCTCAATTTTTGCGAACCAACATATCTTAAAAACTACTCGTCTGATTTTAATGAAATTTGTATGGTAGGTCATAATTAGCTCATTTTTGGCCCCATGTAAGTTTCAACCTTCTGTGCCCATTGGCCCATTGATTTCCCTTCAACATGCGCACAAGCATACATTTATTTATACATTTATCTTCAAAAGTACTAATCTGATTTTTATGAAATTTGGATTGATAGCGGATAGTTTGCTTACTTGATGCTAATGCATGGAAAAAATCAAAACAATTTTTACATATTAAAAAAACGGGGAAAAACAAGTAATTTTGCCAAAAATAGGTTGTAAAAGAATAAATCATTAACCCTAGAACGCTAACCATATTTTTTAACCTCCTAGGACTAACCTTGAGTCATATTGACTCCCAAATCTATTATACCTAGTTTTATTAAAATATAAAGGCCTCATATGAACAATATTTTTTTAACACGTTTTAGTGCTAGTTGAAGGGACACTTAGGTGCTTTGTTTCCCATAAAAAAACAATTTTTTCCTTTTAATTCCGGTTTTTCAATCTGGACAACTATTACATATCCGGTATTGTTATCTACCGGAGTGGTTTTATTTACTTTTTTTTATGTAACGTTTTTCTTTCCTTTCCTTTGGTTTTTCTATTTCGTAATTTTTTTAAATTAATTTATCATTTTCCTCATCATCGCTGATGGGATCAAAAAAGGCATTTTCTATTTTTAAATCAGGGTCCAAATCACAAGCGTCACCATTATTGTCGAATGTGCTCTTTCTCATAATCGGTATCTGAAACGGTCATTTCCTTCATCAAGTGATAAATGTCGTTTGGATCATTGTATTTTTTCTCCATTATTTGACTATATTCATATTCTATTAACTTTATATAATTTAGACATATTATAACGACAAAAAAAAAATAACAATTTATACTTATAAATGAATAAATTACAATTATATTACCTTTAATTTGAAATAATTATTGAATTAAAAGTTATATAATATTTAATTTATAAGATTTAAAATGCCAAAATAAACAATAACACGACATACTATTCTAAAAAATACTATTCTGCGTCAAAATGACCTACAAAATATTTACGTGTAAGACTAAACAGGAGTCAAAATGACTCCGTGACTGCCGGAAAACAGACGATATGTCCTCTTTAGAATCTGAATGTGAAACTGATAGAAGTGTAGAAGGGTCATTCAAGGGTGGGAGATAGCATAGCTAAGATGTGGGAGTTCTGTGTTTTACAGACACCGTGCATTCGTAGTTGAAAAAAAATGGGAGTCATTTTGACTCCAGGTTAGCTTTCTAGGGTTAAAGTATATGAAATTATAGGACGCGAGGAAGCTATGTGCCACACTAATTGGCAGGCATTTGTTTTTGTGTGCGTGATCTAACATATTTGTAATATCATTCTGTTGAGGAGAGGGAATATCATAATGAACTTATTATTTTACATTAATTGATTTGAAAACTTTAAACATGATAATGTTTTATGGAGATATGCAAGTGGCAGCCCTGCAATGTAAAGAGTTGCGGGGTGCGCCACGGAAATATTCTTCTTATTCTTTCTGTTGCATCGAGTTGCATTGTGGTTTTTCCGATGAAGCTTCCTCTACAAGGCAGGACGGCACCTACTTTAATATATTTTTGTTTTGTTTTCGATTTGTTAAATCAATGAGAAGGAATTTAGGTTACTACATAGATAAGTCTACTTTATATACTGAACCTTGGGGGAATGTATGAGTGGCGGGTAGAGCCTATTCATAGCCCCGTGCTAACACAGTACTTGCTTATAACATTATCCTCAAATATATACCTACATTGAAATAATACATTATATAGTTTTACTTTACACTTAGTTCTAACATCATACAAAATAAGTAATTTTATTGGGAACATTGAATTTGTAACAAAAACTTTAATTGTCGCGTTTCCGAAAAATGTTGTTAATCTTTAATAATATTTATTAATAAATTGTTTTTATTGTATAGGTTGTTATTATAAATACTTATCACTTTCATGCCGTTTAAAAAATAGACTGCCAATTGGTGTGGCACATAGCTTCCTCGCATCCTATCCACGTACTGTGTTGGTTTTATGCTTTTTTTTACAAGCTATTAATGTCTAATTTGTTTAATTGTTTCCCCGTTTTTTAATCTGTCAAAATTGTTTTAATTTTTTACATGAATTAAAGTATCAATTTAGCTTAAGTTAAAGGGCGCAGACGGTTCAAATTAATCTTGGCACATCTGCGGGTTACTTTCGATAAACTGTAAAAGTTTCATACAAATCAGATAAGTACTTTTTCCCCCTTTTTTTTAAAACTGTCAAAATTGTTTTGATTTTTTTTTTTTACATTAATTGAATAGAAGTATCAATTTAGCAAAATTTAAGGAGTGCAGTCGGTTGAAATTAATCCGAGGGCATCTGCAGACTATTTTCGACAAACCATCTAAATTTCATAAGAAATCAGATAAGTACTTTTGAAGCTATAGGTGTAAATAGATGTATGTTTGTGCGCATGTGGAAGAAAAACAAATAAGCGCAGAAGGTTGAAGCTTATATGGGACCAACAATGGGCTAATTATGACCTACCATCTAAATTTCATTAAAATCGGAGTTTAAGATTAGTTAGTAGTAGTTTTTAAGATATGTTGGTTCGCAAAATTCGAACGACAGACAGACACGGAACCAAAAATGATCCCTGATGTCTGAAACGGATTTCTGTCTTGGAATTTTGGAAATCGGAGTACTAAAAAATTTTCGTTCTTCAGAACGATCACATAGCTTTTAGCCGATCACATAGCCTTTTAGCCGTTACCTTCGGTAAGCTCGGAAGCGATATAATATTTTCGTATCTAATTTATGTGTATTAGTTTTTTGTCCTATTAAAAGAATAATCCAAATCTAACATTTGTGTGACCAATTTACTTGGTTAGATTGCCCATCGAAGTTAACTACACATGAATTACATACATCGATTGATTCTACCACATTGTCATTTCATATTAGAACATAAATTGGCCAAGTATGTGCTTTCAGGTCACACAAAGGGTCTTAGTCCGTAAGCAATTTACCAAATAAGATTAGTTCGTTAACCAGCATAATTGACCCATCCGAATCAAGTTCGGTCATGTAAAAGTATGTTTTAGCTATAACTTCTAAACAGTTTATTTTAAGGTGACGTGAATTAAAAGCTGTTTAATGCATTTATTATTGTGTTAACTTAATAATGAACCTTCTCTGAAGTCTCAAGCTCAACTCGTTCATAAGATATTCATTTTTACTTCCATGAAAATGGAAGTATGGTGATACCCTTCAAAACGTGATTCCGAGATCTCTGTGAAGAAGATGTCTTACGAACCCGGGGGTATCATTAAAATCCGTTTGATATACATATATGTCTGTGCGTACGTACGTACGTTCGTTCGGGACTTTAAACCTTAATAACATCGCTTCAAGACATGGTATTGAGATGCGGTGTGCGGCATGTTTTAGAACTTTTGTCGGAAAAACTGATGGTGCAAACCCGAGCAACGTAGCTTAAGCACGAAATCGGTCTGTTGACGATAACTTCAGTAGGCTTTATTTGATTTCCATTTCCTTTGGGGTATATATGTGTCCTATATGGTAGATTGTACCTATACTTTTTGAGCACAATCGGACAAGCGGTTTGGGAGATATTGGCATTTTAGTGTTTTTTTGTTGCAAAACTATAATCGATATTAGCTGTTAGCGTACGATGTAGTTTATACCGAGTTCTCTCTTGCTCACGTATTGACACCACAACACTTCATGGAAGTCATGTCTGGGATTTCCACACCGGTACTTAATGATTTGAAGGGGGGGGGGGGGGGGGTTCTCATTAAAAAAAAGTTTTTTGACAAAGAATAAGCATGATTTTTTTTTTTTAAATTGATTTTTCGTTGATAATAGATAGATGGGGTATGTTCTAGCCTTCAACCAGCGCTCCGCGCGGGTCTCATGCTAGGAATCAGTGGCTGTTTCCCAGTGCTGAGACGCAATTTTTGGATACTTGGTGCAAAGCTGAATTTATACAAAATTGAAACAAAATATATATGTATAGATTTATCTACTTACGGCAGCAAAATGAGGCATTATTGAACTGATTTTGGGCAATGAAATGTAATTTTACTGCCTAGGCCGTAAAAGCAGGAAACATTTTTAACACCCCCCCCCCCCCCCCATATTACTTTAATGTGTAAATGTTCCCTTGTCTTTTAAGTGAATTATAGGCTATGATTGTATCACCTTTACAGACAGAACTGTGACATTCCTTTGTCCCAAAGTTCTTTGGACTAAATATCTCTTTGTCTTAATAGTTTTTTAGACAATGGAGTTCCTTATAGGTGGTAAAAGAATACGGGATGGGCAACCAATTAAATTTTTTCACATGGCAGCTAATTTAAGTAATATATGAATGTTTGTTTGTGTTTTCAGGTAGTACACAAGAAGAAGTGGAGTTTGGAGGTGGGAGAAGGCACTGCAAGGGGAGTGGTGAGTGATGCGGGAGTCTATAGGTGCATAGTTCAGACTTCAGCGGGTGCACTCATCTCCTCTTCTGTCTACCTCAAAATAGCTGGTAAATAGTCTACAGTTTTTCCTGTCAATTATAATAATTTATTTATATGCAAGTGTGAAAAAATAATTTTTTGAATGTATATACGTTTCATACCCAGGGGTAGGCACGCATGAGGTCTATAAGACCCGCATTCCGGTGTTTCATGTATTATAAGCAGCCACACTATAATTACACAGTATTAAATACAGAAATTAAAATTTAATTAATATTTACTTACTTACTCCATGGCGTTACATCCCTTGTAGGGACTGAGCCTCTGTTCTATCATCCCATATCTTCCGCTCTTGAGCCACTGATCGCCATCGTCTGACTCCCAAGTGGCGCAAGTCATCTTCAACACCTTGGAGCCATCTTTGCCTGGGTCTTCCTTGGATCCTACGTCCTCCAGGATTCTGAGAAAAAACTGCCTTTACGGCCCTTTCTTCTTTCATTCACTGAACGTGTCCAAGCCAACGAAGACTGCTGCTTTTGATTTCTGCCACTATATCTGGCTCTTTATACAGTGCGCGCAGCTCTCCGTTAGTCCTAATTCTCCAAACCCCACACACATAGACTGCTCCAAAGATCTTCCGGAGAAATTTCCTTTCCCAAACTCTTAACATATTCTCGGAATATTTGGTCAAGCACCATGCCTCCGAACCGTACATTACCACAGGTCTTATAATGGTTCGATAAATCCTTACTTTAGCTGCTCTAGATACACTACTTGACTTAAGGATAGAGTTCAGTGCCCACATACAACGACTTCCAGCAGTGACCCTCGCTTTTATTTCTTCTAAAACTTCTTTTTTCTCGTTTATTAACACTCCGAGATACTTGAAACTAATTTAATTAATATATTTGCATGATCTACATAAATCTTAATAGAAACATCAGGGCTTGTAGTGAGTCACTGAAAGTCACTAAAAGTCACTTATTTTGACGAGAGTCACTTTTTTGTCACTTATTTAAAAAAAAGTCACTGAAAGTCACTTATTTGGGCTTACAAGGATAATTTTTTTTTTGTTTTTTTAAATACAAAACATATATTATAACTGTTTTTCAAAAGGGATTTTGTAAGCTCAAGATTTTTTTTAACTATGAATTTTATATTAGGCCTACTTTGAACTGTAATGAATGATAAAGTTTGTAACAGTTGCACTAGATTCAGCGTTCTGGCGTGTGTTGTGTTTTATCGTCAATATTAAGAAGATGGATGAAAAATAATATAAGATGAAAAGAATATTTTATTCCAAACTCCCTCCTGATTGTTATTACTTTTCCTCCCAACCTATAGTAGGAAAAGTATTGTTTTCACCAAAAACTTTTTTTTTCGTGATTTCAACGGAATTATCGGTTTTGGGCGTATTTAAGTCCTCCTGAGTGGTTTTCAGCATGACGTCTGTATGTATGTGCGTGAGTGTGTTATTATCGTAACGCCCAAGGTATTTAACCTAGAGGGTTGAAACTTGACAGAAAATCAGTCTTTACCTGTAGTTGTGCCACCCGAAAAATCAACTTTTTCCTCCATCTTGCACGCATTTTGCTGAGTCAGCAAACATTTAAAAAAATCGTAATAAATCGAAAATGGTCCTGATCGAGTTGAAATTTGGCACGAATGTACCTCTCTGTATGACAAACAAGCCCACCAAATTCCATTTTGATATTCGCCGCCATTTTGAAGTTATATATATTTGAATTTATAAACTTTGACAGTTAATAATGCCGAAAGTATAAATACGTTTTTGACTTATAGCATATCGTTGGAACCAGAAAAATGTAAGGAACAAATATAAAAAAAAAGATGAAATTCCATTAATTAGTTTAAAAGTTAGAAGCGAATATAATTATTTATTAGTGCGATAATTTTGGTGACGTCAAAGTTTGTTCTGTCAAAATAACTTATATTAAAATATATTAAAAATAAAGTTTTTTTTTTAAGAATGATGATAAAATCATTTCAAAACTGTCACCCATCCAAGTACTGACCACGTCCAATGCTGGAAGCAGCAGGAGAGGCCACTTCGGTGGCCTCCGAAGTGAGGAAAAGTTTGGAGGTACCCCGTACCCGGTTTTTTTTTTTTTTTTTTTTTTTTTTTTTTTTTTTTTTTTTTTCGTACAGTTACGGTACACAAAATCAAATGAACAAAAAACCGTTCTGAAATTTTTATAATTGCATTTGTTTAACAGTGCAAAACAACAAAAAGTAACTAACATATTTTTTTTTTTACTTAAAATTTAGTCACTTAAAGTCACTTATTTGGGGAAAACAGGTCACTTAAAAGTCACTTATTTTGAAAAAAATAGTCACTAAAGTCACTTAATTTTGAGGAAAATCTGCTACACGCCCTGAAACATGTAAAGTACAAATAAAAGGAAATACAATTAAGAGAGAGACAATGCAAATAATCATTTCAAAAGTTTAATAATTAAAATAAAATAAACTTCGAGCAAAAAACTTAGGTAAAATTTTGAAAATATTACGTAAAATTTGTTAAATAAGCCCGCAGCAATTCTGTGAGATGATGGATTAGTCAAATGAGAACGATATTTTGACTTCGTGAACTTCATTGTGGAGTAAAAAAAATTCATAGCAATATGTTGTACTGCAAGCAGCTTTCTTCAAGTCTGGATATTTTGATTTTGGAACGAATTACTACAATTCAACTGTAGAATTAGATTGTGCATTGTAATGCCTTAGTCTCTTTCACTTCTAATAACTGAAATTTCTAACCTATTTTTCAACAAGTATTTTTTTCAGAAATTAGAAATATATCTTCAATAATATCACAAATAAATTGGTTTGCTAAATATGCAATTGTAGATTTCGAACTTGTTTAAATTTTCAAAACCAAAAAGGATCTAAATTTTGACTTCAATTTTGGAATTCAACTAAGAGCCGTATTTGCCCATCTCTGGTATAAACTTTAGCTGCTTGCACTATAACTGGATGTCACAATTATAACTTCAGAACATGCCTTTTTTATTTTAACTTTATTTGTAGTAAGCGGAAGTTAATAGTTATTTACTCACCAAGGGAGTAAAGTAAGTGATTGCATCCTGAGCGATGAAGTTGGTTCCTTAGGCGAAGCCGAGGGAGTTAATTATCGCGAGGGTGCAAGTGATTTTTATTCCCAAAGTACGTACAAAATTTTACCTCCAGAAGGGAGAAAAAGCAATAAATCAGGCTTGACTGCGTTTGCTTCTTGTACGATATCATCGGGAATGTTTGAAAACAGTTTCATCAAGGTCCACTAAGTTATCTTCCATGATCATTCCTTATTTATCTATTTTACGTAACTTTATATTTAAATTAAAACGAGCAAATTTAAAAAAGAACTAATAAATTTAACTAAAAACAACACAATAAATAAAAAAAATTTACTCAAAACACGGAGCGTTTTAAAACAAACCAAAGAAATATTTAAAAACAGCTGATTGCGAGTCATGTTTGTAATAAACAGTGTTGCCAACTTAAATCTTCGTAAAATCCGTTTAAACGTAGTTCTTTACTAGAATTAAGTTGACTGAATTTACAGGGAGTTATGCCATAACTCCCTGTGGCTCTGCCAGGCAAACACTTAACACCCTAAAACCCAGGCATTTAAGTTAACTTCTTCTTCCGCCTGGAGGTAAGTAAATATACGAGTATGATAAATTTATTAAAATAAGTTCTACATGGCTTTATCAGAGTATTTATTTTTTATAAAAGCTACACTCACTTGATAGATTCTTGCATTTTGAATATTGGATAACAATGAGTATATATTTCTCACCTTTCTACTTTAGCTAGTGACGTTAAATTTAAACACGGTAAAGGTGAAAGTATAAAACCAATAAAAATAAACCCACTTAAGTTCACAATGGGGTCATATGGAACAATGAAAACGACAATTTATTTTTGTTTCTATTGAAGCTAGTGACTTTAAATTTGGTGTAGAAGTGGCTAGATAAATTGGTTACCAATCCTTCATGCTAATATTATATGAAAAATGTAAACCATTATAGATAGCAGTTAGAGTTGTATCTTATTATCCCTCGAAAACTCATTTCATTTAAAGGAATTCTAAAATGTTCAAATTAAATTTAGTAAACCCTCTGCATTCAATTACTTTTATTTTTAATATCTGTTAAAAGAACAACACTTTCTTTTCATTGTATATTCTAGTAAATAGACAAACACATTTTTTTTTTTAATTCACCATTTAAAGAATTCCAAGAAACTGTTTCTCCTCATGAAATATATATTTTTTTATTTCTCCAATCTATCTTTAGTATTCATAACGATTAGTACCAAGTAACCTAGTTCACAGATGTGTTAAGTGATAATTATTTTGACATTTTTATGTTTTGGCTGTGGCACATTTACCTCGAAAAGCGTTACGTTACACGAGTGGGGAAGATATAGGATCAAGTTGTTAGGAAGGTATAGGAGGTGTTCAATCGAGTTTTTCCGCTCTCGGTAGGGATAGTGTCTCCCACTACCGCGCTTGGTACCGCTGTCGCTAGGGCGTCCCCTCCCCAAGCGATTCTAAAACGCTGTATACACTGTACTAGGAGATTAGAAAAAGGTTGGAGCTTACTGCACTCGTTTACATCGCCGCTTAGAGGTCGGCTGACTTATGATTATGAATGATTAGTTCGTTCAAGCCCTCTCGTCCATCCCTATCACACTCCCAAGATGTGTAGAATATACTGTATATAGATGTAGAATATAGATCTGTCCACTGTCTTGCAGACTCGTAAGCAAGCAATTTAATTTTTTTAAGGTTAAGTGATAAACCCCTTATGATTTATGTTAGCAAATACAAATGTTGAGTGTAGGATTGCTCTTCGCATGGTGTATATTTATGCTTGAATGAAGTAAATACAGTAATTTATCCGAACCGAGAACTGATTATTAAAAATTATGTGTTTGGGAAATCAATATATTGTCACTTAAGACATATATGTGAATTAGGGCATCGATACTGTCTTCATCTGTTTCGGTGACGGAAGAAGTAGTTACATTTATAAATTAATCAGATAAAGCTGCTTATGCATTTTAAAACTCCTATTTTTTAAAGAAATCGGTCCGAGACAACCCAGACAAACTTTCTCATATACGAGTTCATAATTACTTAGCCTATATAGTGTTTTCCATTTATTAGTTTTCGTAAGTACATTTTAATTCTTATTAATCATTTGATCAAAATGTATCATAAAAATAACTTCTCCCGGGCGGGGAATCGAACCCGGGCTCTCTCCGTCCGCGTTTATAGCTATTTTCTCGGGAACTAGATTTTTCCCGGGAAAACGGCTTATATCGTTTGACTCGTATTTAAATGGACTACATTTTAGAACTTTTTAATCAAAATCGTCGGAGTTTTCGAGAAATAATTTTTTTTTCACGTTTCTTTAGAGTTTTTGGGGGGTAGTGCCCCCAAATATGGAGCTAAAATTCATTTCTCGATTTCGTCTCGGATGATTTTTCTGAACATGTATGCCAAATTTCGTCTAAATCGGCCCAGTAGTTTAGGCTTCAGGCGTCTGCACAGACGACAGACAGGCATTTTTAAAAAACACTTTTTTGAACTCAGGGGACCTCAAAACGTGTAAATCCGTCAAAATCTCAAAATCGAATTTTCGCGCGTAAGTAACGCAGGGGAGTAACGTGGGGGAGTAACGCATTCTACTGCAAGCATTAAACTGTTACTCTATAACGTTTTCTGTAACTGTTACTCTACAAAGTTAACTGTTACTACTATTACAATTATTACATCAAGGCAATTGAACTACATCAGTCTCTCATATGACTTATAATTTAGCTTTATTTTTTCCACAATCAGCTCTTTTAATGGCAAAAAGCACAAGTGGCTTTGGTAAAAATAGGTGTTATTTGGCCTTTTTAAGGCCATCACTTATTTAGATTATTGATGAAATATAGCTTTATCAATAAATTAATTAAAGAAAGTTGATTGTTTATTATCTAAAAAAGCAATATAATATGAGGATTAAATTTACATTGACCTTACTTATTCTCATATAATTTATTTTCTAATTTCAGGAATTAGAATGTAACTTTGTTCCATTATCAGTTCTAATTTATTTGGTGGTACATATATCTTAACTAGCACACACATTTCGGACCTTATATTTTATAAACCATGGACCTTAAGTTTTATAAAGATAGTGTATTATAATCACTAATCACTTGCTTATCATTAATAATTTCTGGTCACAGAACAAGATGACAATACTCTCAATATATCTCAAGATAACCATTAATGGTTAAAACATTTTGTTGTAGAATGAAGTTACTTTTGGTGAAATGTTTGTGTACCTGTTGAAATTATTGCATCTAGCAAGATGTTGTTCGTGTTTTTATCTCTTTTGATTCAAATGTTATTGAACCGTACAGAGTGACAGACAGACATAGGAACGAAACAATTAGGTTTTTTTTTGGTTTTAGCAACGAAACCCTAAGGGCTAAAAAGGGTAACAACTTCAAGTTGTTACCCTACTTTTTTAGGTTTTGGTAAAACAAAAAAAAAAAACCCTAATAGTTTCGTTCCTGTGTCTGTCTGTCACTCTGTACGTTTCAATAACTTTTGAATTTAAAGAGATAAAAACATGAAACTTTCCATTTGTTAAAGATCGTTTTGACGCGTATACAAAGAAAAAATATAGCCGACTCAAAATTATCAACTGCTCAAATTCAAAATGGCGGATAATTAATGTCACTTGAAACTTTTTTTTTTAAATTTTGAGAGAAGTATTAAATAAAAGGTATTGAAGAGTTGATTACAAAAATATATAACACTAATTTTTCATGCCATTTTGTTTAAAAACATCAACATTTTCTGTCCCCCCCCCCTTATTCTCACTAATTTCATGTTCACAATACCAACAAAACCCTTTTTACGTGAGACTTGAAGCTCAACCATTTTATTATTTTCCTTATCAAACCACCATCTAAATATTTAATTAATAAACCCTGATTGTATAATGGTCACCTCCTATCTTATAAAAAAAAATAATCACCAAACTGTGGTGTAATATAACGAATGACCAAGAAAATAATAATAACTCATTTTTAGTTTATTAAAATTAATTTTGCAAAAGAAGAAAATGAGGTTTTAAAATAGTAACTTATCAAGCAGATTACAACGTTAGTTAGAAAAAAAGTGACACACACATAATTTAATGACTGTTTGGTTCATATTCATATGATAAATGTTTATAAGGAATGCTATTGAGGTGAAGGTAACTACCGACCTGTTTAACCTGCAATCAGTTCCTTTAGTACTATTTGATTTGTATAAAAATTATCACTTTGTATAAAATTAAAAATGATCGTCTTTGAGTTTTTTAAAATAAAATTTACTTTATAATGCCCAAAATACCCTTAAAAAAAAATAATTGAACGACAGACTAACTGACAGACACGGAACCAAAATTGTTCCCTGATGTCTGAAACGGATTTCTGTCAAAGAATTTTTGAAATCGGAGACCTACAAATTTTTCATTCTTCAGAACGATCACCTATAGTTTTTGTTACCTTCGGTAAGCTTGGAAGCAAATACTTCTTGCAATTGAGTCTGCAAGACAGTGAGACATTTTCATGTAACGGTTTTTGGTTACGCTTTTTAGGGTCGTTTTTTGGTAACGCTTTTCGAGTTTATCTGCCAAAGTAAAGACATGAAAATGTAAAAAAAAATCAAGCGTGCAGATTCTTGCGTTTGTAAATTAAGATTTAAATCGAACATATGTTGTGCACAGAGAAAGAAAGTACTTTTCTTCTTTTCCAGTTTATTAGGAAGTAATCTTTTAGCTTTTTTAACCATATTTTTATAATAAATGCAAAAAATTATAGTATAACAAAAATAAAAAATAATAAAGTAAACAATAAATATTATGTATATAATAAGTTGATTAGAAATAAAATTCTAAGGGTTGTGGCGTTTGTCCGGTGCAAATCTTAGAACAGAAATTGCAGTTGGGGGGGGGGGGGGGCGACTGACTGCTGGAGCGGTAGCGAGAAGCGAAGAGAGTGAGACGTGGGGCAGGTAGCAGATCGGGAGGGGAGGGGTACTACACAGGCCCTACCGAGAGTGGTTTAGGGAGACCCTATACCGAAAGCTGGTAGACTTAATTGTACACCTCCTATATCCTCCTAACTCCCTGTTACACGTGTAACACTTATTTTTAGTAACGCTTTTCGAGTTTATGTGCCAAAGCCAAGACATGAATATGTCAAAATAAAATATAAAAATATATCCAAGAAACTAAAATTTTAAAATTTACTAAGTTTTAGTTTGTTCACTTTTTCATTGTTCCACTCGAGTGTTTTCACTCTATTGGCCTCTTTAACAGAACTTCTATAAACTGTTATTGAGGTTTTGTGTCCTTTACCAAAGTTTTATCCCTTTTCTCCTTCGATATCAACCTTGAAGGTTGTATTAAAAATCCTCTACTAGAACCCCATCCAATCAAAGTGATAATACTTACTCAAACTATAAGAAACTTAGTATAATACTTAATATTATCCTTTTTCTCTCTCTTTTTTAAATGATATTACTTTACTTTTTCTCGAAAACCTCTTTTTGATTATAATGAAATCGGGTAGAAAATGATCTTATTGAGAATCTCTCCTTTCTTTTTATTTTTATTTTAACGGTAAAAGTGAAGCTATTTTCCTTTTTCCTTTTTTTTAATCTTTTCTTGTTTTATATTCGTTGTCTTTGGCTGGTCTTTTCTCCTCCCTCCGGAGGCAACCAGTATTGCTTTATATTAATAATTACTCCATTAATTTGAATTAAATGTTTAGAATAAAGACCTGAATGTAGTACACCCCCAAGTCATTTTGGATTATAGTCTTAGAATTAAGTGGCTCTTGAGTGTCTTAAATAAGAATTAATAAGGATCCCACTTGCCTCTTCTTTCGTTCAGAGAGGGTGGAGAGTGCCTGTACAGCATTACTTATAATACGACTCGATTTTTGTTGCAAATTAATAATACCTATTTGCAATTTTATTAGGTATTTTTATCCTTCTCTATCAACCCTTCTTTACTTCCCTTCCCCTTCTTAATTTCATGACTTCCTCAAACACTAAATATATTAACAATTTGCATTCCTTTTTAAGCTTGTTAGAGTTACTTTTTTTTTTTTACCCCCTAGTAATAATAAAAAGCTTATTATATTAAACATTTTTATCATATATTATACTAGGCATCGGGTGGCTTTATCATTGAAGCAAGCATAATGCAATAAATATTAGATAGTTAAAGAGGATGATTGTAATAGAGAGCCGTATAGTGGGGGAGAAGGGTACCTTTCTACATATTCCTTAACTTACATGTTCAGGCCATCTTCATTTCAACTATTACAAAATGTATCACTTCCCTACTCAATAACTACTGCTTCTATCAAGTTGAAATTTTACATACATGTTTCAATTGTACTTTAGATTATGCATATGAAGTTTTATTAAAATTGTTTTACATTTGAACGTAAGATATCGGTAAAAACGTTGTTTTCTCTATTTTAAACGTTTTGATCTGCTTTAATAGTTTTAACAATCACATAGCGATGTCTTCGTTGGTTTAAAAAATAAAAATGTTTGTCTCATTAGAATAGGTAATGATAGAATTTTACCCTATCCTGAAATTCCAATTTTTAGTTTGAAGCTCATGTTTGTGCGAGCTTTAGACGGATTACTCTTAGACGGATAACACTGTTCAACAAACTTAGCCTGAGTATTAGTAAAAGGAACATGTATTCAAAATGTCAACTAAATCTTGTCGGACACATTAACGTTACTGACAGACACACAGAGAAGATGCATATTTTGTTGAATGTAAGAAACTCGCTTATGCTCGATTCAATATTATTATGAATTAAATGGGTATGGAGATTAGTATGACACTCTTTATTTTTAATACCTATGATTCTACTAAATTATTTGTAAATGGCAGAAAACAATATACAGCGGTGTGGTGCACCCAGGATTTTTTTCAGGGGGAAGGAGAGGGCTGGAATCCATTCCGTTAAACGTTTAGGTCTTAACTGGGGAAGAGGGAGGGATTATGTATACTGTATAGCCTAAGCATGTATGAATATGATTGATACACCTATAAAATTAAACTTTTATTGTATTAAGTATTAGCAAATAAAATGTCTCTTCTAAATTATTATATTATTATAAAATATTAAGTTAACGTAATTCAAGAGGTTTTGGGGGGAGGGGGGGGGGGGCCTAATTTTTTCCCACTTTTTATTTTAAAACAACTGTTTCTATCTCATAACTTTCTCTTTGAAAAATTCTAAGAGCCAAATTGATCAGTGTCTTGTCGAAAGAACGCAATAGCTAACATTTAGTGTTGTGATTTATATATGAGTTTATTAGCTAAATGAAATGCAGTGGCGTATCCAGGGGGGGGCACAGGGGGCACGTGCCCCCCCCCCCCCCCCCCAGACGGGCCCAAACCCAATAGAGTAAAAAAAAAAACGCCATATTTTTTTTTATACATATTTTTTACATTTACCTCATATCCAATTTCACCTCAGAAATGCATAAAAGCGCTGTTTTGAGAGGTCATATTTTCAACATTTTCCAGGGGAGGGCCCCCGGACCCCCCGCCATAGATTCACCCCAATAATTAACTGCAGACGACGCCCAAGGCTTACAGTAAGATATTGTACTGCAGTAAGCATCAGCATAACATTCTCTAACGGATGCGTTCAAAACAGTGATTGTTACTTGGCACGCGGAGAATTTTTTGGGGGAGGGGGCAGCTGCTTTGTTGAATAAGTAGTTCCCTTTTCTTGTTACCACTATGAATCCCCCCCCCCCCCAATCTAAACTGACTTAGAATGTGCCCCCTCCAGACCTAGCCGTTGGATACGCCACTGGCTAAATGCAATACATTTATGGGCTAAGTTCCTAAGTACGTATAGCTCTAAAATTTAACAGTTTTCTATCTTTGAAGACCATATTATAATCACCGAACTGTGAAATGTATGATTAGCTGAAGATTTTATTTTTAAAAAATACTAATTTGTTTGGAAATTCTTGATAAATATGCTTATCAGAAACATGGACAGAAACAGAGTGGAGTGCAGTTGAGCGACTTCGCTTGCGAAATTGGACCCCATGTTTTGAATGGAAGGGTGGCCACCAGTATCAAAGAGCTCAACTCCTCTCCGCAACTGGTGGGCACCCTTCGATTTAAAACAATGGGGTCCGATTTCACATGCGGAGTACGCTCAACTAAGCTCCGCTTCTTGTAGGTGCCCGACCTTATTCTTAAGTTAGTATTTTTCTATATATATAAATACTAACTTTAGAGTGTCTTCAATTAAATAATTACTCTAGATTAATGATATAGATTTCACGGTTTTCTCTTTATTTTTTAATTATATTTAACCATGAAAAAATAAGCCTACAAATAATAATAAAATTTAATTTTTAGGGTCCGTAGGCAAAACCAAGGACCCTTATATCCTGCGTGTATCTGTCCGTCCGTCCTCTCGCGTGCTCTCACGGCTACACCTTTCGTCCGATCACTTTGAAATTTGGCATGTATGTGTCTTGTACCTGCCCACATATATTAAAAATATAGCGACTTAAAAAAAAAATTCAAAGCAATTAGGGTAAAAAGACTTAGGGTTAACATTTTTTTTTTTTTTTTTTCGACACCGTGAGGGATATCATATGAAAGGGTACGTCGAGCTGATTACATAAATATATAATTCTTTGGATATAACTTTGATAGGGCGAGCGTAGGCAAGTTTGAAGTGGGTGTGAAACGTGTCCCCCCCCCCCCCCTCTATCTCGCTTATGTGAAGTGCAAAAAATCTGAAAAAATTCCTGAACATTCTTCGACCAAATGTAAAGGTACCACTTTTTGGAAATTTAGAAAAAAATATTATTTTATTTTTTATTGACAAAATACGTTTTTTTTTTTATAATTATGGTCTTTTCGATGTATTTATATGGTTGTAGTCCGGTTCAGTGGCAAAAAAATACTTTATCAGAGTGTGTTTTGAGAATATCAGACCCTTAGAATGGTTCAAAGTAAGCTTTTTAGCATTTTAAAAAAACTGTTTTTACACTTTCCAGTTAAACACTATATAGTGTGGCCTACGGACCCTCGCTGTGTGCTGACTAACACACACTTGACCTGTTTATTTTTTGTAATTTTACTCGCAAGGAGTAGCTAACAAATGAAGTTTTTTGTGATTTTATTGTTTACTTAAAGTGCTGTATGACTTACTAATATTGTTTTTATTTTTAGGTTTAGCGCACGAGTGGAGAGTGTCGCCAGAGAATAAGACTCAAGAAGAGGGAAGCTTAGTTAGATTCGAGTGTTCCATTGATTCCATTCCAAGAGCCTCTATTAGGTGGCTTCGTGATTCACAACCTCTACCTCAATCTCATCGGTAATATTTATATCTCATAGTATTATTAAAATAGTTACGGGTCCATTTAGCTCAACATATCTTGAGGAAGGCATTCTTTTTCAACCGAATTAGTTTAGTGGATTTTAGGTGATAATCAACTGAGCGTTGTTCCTTTTAGTCCAGGATCCAGAAGATAGCGTGCAAAAAAATGTCTGACTAACATCAAGCTAAAATTTTGTGTATATGTTGATCTTTAAGTGCCTTTTAAGAATATGCAGTCGGCAAAGTTCGTCTGTGGGACATAGCCTGACAATAGGCATTGGACAAGAGCAAACTGATGGAGAGCGGCCATGTCTCGCCCTTTATAGTGGACAATGTAATTTTCATGACCCTGAGTAAAAAATTAGTTAGTTGACCGAAAATCAAGTTGATGTTAGTTTGTCACTTGATAGTTTAGTTATTCAAATATTTCTCCAAATCAAAGTGATCACCTATTAAGTAACAAAGTACCATCAATTTGATTTTTGGTCTACTAACTAATTTCAACCTCAGGATAATGAAAATCACAATGTCCACCATAAAGGGCAGGACATGGCCCCTCTCCACCGGTTTGTTTTTTTCAAATGCCTATTGCCGAGCTACCGCAGACGAACTTAGCCGACCACATATTCTAAAAAGGCACCAAAAGATTAACTTGTACACAAAATTCTAGGTTGATGTTAGTCAGACACTTTTTTGCACGCTATCTCCTGGACTATTTTGTCCAAGAAATGTTGAGGCAATAAGAAAAGGACAAATAAATCCTTTCTTGAACTATTATTTAGTATAAAAATTGTCTATAGCAATGCTTTCCAAAGGTATCTTAAAAGGAAGCTTAACTCTTTACGGCAGGAATTTTTCGCCCTGTGTGTTTCTGGACTAGAGTGTCTTCTCTCTTGTTTTTATCACATAGCTGTAACAAACTTCTATAGAATTCCAGTTGGTACATGTATGAAGAAGTTATGTTTTTCTCTTTCAGCCACAAGGTAACAGAAGAATTGTGTTTAAAAATATTTCTGATTAAACTGATAGATTGTGCTATTTCGTATAAAGTATTCTGTTGAGCAGGCACAGGTAATTTCTCCCAGCTGCTAAACTCGCAAGTGGTTATAGTACATTATGTGTCGAGTGCGGAAAGTAGCATTTTGCATGCGAGTGTGCACCCGAACGACAGCAAGGGTAGTAAAACCACACGAACAATGCAAAATGCCGTTTTCGCATGAGTTGCGTACCGTACTTTATCTATGATTGTTAGATTTTAATAATAAATACAGAAAAAAATAATAAACTTCCTGTATTTAAGTTCGTATTACTCTTTTGATAAAGATGACATTTATTCATTTGTGGTATTTTGTGCCGAATTAATTATTTTGGGAGGCGTATTATTCTCCTCATATTCGTCATAATCACTTAAATCACGCATTGATTTCCACAAAAAACTCTATATAATCAGTTACTTTTATAAAATTAGTTTTGTTAAATGTAAACAAACTTTTTTTTGTTTTTGTAAGAGTTACTGTATTCTGAATATGTTTGGAAACCAGTGGGCTTTAAATTTAGCTAATATTTTTTTACAATCAGATTATTGGGTGGTAATTTTACTCCATTACTGTAGAACTAAGTTTTGTTTTTAAACTGTTACTTTAAAAATATGTATTTTAATTTAATGAAGTTTGACACTGAAAATTATAATGTGTGTAATAGGTATAATGATTCACGAGGTATAATGATGAACGTAAGTTCCTCTAAAGAATTTTTTGTCTTTAGAATTAATAACCAATTTTGTGGGTTTGCATTGAAAGATCACTGAGATGAAAGATGATTCACTTTGGGTACTGAAAGTGAAAACAATTTTTATCATTATTCTGAATAAAATAAATATATATTAAAAAATGTATCATTAATAAAAAATTCAAAATAGTTATTATTTAATGGATAATTAATTGTTGTAGTTCAATACAGCTTTATACCCCTGACAGGATGTGACTCAGGGATGTATCTTTATTGAGAGCTGCTACGATAGACCAACTTACCAAAGTGATTTCAGCTAAATAATTCAAATGTGAAGAGTGTTATTTTTTAATAAGTTTTTCTTTTGAAAATCATTAATCATATTATCTAATTTAAATGCGTTTATGTATGCAACGTATTCAAAAGTAATTTAACCCTTTCATTGCTACCGGCGAATTAATTAACTTGTTGACGCTGTCCATAGGGGACTGTAAATAAGATTTGACTTCGTTAAGGCTTCGAATGAATATACTCGTCAGCATGTGAGAATGTAATAGGAAAACGGGACAAAAACGTTCAGCATGCAAAATCCGTGTGTTCTCAATTTAAGCTTTGAAAGGGTTAACTGAACAAGTTACAGTATTTACTGCTAGAGATCTTTTTGGAATAGCCTGGATCATAATGCACCTTATTATATTCTATTAAAATGTTTTACATTAAATAATTAAGAGTTTATTGTATTTATTTTTTCATTCAAAAATTTATTTAAATATTTTAAAAACTTTTTGTTTGTTTGTTTGCAGTTACTTTATTACAGACTCAGGGATTCTATATATTAGTGATTTGAAGAAAGAAGACTCAGGACTTTACAGGTAAAAATTATTTTTTCGTCAATCCTTAACTTTAGCAGTAGTTTGGTCCCCAAAAAACACCGGGAATGTTAAGTCAATAAATTTATGGAAAAATTGAGGGGTTGTGTGTAAGAGGTAAAGTATACGTACAACAGCACTTTAAAACCACTCAATATAAAAACACAACAAAAAATTTAAATATTTCGAATGAATAATATTGAAACAAATGAAAAAGTAAAATTACTACTGATATAGCTGACATGGTTTCTCTAATTCCTCTCCCCCCCCCCCCTCCTCCTTATCTGGAGGGTTCCCAAATTGAAGGTGGTCAGAATTATGGGATCAATAGATATTCAGAATGGTTTATTAATAGGTGCAAAAGCACATAATTGAATGTCTACTTAACTATTGTTGTATTTACCAAAACCATTCAGAGCTAATACTAAATTAATTTATGTATAGATGTCGTTTAACAAAATTTTAAAGAAGGAAATGAAAGTTTTTTATGTCTTGGATGTGGCACATTAACCTCGAAAAGCGTTACGTTACACGAGTGGGGAAGATATAGGATCAAGGTGTTAGGAAGGTATAGGAGGTGTTCAATTGAGTCTGTCCGCTCTTGGTAGGGATAGTGTCTCCCTCTACCGTGCTTTGTACTGCTGTCGCTAGGGCATTCCCTCCCCAAGCGATTCTAAAACGCTGTACACTGTACTAGGATAATAGAAAAAGGTAGGAGCTAACTGCACTCGTTTACATCGCCGAAAAATACATGTAATTTTTTACATTTATTATAAAAATATGGGTGAATAAGCTAAAAGATTACTTCTTAATAAACTGGAAAAGAAGAAAAGTACTTTCTTTCATCGTGCACAACATATGTTCGATTAAATTCCTAATTTACAAACGCAAGAATCTGCACAGTCAAATTTTTTACATTTTCATGTTTTTACTTTGGCACATAAACTCGATAAGCTTTACCAAAAAACGACACCAAAAAGCATTACTAAAAAAGACACCAAAAAGCGTTACATAAAAATGTCTCACTGTCTTGCAGACTCGTATGCAAGCAATTTTTTTTTTTTTTTTTTTACAAGCTGTTATTTAACTTGCAATGTTTGTATGTATGTATGTTCGGGTCAAATCTTGCAGTTATCCTCAACCAATTGAATTGAAATTTTGCATACACGTTTAGTTTGGACGACAATGCATGGTTAGCTAAGTAATATCATTCTAAATCCAATATGGTGGTCAGCTCAAGATGCGGACTAGTTATTTTTTAAGCACACCCATGACAGGGTAAATGAAAGGGTTTGCTTGAAAAATACAAATAAAAGCTTGGTTTTTAAAAATGTTGCAATAAAATTATTTATGTTAATACTTTATGTAATGTTGTGTTTGACAGATGTGAAGGAAGCAACAAGCTAGTAAAGAGAAGTCGCCTGAGCCTGGAAGGTTGGCTAGAAGTTAGACCTAGGGGTTCTAGTACTAGCTCTACTAGGCTAGATGATAGTATAGCATTAGCGGAGGCTTTCTTCCCAGATTCACCTCCTTCTACTTTAATAGTAAACCAGCTCAATTCAACTATTCTACTCTGTGCTACGCCTCTTTCTCCGGCATCCCTCACTTGGCTCCACACCAAACCAGGTACTCTAGTCCAGAAAACAAGAATGTGATCATTTCTTTAAAACACTGTCTGTTAAAAGTTTTGTCAGCCTCTTTAGAGGAATATAAATATAAATCTAAACACTGCAGGGAAGGTAACCATGTACATAGTTTGTTTGGTAAGTATTGGGACTGATTTTATTAAAAGATATATATATTAAAGATATATTTACAATGAGTTACTATTCTTCAAAATATTACTCTCCTGTAAAAAAAACCGCTGCCAGCTCTTTTTCCATTGTTCATACACTCTCTGGAATTTAATAACGGCAAGGATTCATGCATGGCGTCGAAGCCACTTGGACTTATTGTTCACTGTTTTTCGAGCAGGCAGGTGTTCCTTGTGGAACACTCCCTTTGCATAAAAAAACGCAATGAGTATTGATTTCACTCTTTATTTGCTTTTGCGGGCCTTTTTTGATCAAGGGGGTCTTCCCGGACATTTTGAATTTTCTATGCTACTCAACACGTCTTTTTATGTAACTCGTCTTTGTAGCCTTTACAGATCATGTTTTTTTTTTTCAATTTCTAGGATCAATACACCCACCACCAATATCATCTAATAGTTACACTAATGATCCATTTGAATAAATGTAATCTTGAAATTTTATCTTACCTGATTGATAGTGGTGAACAATATTCTATTTATCTAATATTACAAAAGTCGGAGTTCTATGTACATTCGTTAGTTAAAATCATGAACATAAATTAAAAAATTGGTCCGAGACAACTCAGATAAACTTTCTCATGTACGAGTTCACGTTTTAACAGAGTTTTTGGGGGATAGCTCCCCCAAATTTAGGGGGCTTCCACACCGAGTAGCAAGTTGCAGGTTGCATGCGTCCTAGTAACACCAGATTATCTAAGGAGTCAAGGTAATGGAACGAGGGCCTACACACCGAAGATGCAAGTGCGACGTGCATCCTGAAAGCAAGTGGCAAGTGCGACTCTAGAACCAGCCGGCTGCTACTTCAGTGTGAAAGCCGCCTTAGATAATCCGGTGTTACTAGGATGCATGCAACCTGCGACTTGCTACTTTGGTGTGAAAGCCGCCTTAGAGCTAAAATTAATTTCTCCATTCCGCCTCAGGGTATGATTTTTCTGAACATGAATGCCAAATGTTGTCAAAATTGGCCAGGACATTCGACATATGACATTTTTTAAAAACCACTTTATTGGACTCAAGATACCTGAAAACATGTAAATCCATCAAAATCGAAACTTCGCGCCATCTTCTCTTTATATGAGAAAGTAATAATTTCAGTTGCATCTAATTAATCTTAAAATGTTAAGGGTTAGAGCTATAAACATTTTGTCTTCTTTTTTTCTACAATCATTCCAGCTCTGAACTAAATATCTCCTTTACATCATACACAGCCTATACAAGTCAACTTGTCGACAGCATTGAAAGGCTTGAGAATATTTTTAATTACTTTTTTTTTTTCTGTTTCAGATGGCACAAATGTTACTCTTCATAGTACAAATAATGGACTGAACATTTTAAACATTAGTGCTTTGTCAAATTTTCAAGATGGCAAATACTCCTGTATCCTTAAAGCAAACAAAGTTTCCTTTAGAAAAGTAAGTAATTAATTCAATTAAAATTTATATTTTTATTTAATTAGTGTGCCTGTATATTAAAAAGACGGTACTTCTTTAGAGTGGTACTCCCCCTTTTTTTTTTTTTTTTTTTTTTTTTTTTTTTTTTTTTTTTTTATAGAATATAAGTGATTTTGACTAAATAACTATTTAGATAAAGGGATGTTTAGTCCATTGTACTTTGGGACAAAGAAATATCACACTTCTGTTTTCTTTATAAGGGGAGTAACAGTCTAAAGAAGAACATTCCGAAAACCTTCTTTAGGCTGTTACTCCCCTCTGTTTTGTCTATAAGGGGAGTAACAAAGAGTGCTAAAAAGACAAGAGTCCGATAAAAATTGAGGGAAAAGAGTGAATCTCTATCACCTTAGTATTAGATAATCTAATTTTGTGATAATTACTTATTTTATATACAAATTTCGATCAGAAAATAATCCTGTTAAAATTACGTTATGGGGAGGCTGATCTAAAATAGCTATTTACGTACCTAGAGCAGTAAGGGCGTTATAACAGGCCGAGGACAAAGATTGAAAGCACGAGTGTGTTTAACGCCCGAGGCCTGTCATGTCGCCTTACTGCTCGTGTTGCGTACACTATTTGGTACTTCTTTAGATTGTTACTCCCCTATGTTGTTTTAGAATATAAATGACTTTGACTAAATGACTATAAAGAAAAAGGGATGTTTAGTCCAATGTACTTTTGGACAAAGAAATATCACACTTCTGTTTGTATAAGGGGAGTAACAGTCTAAAGAAGAACATACCGTACACCTTCTTCAGATTGTTACTCCCCTCTGTTATTTTTATAAGGGGAGTAACAATCTAAAGAAGTGCCCACTATTTTATCGCCCACCACTTGTAAACTAATTACTAAACATGCAAACTATTTTGCCGTAATCTTCAAAACAATAAATGCATATTAAGGTTACATCAAGGTTACATCAGTACCAAAACAAACCGCAGTTATAAAAATATTGATTGTTACTAATTGAACAGCTGAGGCTGAGAACTACTAGCGCTTCCTGCACGCCGCGGCCCGGCCAGGAAGCGGCCGCTTCTCGAACTACTCGTGGCCCTGTAAAGTAAAGCATGCATTTTTACAGGCCCCAGGGCTGTAAAATAGAACTTTACTGGCCGCTCAGGATAGAAATGCTTACAAGTGGAGGGCGATACAAAAAAATTGAAATAACACCTTATGGTTAAATACAGTTTTATGAGATTTCTCCTACCCTAGTTTTTTTTTTTGACTTTGACAAATGAAATCAATTTATTCCCAACAATCCTCGATTGTTTATTTAATTCTTATTTATTTCTAACACAATGTTTTTTTTTTACAGACAGTTAAAGTCGTTATATATTCGGCTGGTGTTATAGTTAAGAAACCAGCTAATGCAGTCTTGCCTCTTGGTAAGAATTTACACTTAGACTGCCAGGTAACTGGCAACCCTGAACCTAATGTCACCTGGTATAAGGATGGACATAAACTTATTATTAATGGTTAGTATGATCAAGTTTAGTTTTCATATTGCAGATTAGGGAGTAATTGTAAAAATAAAAATTTGATTTATTGTTAACTATGATTTAAAGATAACTATGAGCCAGTCCATGTTTGTGGAAAAGACTTACTAGAGAATTTAGAGATGCACAGAGCCTTAAACACCCCTGGTTTAGAATGTTTTAATGAAAGAACCAATCTAAACAACTCAGTCCTGGTTAAGCCCCTACAATAATTTTACACTCCTACCACAATCCAACCACCACTTACTTTACCTAATTCCTTGCTAGTTATTAATAGTATACCAGATTCTTATTTATTAATTATAGATTTAAACTATTTTGTAAAATATTAGTTCATTGTTAAGGATCCTAGAACCTAGCTTTAGTTAACTTCATTTATTGTATGTAATTTTTTTGGGAGACCTTCTCACCGGTCATACCAGATGTGTACCCCCACCAACCACAACCAACAGATACATCTTTATACTTTGTAACCCTTGTTTTTTCGATCGTCTGATTGTTATATTTATTTTGATTATGGTTAGACAAAGATATATATATTTTAACTTGAACAACGTGTGATTAATTTGAGTTAATTATCATTTTTAAAGAGCTGTGGTCCCCTATAATTTGTATATCTTCTATGGTGGGTCGTGAAGGGGTGATGGGTGATTAAAAATTACTTCATATTAGTAGTATTTTAGTATTTGGCTATATTTCATCCCTTAAGGGACTTCTTCAGGCCTGTTACAATGTTAAGTGGTAGAGTCAGTAATAAAACATTTTAGATAAACTTTTTAAATATATAAAAATTTGTCATAACATAATCATAAATAAACTATCCTCTACTAACATTTAACATATTAAACTATTTTGAATAGTTACCACAAAATAAAGAGGGTAATACTTTTTTTAGCACGTTTTTAATTTAGTTTTATCAAATTTTAATAGTTATATGTTAAATGTTAGTAGAGGATAGTTTATTTATGATTATGTTATGACAAATTTTTATATATTTAAAAAGTTTATCTAAAATGTTTTATTACTGACTCTACCACTTAACATTGTAACAGGCCTGAAGAAGTCCCTTAAGGGATGAAATATAGCCAAATACTAAAATACTACTAATATGAAGTAATTTTTAATCACCCATCACCCCTTCACGACCCACCATAGAAGATATGTTAATTATCATCATGTTCGATTACCATCAAATATCGGTCAAAACAACAAATTTTTTAGTGATAATAATGTTGAAATACCTTGTTTACAGGCCGGATGATGTCTCTCAAGGGATGAAATATAGCCAATTGTATATGAAATAATTTTCGATTAATTTTTTTTTTTTTCACTCCTGCAAGACCCAACACAAAAGATTACTATTAATTATAGGGGACTACTACTTATTGAGAATAATGCAATTTTAGTGATAAGCTTATTAAAATTCATTTTAAATTTTTAGCATGAGCATCAGTGATTTGAATATTAAAAGATAGTTAAACAGAAAATTATAACAGAGTTTAAGTTGCAGAAAAGCTATTTACTTTGTGACAATATGATTAAGTCTATATTCGACTAAATGAGACAATATTTATTTATATGTTGTGCTGTTTCAGGTCGTATTAAGCAGAAAAGAAAGGGCCTGATACTGGGTACAGTGGAAGGTGGTGATACTGGTGTGTACCAGTGTGAAATAGAGAGCGAGTGGGCTGCGGCTCATCTCATAGTATCTACAGCTTTAGAACAACCCAAACCACCTGAAAACCTTACTTGTCTTCCTCTATCTCCTACCAGTATCAGGGTATCATGGAACCAAGCTCCCTTCCTTCACCCTATACAGGCATTCTCTGTTCACTTCTCCCCAACAGGTACTTGCTTGTTATTTACTCATTTTTATTCTATATTCACTAAATTATGTTATTTTTGGTGATGCAGCTAGGGTTTAGATCAGCTCAAATCATATAAAGAGAATACCACTTGAAGGTTTATTAGAAAGCTTATAAATTATTTTTATTATAATCTATATTCATAGAAATAATAAAACTGTACTTATCCCTCTTGTGGTTAATTGAGTTCATTATTCATTTGAGAAAAATATATAAAAATTAGCAGTGGTGGAAGCAAAACACCAGACTGGACATCCTTCGATTTGCAATACTTACAAATAAATTGTGGACCACCTTTAGCAGCCTGCGGATTAAATTAAATAATTTAGTTTGTCTGATTTCTAAAACTTCCAAAGAACCTCTTGTCTAAGTGACATTTTTTAAAAATAGACTGCCAATTGGTGTGGGACATAGCTTCCTCGCATCCTATCGCATACTTAATTGATTTTATGTTTTCATAAGCCATTATTGTCTTATTTGTTTAATTGTTTCCCCCCATTTTTTAATCTTTCAAAATTGTTTTGATTTTTTACAATCTGGGGCTATCTGCTGGGTTACTTTCGCTAAACTATAAAACTTTCATACAAATCATCAGATGAGTACTTTTTTTGAAGCTGCAGATATAAATAAATGTATGTGTGTGCACATGTGGAAGAGCAGCAAATGCGTGATGAAGGTTGAAACTTATATGGAACCAACAATGAGCTAATTATGACCTACCATATAAATTTCATTGAAATCGGACGTGTAGTTTTTAAGATAGGTATGTTGGTTCGCAAAAGTTGAGCGACAGACAGACACTGAACCAAAAATGTTCCCTCAAATGTCTAAGACGGATTTCAGTGTTGGAATTTTTGAAATCGGAGACAAAAATTTTTCGTTCTTCAGAACGATCACATAGCTTCCATTACACATAGCTTCCGTTACCTTCAGTTAGCTCAGAAGCAATATTTGGGCTCTTTTTTTTAAAATATATTCTCTATGCAATTTTTGCTTTTTAGATGGTGGAGAGGAGGACAATATGCCAGCTGCACTTAACACTATAGAAGTGTCAACTTTAAAACCTAACACTAACTATACTTTCTATGTGAGGTCGTGGGGCAAGAAAACTGCTAGCGAATCCAGCCACAAACTCATTTGCTCAACGACTGATCCAGGTAAACAAATCAACGATAGAATCTCATCATAATCGAGTGTCTTTTTCTCTCATTCATTGTTTGATCATATCCTTTATCATTAGGATAGAGGGTTCATCCTCCGCTTTACATATCTTCCGTCATTTAATACATTATATCCATTTGTTTGTTGTAGATTCCTTGAAGTGGCCTAGGGTATCGATAAGAAGTATTGGTACCACGTGTTTATTTGTAGAATGGTCTCCTCCCTCATCAACTTCAATAAATGTCTCCTATTACCAACTTCAATGGAAGCCTGCCAATGTGTCTTCCGTTTATTTTGTTACACTCCCGCCCTATATACATCACTACTACATCACAGGTTTGAATATATTTTGAAATCAATATCCACACTCTATTAGCATTTTATTTTTAAATATATGGTTTAATTTTTGACTTGATTTTAATTTTGTTTCAGACTTGTTGCCTGGAGGGCAGTATAATGTCAGTGTATTGAGCTCTGTAAGAGCTGATAATGTTCCTTGGAAAAGCGAAACTCTACCTCAGTACATTCCTAACAACCCAACTACTATTAGTGTTAACTTATTTAACTCTACTACCGTAAATGTAAGTTGTTAGTTCTGTCTTTTATTTACGTGCTTCTACTATTGGAGGACTTATTTCCCCTTCCATAAAAACAATGTTTTTGACATTTTCATGTCTTGGCTGTGCTACATAAGTCGAAAAGCGTTACTAAAAATCTAAGCCAAAAACGTTACCCGGTGTAACAAGGAGTTAAAAAGATATAGGAGGTGTGCACTGTCTGTCTCAAGCTGTAGGGCCTCCCTCTACCGCGCTTTGTAGGGCCGAAGAAATTCGAAAAGATTTATACGTGTATCAGGGAGTTGGGAGAGTATAGGAGGTGTGCAATCAACTCTCTACCCACCCTCGGCATACCCCTACCGCCAAAGACTATACACCATCCCTGCCCTATCGGGCTTCTCAGTCGAATCTCAGTCGGGAATCATAGGGTCCGCCTTACAGTCTTCTTCTTCTAATACATTTGCTCCTCTACATCTTTAAACACGCACTCTTTTAACCCCCTTTACCTTTACTCTACCTTTTATTTGTACATATTTTGTTTAACATGATAATAGGTTAAAAGATTGCTTATTACGTGGAACACTAATTTTTAAATTGCATTGTCTTTACTATCTAGTCGTCTTTAATTATTATGACCCAACATAAAGACTCATTTTGAATAAATAATTAATCTTTTACGAAATTAATAATAATTAGATCGCTTTTTATTAGATTTTTAAAGCATATTCCATTTTATGCACTACATTATCTAAAAACAATAAAAAAAATAGGTTGACCCGCCGTAAACAAACCCCACAGATTCGCTATTCAAAATGTTTGGGTACTTCTAGACCACCTAGAGACTTGCGGTTTTTGCGTTTGGTCGGAAATTGGCCTAACCCCATTGAAAAAATCCGGAACGTTAAAAAAAATATATCCCCCCCCCCCTAAAAAATTAAAGATGGCGGACGCACTTTAAAGTTTTTTGGAGGCTTATTGTGGCTAAACGGTAAGTCGTATCGACAAGCTGATTGCGCCAGCGGTAACTAATTTTAAAAGATCTACAAATTTGGTCCTATTACTTTTTGTCGTAATTTCATCGGTTCTACCTTAAATAGAGCTAAATTTTATTTTTTTAAAAAGAAATTTCACTTTGAGCGCTTATGGCGTCCGCAATTGTTGACCGATTTAATTTCTGATTGGAGTGCTTAAACCTCAAACTAATGCTCTTTAAATCAAGTATTTATTATTTTACTAATTGTTCCTATAACTAGAGTTATTAAATATTTACTGGTGCAACTGCCGTATTGAATGAAGAGGCTGGTAATAATTAAATAATACACTATCATTGTTGATGATTGTTCAATGATTTCCCAGTCAAATTGGTTTATTCTACGTTTTTTTCTTATTCATTATACTTTTTTTTAGCATTGTTAGTTATTACTGTATTACTTAGTTTCTACTGGCTATTTTTAAAATATATAGATAGAATCAAAACTATGATTTAGAGAGTATTATATTCTTAATAATGGAATTAATGATGTGTAATATAGTCCTGATTTTATTCCTAGAAGGCTTTGGAAACAAAACTATTTAGGAATTTCATTTAATTGCTAGGCCTACATAATTATAGGAAACATAGCCACTAATAGCTAGCATGAGCCCCGCGCGGAGCGCGGGGTGAAAGCTAGTTATTAATATATATTTCATATTGCCAATTATTAATATAATGTTTATGAATATGATATAAACTGAATACCCTACATATTTAACATGTTATTTATTATTAATTTTAAAAAATAGTTCTGTTGCAAAAATCAAACCAACTGCCTTCAATTAAAATAATACTCAGATTATGTTCTAGATTTTATAATTTTCAACGCAAATATATTACAGTGATGACTGGACTGGTAGACAATCCTCTAACACCTCGAAGTGAACCTGGGGACATTATTTCATGTCGGTAGACGCAGAGTGAAGACATGAAAATGTCTCACTGTCTTGAAGTATTTACTATTTTTTTACTAAACATTTCATATTTCTCCATTCAAAGTAAACTTGAGTTGTTTAATAATGTTCAGATTAAGTCGTCCACCAGCTACGTCTCTTAAAAAGCAATAATATACTGATGTTACTAAATATTTTATTTTGTTTAAGGTTGACTGGTTTGACTCATCCGTATCATCGAATCGTCTTAAACTCTATTATAAGAAACTACCTAGTGGACCTGAAAAACAAGAATTTATATCTAGTAATTTAACTCGCTATGTTATTACTCAACTAGGTAAGTACATTTGCATTATTGGTTTTAATTTACTTTGGTACAAATGTACACGGATTCAATTGATAGATGCTTAATATGCTCTTGTCCCAATATAATTAACAGTATGTGATAATATAATAAACAGCTTGGTTTTCTGGTGAAATCCACGTCACGAAGGGGTTGAAGTCTGATGTTTCGCTTCCACTACTGGAAGCATCTTCAGGGGTGTGGTGCATTGTGATGTTTACTTGAAGCAACAATATGAGTATGTCTTGTTGTTGCTTCAAGTAAACATCACAATGCACCACACCCCTGAAGATGCTTCCAGTAGTGGAAGCGAAACATCAGACTTCATACCCTTCGTGACGCGGATTTCACTGGAAAACTAAGCTGTTTATTACAAGTCTACCTGTGGAAGCTTACGCACCAAGTGAGTGATATTGTAATTTTATAAACTTTCAGTGAGCTTGGCTTAATTGCGGTTCTCTGGTTGATGAATTTGTGGTAGCAAATTATTAGAAGGCTGGTTTTCTGAAAATGATTCTCTGAATAAAATTGATACCAGCTAAGGAGAGAATGGATACTGCGTTTTAGCGAGTCTGCTAAACCGTGTTTTAAGTTTTGCTCCAAAAATCCATAATTTATTAGGTTAAATTAGATGAGACATTATAGAACATACTCTTATTGAATAAAAAAAATAATAAAATTAAAAAAAACTATAATTTTTGTAAAATATATTGATATTTGTCATTTTTAAAACTTGGTAAATAAACCTCAAAGGGTGAAATTAGTGTTCGTTATAATATACAGTCTTTATTAGCTAATACATACAGTAATACTCCGACTTACTTAAATTCGGAATGAGGTAACAACCGACACTACTGCTGAAAGTGATCAGGGGTCGATTTTTGTAACTTTGAAATCTCCCGTTTTTGCACCTGTTATCTATTAAAATTTGGTACGAAGATGCGCCTGTGAATCTGTAACTTTGTTCGTTGTGAAATTACAAGAAAGTTAATATTTAGTGAGTGATATAATATATCCAGCAGGTTATGTGTTTATACATCTTTATGTTTATATCAAATCAAATCAGATTGACACGATTATTATTTTCGTTTTCTAACTAAAGTAACATTTATTGGACTCCATTTGTGAAAGGAGTTCTATCGCTTATTATATTTTTAGTTGTTGTTCTGTATATTCTATTGTTTTGTTGTTTCTTTTTGTATTATTCTAATAACTGAGTGGTGCCATTATTGTTTTACATTTTTGGATATTACTCTTAATGAACTTATCGTTTGTAAAGGGTGTTTTATCCCTTTGTACTTAGTGTGTATATACATATTCGATTCCTTTAAAAAGGTTTCTATCAAAAGTTATTTGATCAAGATACGTAATAACTTACGTCCTTTTATATGTCAAATAAAAGGACATATGAAATGGCGATTGATTGATTACATCTGGGATAACAATATTTCTCATTCCATGTATAAGATAAACAAATTAAATGTAGAATACTGATTTCTTATTTAATTTTTGATTTCTATTGCAGAAAGCAACTCATGGTATGAAGTGGGACTGTTACCTAGAGGTTGTCCCAGCCTCATTCACACAGCGATAGGCTCTGGAGGTGCTCTTTCTAAACCTCATAGTTTGACAGCCACTTCACCATCACCCTCACGTCTTAGTGTATCCTGGTCACCTGTACCCTTAGCTACATCGTACATACTCACAGTTACACAACGTACTAATGCCTCGGCTAATTGTGTATATAATACGTAAGTATCTGACAAAATTAAGTTTAAAGAAAATTTTATAATTTCAAATTCCTTTTATTTTCTGAAACAAAATTTGTTAAAAGTTGATATTTTGAAATAAGAAAGTCAAACATTAAAGAAGTAAGAAAGATAAGACTATTATACTTATTGAGAAAGATTCTTTTATAAATTATTCAAACAAAGGCACTCTTTTAGTTTGGCACCCCTTTATTTCATTGCAAATTTGACATGACCTGAAGGAGGGGGAAGAGAATGAAAATTAGTCAACGGAATGTAGTAGTAGTAGTAGTAGTAAGGTCCTGGTACTAGTACTAGATGGGTAGGGCGAACCACCTATTCGAACCTAGCAATTAGGCCATCATTTTACTATCCCCCTGGTAGAGAGTTCTAGCCACTTCATATATCATACCTATGTACAATGTACCGCCAAAGCGAGTATGATGTGATCATTAGTGAGCCATATAAATCAGAGCATCACGGTGAGGGATCGAACACACAACCTCATTCCGCCCTTGACTCATTGTTGCGCAGATGTGGTAAGAAATTTTATCTACGATTGTTACAAAATATAAACATTGTATCTTTGTTTAGATGCGTAGAAAGTGATTCTTTACGTACTTGTATTCATTGTGCATGCGCGTCTCATAATTCTGAAGAATTCCTCTTCTTTACCACCCTAGGGTGGTAAAAAAGAAGAATTCTTCACCTTTACGCACGATTAGCGAGTTTGTTTACATTTAACAAAACTAATGCTGTTTGTTTAATAAAAGTAACTGTTTATATCGAGTTTTTTTTATGAAAATCAATGAGTGATTTAAATGATTATGACGAATATGAGGAGAATAATATGCCTCCCGAAATAATTAATTCGGCACAAAATACAACTAATGAATTAATGCCATCTTTATCGAAAGAGAAATACGAACTTGCATACAGGATGTTTATTTTTTTTTCTGTATTTATTATTTGAATCTAACAATCGTAGATAAAGTACGGTATGCATCTCGTGCGAAAACGGCATTTTGCATTGCTCGTGTGGTTTTACTACCCTCGCTGTCGCTGGGGTGCAAACTCCACACTCGCATGCAAAATGCTACTTTCCACACTCGACGCGTAATGTACTATTAATCCACACGGCCACACCGGCTCTCAGGCAAAGGAATGTAATCTCTCCTGCTTATAGAAATAAAAATATCCCTTAGTCTAATTATCTTTAAAGACAAAAGGATATTTAGTCAAAAGTATTTTTGGACTAAGAAACATCACACTTTTATTTTATGCATATAAGTGATAATATCCAATTGTCTTGATAGTTAATTAGTTTAAGGGATATTATAACTTTTAAAAGATATTCCTTTGTCTCAAAGTCCCAATCTACTTTGGACTAAATATCCCTTTGTTTTAATACTTACGGGGGTGCTCAAATTAATTTTTACCTCATGTCTCATATTTTCTTTGGCAACCCCTTTTAGGGGGTAATAAACTAAAAGACTACCTCTTTCTGATTTGTTTGTTTACTTTTTTTCTTTTGTAAGACTTGGTATTTCCTTATGTATCTCATAATCAACAATAGTTTTAATCAAAATTTAGTATGTTGTCTGTGGAAATAATAATACAAAGGTATTTTGTTTTCTATCTGTTGCTGGTTGATAAAATATAACACTTTTGAATGATGTTCTGTTGCAGTAAAGAGGCTCACGTAGAAGTAGGAGATGTCAAGAGTGGTACTCTGTATGAATTGAGAGTAAGAGCACTGGGACCCAATGGCTTGAGTAGCCCTTCATCTGATAATCTTCTCATTCAAACAATGTCAAGTGGTGAGAATTCCTCCTTTTGATATCTTTGACTTGGGCTCAACAAGAATCAGTCTGTCATTGATTTGATTTTAAATCATTTGGGCTTCAACCAAAAGATAAATATCAGTTTTTCATCTAAGTGCTAAGCTCTAAATTATGATTTAGAAATGATTGGTTTAAAACCAAATATAGTGGTAGTGTAATGAGTAATGAGTGAGCTAAAGATGGGTTTTAGCAAACAAAAATAATTGGCACTGTGCAACCAAGAACCAAACTAAAATGCGATAAACTGTAAGCTTCACATTTTAAATAACTCTGATAAGGTGTTAAGTTTTGTCTAGTGTCTAGGGGTGTTATAAGGATTCCATGCTAAAAACGCTTGGTTAAACCTGCCATCTGCTGTTTTCAGTGCGCCGTGTACCTATCCAAAGGTTAACTCACTTTCTACTACAAAATTGTTTTAAATCTTTCCTAGGGGTGGCTCATTACCAAGAGATCTATAGTAACTGCAATATACATTAGATAGATGTTATTATTGGATTAATGTTATTTATTGAATTGTTTATTTCTCAATTTGTCTTGTTACACATTTTTATTGTTTAACAACTAAGGCTTTTGTTTCTAAATTTCAACAAAATATTCTGAGAAACCAGTGAGGGCAGCCCTCTCAGTTTCCGCCTGCTTATAGGTTTACAGAGAGAAGGCTTTTAAAAGTTGCCTGCACTGCCCCAAGTCCTTGCTTATTGCCTCTTCTTTGAGATTTTTCTTTTATATTAGAAATTTTAACCAATGACTGTACTGTTTTTAATATGCATCTGATTTTTAATTTTGATTTAAGTTAAAGTTTGACTTTGACCGAAGATAAAAACTGTCTCACCCTAAATTAATTTACTACTGAAATCTGTGCTTTTCAGACTTCTTTTATTTACTTGTTCAACTTATTCAATTAAGTCTAACTATACTATTATGTGTTAGTGGCAGGAGGCATACTAAATTGGAGAGTAATTAACACTACAAGTGTGGAGATAACTGTACGTGCTACAAGATATGGTCAGACGCAGTATAGCATTCTCTATACTAAGGAACCATCGGCTCCTGGATATGCCTGGCAGCAGAAAGTTGTTACTTCAAACAACAGCCTTTTAATTGTAAGTAATACATTTAACGTTTCAATTACTTCTCCATTTCATAACTGTGATTTTGTAGGCAAAAAGATGTGTTTTGTAGGCAGATTCAGTTAAAATTTGGTAAATACGTTCCTCTTATTGGTACTCATGCTAAGTTTGTTAGCTTTTTTATTTCTTTATTAATTTTGTGGAATGCTTGTGCTAATTTCAACTCAATTGTAAAAGTCAAAATTTTAGAATAAGCGTAAATTTTATCATAATTTACGAGTTTAGTTCTAATATTGATATCAACTCCACTAAGAGATAATAAAGCTCTAGCTTTTGATTAAAATTTAAAAAAAAAGAAACTTTATTCTCAATATCGGGAGCCAGGGTGGCTGAGGTCGTAAAGACACCGCTCAGCTATCACTGAGTCGAGGCAACTCGAGGTCATGGGTTCGATCCGGCGATTCATAGATGCACTGAATGCATCTATGAATCGCGGACGGAGCAGGGCGAGGAACACCCCCTGAGGGGTTCTCTTCCCCCACGTCGTCTAGTGGGTTCGATCCGTGTCATGAGATGTGATCTGTATCTATGGTTCGAGGTCGGAGTAGGGCGAGGGGACCCCCTGAGGAGTCCTCTTCCCCCACACTTTGAAGCACGCTCATATAGCTTACTAATGACCACATCATACTCGCTTCGGCGGTACAATGTACAAATGTATGATGTGTGAAGTAGCTGGAACTCTCCACCACGGGGAAGTAAAATGGGTCCACTGTAGGCCTGATTGCGAGGTTCGAACAAGTGGTTAGTCCTACCCGTCTAGTAGGAAGTACTAGGTAACTACTACTACTACTACTACTATTCTCAATATCTTGAGTTCTAATATCTCAATTATAATCTTAGTAGTAAGTACTAATCTTCAATAAGACACCTACTTAAACATGTATGAAGACATGACTAGAGAGGTAGGTAGAAAGTTACACAACTATATTGTCAACACAATTTTTTTTTATTAAAACCCACAAACGTGTTTCAACATATAATATCATCTTCTATTTAAGCTAACTATTTTACAAATTTTTATGACAAACTAGACTGGGGCTGTGTGGGTAGAAGGGTTATGAAGGAACAAGGTAAGAGATGCGGGAGTTGAGATCCAAGGCGGAACCCTGTAAAGGTATGGTTCAGGTAAACATTTTGTTTTTCAACTGCTAAACAATAATTCCTTATATTACTATAACTAAAATACCTTACAACTACCAGACATTATTTTAAAAAAAAATAATTTGTTATTGGTTTTACAAGGGCAGAGTTGTTAAGATTAGATTTTTCATTAAAACATGCTATATTAGTGTCTTGGATAGCTCTTTGAATTTCTAAGTTTTCTACAGGTCTAATTTCCCATTTTTTTGAATGTAGAAGTTCATAATCATCAACATCAAATATATGATCGGTTTCTAGAACATGGTTGGCTAAACTAGATACGTTAACATGCTTTTGATGTCTGTCATTCAATATTTTCTGCCAAGATTTACAATGCTCTGCAATGCGTGTACTTATTTTCCTACTGAATTGTCCTACGTATATGCCTTTGCAGGTCACGCATTTGAGTTTATATACTCCACATTTATCTTTAGGGTAGTAACACACTTCGCCACCCGGGTAGCGCCACCCAGGTGGCGCCACCTGGTTGATGCCACTTGCTTGTGCCACCCGAGTTTGGTGGCAACGTCTGACAGGCTCAATTGAAAAAAATGGGCTGACCAGGTGGCCCCACCTGTAAGTGGCGGCTAGACCCTGGAACGGTCGACCGTTTTGTGCCACCCGGGGGGGGGGGGGGGGGGGGGGGGGCGCCACCTCGTGTGGGAGGTTACATTCTATTCTCATTGCTGACTGGGTAGCGCCACCCGGGTGGCGAAGTGTGTCACTAGCCTTAGTTTTGATTGGTTGTTTGACTGCCAAGAATTGTACCTAGTTATGTATATAGTTTGTATAATAAACTATGTTTCTCAATATCTATTAGTTCATTCTTAAAAATCATCTATTAATGAGTGTATTGTATTGTTTAGCTATCTGGGCTGACACCAGGATCTACTTACGTTGTAAGAGTAGCACCGATACCCATGCTTGGTCAAAACTACTCTTCAGATGTGAACATCAGTCTGCCTCTAACCGGAAGTAGCTTTGGTTCCAACTCAGGCTCATCGTCCTCACCAAAAAATACCCTTACATCAGATCAAAACTCTGATAAAATTCTTGGTACCAGTCTTTTTTATTTTTTTGGTTTTGTTTGCTATTTATATTGTGACATTTACTTGTGGTTATTGAAGACCGGAAAAATATCCATTGTCCAACCCCTTGGAGCATGATGTTAATTATCATTTAAATTTATATTTTTCAGCAAAACGTTGAGACTCCTTACTATTTTAAATATTTTTATTAATACGAGGGCCATTCGGAAAGTAACCTCTGATTGGCCACTGTGCAGGAAGTAGTGGGAGTAGCTGCGTCAGTTGCACTGACTTACGTGGCAGGTCAGTCTGCATAAAGCAGTGGTGGAGTGAAGGTCGTACGAGAGCTAGTTTGATTTTTATAGCATCTTGAAATGTGCACTCCAAATTGAATAGTAGAATAAAATTTACGACAGAAAAGCTATGAAGATGACCCGACAGAAGGGTCTAAACGACTCATGACAGAAATGAAATAAGTGTTAATATTATTAAATCTAATCCATCCATCAAAATATAATAAAAATTGATATTTATATTTAAGTAGAAAAATTAGGAGGAATTTTAACTCATGGAGGGCTCATCGGTAATATAAATCTCAAACCTTACTCTGAATATTTTCAAAAAATCCTCACTTTTTACTTTTTCATTTAAAGAGAAGGTATTGCGAGGGCGCAAAAATTCTATTTTGAGATTTTGTTGGATTTACACGTTATTTTTATTTACGTTTTTTTTTTAAAAAAAAAGGTCTGTCTGTTTGTCATTATTTAATTTAAAAAAAAAAAAAAATCAATTAAACGAGATATTATGGAATTAAAATACAGTTCAGCTATATGAGAAAGTTTGTCTGAGTTGTCTCTGACCGATTTTTTATTCTACTATTTTAATTAATTAATTATTTTTTTCAGTCCATTTAAATAAGAATTATACAAGGTGGTTTCTTGGGAAAAATCTAAATATTGAGATATTGATGAAAATAAATTGGAATTAGCTGAAAATCAAAAATGAAGTGTAGATAATCACCTGAGAACTTTTCTAACTTGTTTAATTATAAATTAATTAAATGAGATATTATTTTATTTAAATTCAGTATTAGGGTAGGGACATCTATGTCGATATATCGAAAATATCAATATATCAGACCAAGAAATATCAATATTTTATATTGATGATGAGCATTTGATATAACGACTACATCGATATGTTCCTGAAGAAACTTCGAAAAGATTACTTTAGAAGACAAATCTCAGAAGACAAAAAAAGGTCGTCCCTGTTAGGAAAAATCTTAATCTTCAACTTTTTTTGTCGTCGGGTTGGATTTGATGTTCTCATTGTCAATATATCGAAATATTGATACAGTAGAACCTCGATAAGAAGTGTCTCAAGGGGATTAGAGAAACAGTCTTTTTATCGAGGTGCTCTTTTTGTTGACGGTCGGGTTATCAAGGTTATTTTGGCTTTCAGTCGTGTTATAGAGGTTAATGGAATGTTAGGAGCGGGTTGGGGCGGGGTTTTCAAGTCTAGACTTGTTCAAGGTAGACCCATTCCTGTTTAGAGTCGCGTTATAGAGGTTGACTTCTCAAAACGACTTGTTATAGAGGTTCTGAGTTACGTTGTGAATTAGAAAAAATCTGTGTTATTGAGGTTGTTTGGATAATAATAGTTGTGTTATTGAGGTTAATTTAACATTATGTGTTATGGCAATCTCAAGTTGATTTGAAAATTGCACTTGTAATTGAGGTTTTCGTGTAATTGAGGGTCGTGTAAGCAAGGTTACTGTATTTACTTACGCTGTTTTGGCTAACATCGTTGACAGTCCACTTGATGTCGGTATATTGAACATATCGATATTTTCTTTCCATATCCCAAACCTATTCAGTATTATTCTTTGTGTGTATGTATTTTTTTTTTATTAACCAAAATGAATTATGCATATCCATTAGAGGGATATTTCTTCTTTTTTTTGTGATTGATTTTTGTATGCAAGCAACTAAAATATGGTTTTTGTATCAAGGTATTCTTGTGGGTTGTGCCATCAGTGTTTGCTTCATTGGACTGTGTTCTATGACAGTGTTGTATAAGAGAAGATGTTTTAAGAATCAGCCGGCACTTGGTGCATCTCAAGAAAACCCTTCTGTTCCTACACCTCAGTCTTCTGAGGCTCTTTCGCTTACAAGGCTCGATGCCAAGGTAAAAATAATAATTCTCTTGATTTAATTTTTAATAAGACTTCTTTTGACTTGAAGCGAAATGCTATAATGGATTTTTGGATCAATATTTAGAGTGTAGAGCATTATTACTTTGTGGTTTATAACATTTTCTTTATCTAGCAGAGTGGTTACACTAATGGGCCGGTGAATGGAGTGTGGCGCCCTCTTATCGGGAATGGAAGAGTACCCAACGGGCATCCATATGAAACAACCAATCTTCGCATTACTGAAAATCCTCAGGTATTAACTGATATGAATAAGGAATAAAGAAATATGCCTCTCCTCCAAAAGTGATTTAATGTCCAAAATAATTGGCTTTAATCACAAATGGTCATCTTCGGTAGTAGTTGTCACACATCTATCTTCATCTCTTCTGTTAAGAGCAGCAACTTTGCTCATTTTTAGAAACATATCCTTCTTTTCTTTATGTGTATGAATATATACAGGGTGGGAAAAAAAACGCACTTTTTTAAACACTTATAGCTCAGCTTCTGTAGAAGACAGAGATATGGAGTTTGCTGGGTCTGAAAACTTCATTCTTCTACTTTAAATTTCATTTATACAGCTGAACAAACTATTGGGTGAAAGCCATGCAATGACGGTTTGAATTAGGGTCTTAAAAAAGTTAATGTAACACAATTACAAAAAAAGTATTTTACAGATTTACTAGTTGTATGGTTCAATATGTCCTCCCAGTTCATTTACGACAGCCTGCACTCTCCTTCTGTGGGATATGGCCCCAGCAATAGTTGATTGGCGCATATCATCCCAGGCACGAAGAATCCTCTTTCGAAGTTCACCAACGTTCTTTATTCTGCCTCCCACGTACACTCTTTGTTCTTACCAACCCCAGACAGAGTAATCAATTGGATTTAGTTTAGGACTGTTGGGTAGCCACTCCTCTGGCTGAATGAAATCTGGGCAATTCTCTTGCAAGTATTGAATTGTTCGCAAGGAGCGATGGGACGGAGCACCATCTTGCATAATCGTGTAATTTTGCATTTGAACTTCAACTTCAGGCAACATTGAGCTTAACACATTTTTAATGTTTGTTATAGTTATAAGTTATATCACTGAGGGACTCCTCCCACCTACCTACAAAGAACCCCCATTTGACCATATGGTTAGTTATTCTATCAAAACTATAACACCAGACAACGATTACTCCTCGGAAGACTTTTCTTAGGACCCTAATTCAATCCGTCATTGCATGGCTTTCACCCAATAGTTTGTTAAGTTATAGATATGAAATTTATCCCCCCCCCCTCCAGACTCGTCTGGCCAATGATGTCATCATAATGAATGATGTCTGGGAAATTCTCTTTCAAGTATTGAATTGTTTGCAAGGAGCTATGGGACGGGGTACCATCTTGCATAAACATATAATTTGGCATTTGATCTTCAATTTCAGGCAACATTGTAGTTAACAAATTTCCAATGTTTGTTATAACACTGAGGGACTCCTCCCACTTACCTACAAAAAATGATAATTTATTCTATCAAAACTATAATGCCAGACAGCAATTACTACCCGGAGAACGACTTTTTTTAAGACCCTTATTCAATCTGTCTTGGAGGGCTTTCACCCAATAGTTTGTTAAGTTATAGATATGAAATTTAAAGTTGAAGAATGTAGTTTTCAGACCACGCAAACCCCATATCTCTATGTATTACAGAAGCTGAGCTATAAGTGTTCACAAAAGTGCTGTTCTTTTTGCCCATCCTGTATATATTTTTTTGGTAGAAAGCATTTTTCTTTATTCCTAATCGAGTAACTACACTGTCCATCCACTCAAACTAACTGAAATATTATTTAAATTTACTATGAAATGAAAGGATAATGCAATATTGTTGTATACATGGCTTTTTAAATTTTTAAGTATGAAAGGAGGAACGAAGGAGACGGTGGTAGTAGAAGTACTACAGACGAAGGAGACAGTCTACTGTCAGGCGAGGAAGCAGGTTGTGCAGATGACAGCTCCTGTTGCCTAGACAAAGATCTACGATCTCCCGACATACATTCGACTGTGCAACACTGCTGCACAGAATTACACGAAAAACCTCATTCGGACGACGGCTTTCATGAGACCATCAACATCATTTCATCTCTCTGAATGCTGCATCGATTCCTCGTAGTTACTCATCATCGCTACGATCTGCATCCATTCTTCATCATATTAGCAGTACTGTTACGAACGATCTGCCTCTCACATTCTTCTCATCTATTCCGAAACATTCCAAAAAGCATTTACGTTAAAACAATCACTTTCCGACATCACAACATGATCAACTATATCCACAATCCATCATCGATCTTCGATAATTTTTATAGCTCATCTTTTTCAGCTCCTATTTATTCCTCGAATCTGAAATGAAACATTTTTTTTTTTTAATTTAAGAATATGTTCCTCTATGTGTTTATTTGTTTCTTTCTGCACAAAAAAAAATTGAAAATACTCTGTATATTATTCTAGACTTATGAGTATGTAAAGTCTGGTATATTTTAAAGAATTACTTACTTTTTCATAGTAATTATTTTTTTATAACTACATTTACTTTTTTTTAATGAAATGTGTAATTTTACCATTTTTAATAATTTTTATTTTAAATTTAATTATTTTTTTAATCTAGAAGACAAGGGACTTTTAAAAATAAATATACCGTTATTTTCTTTTGCATTATGGTAAAACAAAAATCATTGTAATTCAGTTTTTATTACAGCGCCGAAAACTTTAAATTATCCCTCAATTTGAAATATGTAATTCTATATTACGTAAGATAACTACAGCAGGTCCAGAAAAAAACATCTTTATTTCTACCTACGACAAGAATGTTTTCTAGTCTAATGTCTAGGTGCAGATCAACAAATTTAAAATTTAATGATAAATAGACTGTTATTCTACATGCAACGAACTTCAACATACAAACAATTATTGAATTTGGAAATCTTAAGTTTAATAGGATGAAGGAAAAGAGAGAGAAAAAATTTTTTTTTTATTATAAATGCATATTCTTATGGCTTTTATTTGATTTATTATCAAGTACAAAGTTTATTTATGTACACAATTAATAAAAGGCTGAATAATCTGATTTTATTGTTTACACAATATACTAGATTTTGTTGCTGAAACGGCATCTCAAATTAATATAATTTACTTGCACTAAAACCCTTTCTTTGTTATAATTTACTCTAATTTAAATAATTAATTCTCTAAATACTATTAAGTAGTATAATTTTAATTGAAATTTGTAATTTTGTTTACAAAAAAAAAAACTGAATAAGGTAGGAGTTCTAAAAATCAATCAACTTATAAGGAAGGAAAATCAGCAGATCTAGAGGTTTTCTGGATATGACAGTTTATCCGACTACAGTTTGATATAAACAATTATTTTACAAAATTAAGATTAAATATTATTATTACTTATTATTGAAAACATATTGATTAAAAACTTAACCTTCATCCTTAATAAAAATTATTTTCAAATTTAATAATATCGATTTTATATTCGTTATACTTTTTAATTTATTTAAAATTATACTTTTTCATGCCCATTCCATTTTTTAAGCATAATAATTAAGTATAATGAACTAAAAAAGAAAACTTGAATAAGATAAGTAATCTCTTAAAATACTCTTTAAAAATAATTAATTCACTTAATTCTTTTTTTTCGAGAAAAAGTTTCTTAAATTTTAAGTAAATATATTAAATGAACATTAAAATTAACTCCAGTTTTAAGTAAAGATGCAAAAATTATAAGAACAAATAAATAAATTAAATATTTAAATAAATAAGTTTTTTTTTAACAATATATATATATTTTTTAAATATATATTATTGAATGTTACAACTTCTTTTTATTGTACACTTAATCTGCTATTTCATAGGCTTCAAATTTAAGTAGCTTTTGGTTAGATGAAGTCTTTTGATCTAGCGGATTTACGCTGTTTTAAAACTGTTTGGTTATACAACTTGAGATCACTGAAACGGTACTATGAGACTCACCTTAACCTAAGGCGGCTTTCACACCGAAATAGCAAGTCGCAGGATGCATGCGTCCTGGTGGCAAGATGCATGCCACTTAAACACCGGACTGTATAACTGAACGAGAGCTTACACACCGAGGATGCAAGTCGTAGGATGCATGCGTCCTGGTGGCAAGATGCATGCCACTTAAACACCGGACTGTATAACTGAACGAGAGCTTACACACTGAGGATGTAAGTCGCACTTGCATCCTCCTTCGGTTTGAAAGCCGCCTAAGCATACATCTTTTAAAAATTAAAAATGCCATTCAATGTGGAACTATCATTTAAATAAAGCTTTAGCAATTCATATTTTACGATTTCGGTAGTATTCATACTACAGAAAGATTAAATTTTAATTTAAATCAAATTATAATTATTATTATAATAATTATAATTTAATTTAAAATAAAGCTTTAGCTTGTTTAGATAAAGATTAAAATCTTGGTAATAATTTTGTCTTGAACAGGTAATATTTGCAAAAAAAAGAAAAAAGAAAAAATCGCCACACCTCATCCTATATCAACCCCAATAATAACAGTGACAAAAATAAAAACTTAATGCTGATCTAAGCCAATTTTGGTTTTATAGTAATCCTTATTGATTCTTTGGCATTTTTGGAGTACCGCCCCCTATATACAAACATTCTCTTGATTGAAGTAGTCCCAATTCTTTAAAGAATAAATTCTCCTAAAATTTTCATTATTACCGTCTTAATTTTTCAGTTTTTTTTAACCAGATTTAAGCTTATTCTTTTAATAACTAAAATTTTAAAGAATTTACGACTAGTCTTAATGCACTTATAATATATTCAATATTCATACTAAGAATTTGAATTTATACTTTGTTTTCATTTTTTCTTTCAGTGTATCTAAAAATATCTAAATTCCGGTAAAGAGTCTCATTCGTTGCTTCAGTGTGTACAAGTCTTTAAAAAACACTTATTTTTCATCTTTTATAATTAGTTAAAAGTATCTTATAAATTAAAAATAAAATAGGAAAAAAAAAAGTTTTTGGAAAAAAAGTAAAATTAGTTAGGGTATGGATGAAATTTGTAATTAAAACAAAAATAATTTCTTCTATTTTTTTGTTGCATCTAGGACTACCTCCTTCGACTGGGGATTACATTTTTTTAGTTCTAAAAAATGTTTATTAAAGAACAAAAAAAAAATTATTTGTGCTTAAAATTTAGCTGTTAGAACAACAAAATAAATAAAATATATTATTTTTTTTAAATAGATTTGCAGATTTTTTAAGAAAATACAGATTTATAGAATTTAAAAAAAAAAAAAAAAAATCATGTAGATCATATGATTTTATTCAGGGGGAAAAAATGAAGTGTTGGGCACTTAATTTTTTAATTTATTTTTAATCGCTATAAAATAATGAAATGACTTCTTATGAATTTTACCAGTATGACAGAAAAGTGCCTTTAACACTTAACTTTTTAATTTAATTCTGTTTAAAAAAAAAAAAATGAAACAAAACAAAGATTTAAATATAAATAAAAAAAAATATGTATAGAGAGTGTGAATTTTTTATTTTACGTGAAATGTATTTTGTTTACGTTTGTATTTTATAGATACATTTAGGACATTTACATTTTTACGTAAATATTAATTACTCACAAGTAACTATTAAAAAAATGAAAAGTACTAAAAAAAATAATAATATAATATAAATGTAAATACTTTATAATATATATATAAAATTATATATTTTGCTTTTTTTATTCTATAGGGTTACACAATTTATAATATTTAATTTCTTGTTTTATTAATTTGTATGCTCTCTAAAAAAAAATAGGCCTTGCTGATTTAAAGAAAAAAAAATAGCTTTATTATATCCCATATATTTGGACTATATTTTCAGCAAGAGATATTAAGATTATATTATAGTTGGAAAAAAAAAAAAATAAAATATGAAAAATGTAAACCATTCCTGAATAATTTTTTTACCTCAGCCTAAATAAATAGGCATTATTTTTACTTAAATGTGAAATCGTACAAAAATTTATTAATAATATTATTGTAGTGTTTTTTTTTCTTCTTTTTATTTACGTTTAAATAAAATAAGCACTTAAGTTGACACTTCTTTTTATTTACGTTTAAATAAAATAAGCACTTAAGTTAACATTTAATAATAACTGAATCCTTGCTAATTATTCAATTGCTTGTCTTTCGTTAGGATTAAGTGAAAACTTGAGTGAATGAACTCGATAAGTGTGGTGGGATAAGTAAAATTAACTTAATATATATTTAAATATTAGATTAATAGTATTTTAACTTTTGAACTTGTATAATTTTCAAATTTTATGTCTAAAAATGTTAAATTTTAAAATAAAACTACTCATTGTTTATATTTTGCTCCTTATCCTTTAAATTATATTTTTAAATTATATCTTAATGTTACTAGTTAACATTTTTGATAATGATTTTCTTCGTCATTTTCCATTTCTTTATTCAATGGTTTTCTATCTCTTCCCTGACTTTTACCACTGGTTTCCATTTAGCACTTTCTTATGAAATATCTCCGGACGTGACTAGAGTGCCCATTAATTTCAGTTTATCGTGTTTCTATAGGCCATGAAAAGACTTTGGTCCCAGTAACCAATGTCTGCCTTTTGTCCCCGATCATGCCAGTCCACACCTATTCTGAATTCTCGGCTTCTGGAGGATATTTTTTCCCTAAATGTAATTTTTTCTTAATGCTTCCTCAATTTTCTGAGCTAGTATATTACTTCGAATATATCTCTATATTTTCTATTTTCCAAATTGTTTTAATCTGTAATCAATATAAAATATATTAGGCACACATGTTTATGTGCCTCATCTTAGTATTACAGCACAAAATGTATATTTACCCTTTTTAGGCTTCTGCAGCCGGAGTTTATTATTAAAATTAAATCCTAAATTAATTTTGATTAGAAAGGGAAATCAATTGATTTTATAAACGAAATTTAAAAAAAATGTATGGGCATAGAAACTAAATCATTTCTGTAAGGATAAAATATAGAATAAGAGTAGTTTTAATTAAAACAAATAATTATTTTAATTCATATCTTCATAATTAGTTATTACATTTTTATAATAATCTTACCTACCACACTTATTCCTTAAGAATAACAATGTATTGTCTTAAATATTATCAATTTTTTTTTTTTTTTTTTAATTTAACATTTGAGGAATTCAGTTGGAATAATTAAAAATTATAGTAAATAAAATAAAACTGCTTAAAAGATAAAGTAAATACGTAAGGCCTAGTACATAAAACTAGTCCGACACCAGTTTAGTTGAGCCCATTTTCAATTATCATTCAGTTTTTTTTTAAATTTTTTCTTTATTTACTTAAATATGTATGTAAATATATACACATACAGGGTGTTCTGGGCCCAGATATCTTTACTTTAGTAGATGATACTACTCCTGTATAGCCACAAAGTTAAAAGCCTTAAATTGAGTATTCAAAAAATTACTACTTTATCTTAGAAATATATTGGATTACTTAAAAACTATTAGAGCTGTAGCATTGTTGTATGCACTATTTTAAAGATCAGCTTATAGAAAGAAATATTGTTCATACTTGACAGATTCTATTCAGCCCACTGGAAAACCGTTTGAAATTTAAAAAAAAAAAAAAATTTTAAACATTTTGAGCTCTTATAACTTAGAAACCAAAAATGCGGAAATGATTGCTCAATTTAAGTTTATAACTCCAGAACAGGTTGGAAATAAAACTTAACTAATCCCAACTTTTTTGGCTTCTTTTTAGTTGCAGTATCACCTCCTAAAGTATTGACATCTGCAGAACAGCCTGTATTTGTATATATTATTTATAAATTACATAAATTAACAAAATAAAAATATAAGGTATAAATATTAATGCATAAGCAATACTGCCTTCAGTACAAATTTCATTCCTTAAACAAACTATATATACGTACATATATATATATATATATATATATATATATATATATATATATATATATATATATATATATATATATATATATATATATATATAATATATATATATATAAAAATAATTATAAATATTTATAGGGATACTACTATTATAGTTTCATAATACTTTTATTACTTGTATCCTAAAATTAAAAAAAAAAAAAAACAGCAGTAAATTAATAATATAATATACATTAAGTAAACACACACACATACACTCACAACACACAAAAAAGTTGAAAGGTTCCATGCATTGAAAGTAACACGTTAATAATGTATATGATAATATTTGCTATATATTTTGGATGTAGTTCTTAGTATATATATAATAAAAATATATTATTAGTCCCCCATTTTTTGTAATGAGGTTTAGTTGTATAAAAGTAATCAGTAGATATTTACCGATTTTATTTTAAGAAATAAATAAATAATATATATCTGGTTTAATAATTTTATGAAGTACAAAACAAACAAAAAAAGCTTGAATATATTTTTCACTCAACTAATATTTTGAATTTACTTAATTTTTTTTTCTCTTACTTAGTTTGTTAATTTTATTTTTTTATGTACACCCTTATAACTACTTATTATCATAGTATTGTTTTTTTTTTTATTGTACAATTGAGATAATAGCTGGCCATAAATGTATAAGATTTTGTTTTTTATTCTTAAGTTTATCATAACTGCGTCACCTCATCACCCTTGAGTCTCTGTAGTCTTATTGTTAGACCATGCATCCAGATTTTGATACAAGTAACTTTTTTCAGTCAAGTGGCCAACCTTAAATTATAATATGAGCTGCAAACAAAACAGAGATGTACAGGATGGGAAAGAAAAAAGAAATAAATTTAAGTGTGGAATTCTGTAGAGTTAACAGTATACTATTTTAAGGTGGCCTTGTACTATGAGGAAATCCTCAAGGAAAATGTCTCCGGGATTTCCTTAAGAATTTCCCCAAACTCTCACCCACACACAGAAGGATTTCCTAGTGGAGATCCTTAAGGGAAAAGCCTCAGGGATTTCCTTAAAGATTTCCTCTACCAAACCCTCGCCCACACACAGAAGGATTTCCTAGTGGAGATCCTTAAGGAAAAAGCCTCAGAGATTTCCTTGAAGATTTCCTCTACCAAATTCTCACCCACACACAGAAGGATTTCTTTTTGGAGATCCTTAAGGAAAAACCCTCAGAGATTTCCTTGAAGATTTCCTCTACCAAAATCCCACCCACACACAGAAGGATTTCCTTGCGGAGATCCTTAAGGAAAAAGCCTCAGGGATTTCCTTGAAGATTTCCTCTACCAAACCCTCACCCACACACAGAAGGATTTCCTTGTGGAGATCCTTAAGGAAAAAGCCTCAGGGATTTCCTTGAAGATTTCCTCTACCAAACCCTCACCCACACACAGAAGGATTTCCTTGTGGAGATCCTTAAGGAAAAAGCCTCAGGGATTTCCTTGAAGATTTCCTCTACCAAACCCTTACCCACACACAGAAGGATTTCCTTGTGGAGATCCTTAAGGAAAAACCCTCAGAGATTTCCTTGAAGATTTCCTCTACCAAACTCTCACCCACACACAGAAGGATTTCCTTGAGGAGATCCTTAAGGAAAAACCCTCAGGGATTTCCTTGAGAATTCCGTCTACCAAACCCTCACCTTTCCCAACACAAACATCAAATATCCACGAGGCAGATTTTCATAAACTCAAAACTCGCTGCATCTAACTGCGCAGTTCCCGGCGTTAAACGTTCTGTTCAGGATTTGGGGGATTACTGTCCACAGGTGGCCACAAGGCGGCCTCCACACATGGACTGTTCAGTCCAAAACCTCAAGGATTTCCTTTTCGTGTGTGGCTGCCTTTACACACTGCTATTTTGAACCTTCTCTTTGTTCGAGCTTCTGACAATTTCGGTCGAAACTTAGTCCTGAAAAGGTGTAAAATTTACTCTTTCTAATCTGCGACTTCTATACTGCTTAAAATATCAGTTTAATTCTTAATTATTGTTTATCCACTTGATCCTCTCCATTCAGCTTTTTAACCTGACATCTAGCTAGCTCTATGTGACCGATTCTTAACTATTTTACACCTCTAACATACCTCCTTATCTTTCTACAACTGAAAGGTATTACTAAGGTTGAATTAATTTTAAACTTAAATTTACCTTTATGGCCATCTATTACTCTTGCTCATGACACAAAATCTTATATAATTTTTCTCAATGATTAGAGTTGTCAGCTCCAATTATTTAATAATTATTCAAATTTAAATGAAAACTAAACTATCTAAAATGGTTAGATGTCTACTGGTGCTGTTGATAACTTAATTTAAATATTGTATAATACAGTTTTAATTCTTCATTTTGATTCTTTTATTTTATATATATATATATATATATATATATATATATATATATATATATATATATATATATATATATATATATATATAATTTTTTTTATTTTATATAATACCACCTATTTTATATTTTTTATTCTTACTTATAACTTACTATTCTTACAGATGCGGGTATGTTTCTTTTGTACACTGTTTTTCTATTTTTATTTTTATTTTTTTTTATTAATTAATTAATTTTTAAATGTTAGTTATTTTTATATATTGTTTTAATTTTATTTACTCTTATCAAATTTAAGCTTAAAGCATGACAATTTTTTTTTTTTTGTAGTTATAATTATTATTTTTCATTTTAATCATATACCTCCAACTTCTCAGTTATTATGTAAATATTGTTTTGTTTTTTATGTAATTATTTACATGAAGAAAAATAGTTTTTTATTTTTTTTTATTTTACTTGAACACTCTTCTGACGTAGAGTTTTTAAATTTGTAATTAATGACATTATTTCGATGGAGATTTTATTGTCACATTTTGTAATTGTTTTGTCAGTAGAACCAGAAAGTTGTATACGTTTTTTTTTTTAAATAAGTATAGAAAAGTAATAATAATTCAAATCGAATTCAGGATTGTTTTTTGTTTTGTTTTGTCAGTGGACCGAGTTCAGTTGAGACTAGAACACTCACCAACTTTAAAATTAAATAAGTTTTCAAAACATCTTATTGAAAAGCACCGACATTTAGTCTTACTTGAAAAGTGAGCATCCCAGACAAAATCTTTCCTTTCCAATTCTTTTCTTTCCTTACTAATTATTCTTTTTATCTCCTTTGAGACGGAACTGTCAAATAAAATGAAATTCTACGTGCATTGTTATTATTATTATTGATTTTTTTTATTTTTTAAATATAGGAGAGTGTCAAGTATAATTTTGGTTCCTAATATTTAATTTCTTTTCTTTTTATTTTCATTGTAAACTTTATCATCCATATTGTATATTTATTATCTTATTGGGTGTCAAATGACATACTTAATATTACATACACACACACCATATATATATATATATATATATATATATATATATATATATATATATATATATATATATATATATATATATATATATATGTATATATATATTACTGTGGATTATTATTATTATTATTATTATTATTATTATTATTATTATTATTATGGTGTTTATATGTTTTCAAATAAAACATGTTGACAGTTTTAGGATTATGTCGAACTTAGTATGTATATTTTAAGTTAACAAGTTTGGTTTATTTGATATTATGTATTAAGATAGTATGGATAGATTCATCAGGATATCGTTGATATATATATATATATATATATATATATATATATATATATATATATATATATATATCTAATTTTATTGAAATACATAAATTACAAAAAAAAATTACAACGATAAAAAAAGTACAGTTTCTTCATAAATGATATTTTGATTGTTGCTGAGTGCTCTCAAACTATTAACATTATTCTTACAAGTTAAAACTAACAATAATAAATTTAGTGTAACTATACAACAAGAAGAACCATTAACTCTCTTGTTTCTTTAAAAGTTTTATTATGTTTACAGTTCAGTTTCATTGTTATTGTTGCAGTTAGAGTCTACAACATATTAAATACGTGTATACGTACTTATACAAATTTGTATATTACATTTTTGTAGGCGAATATTCCAATACTTTAAAGTGAACATAAGAATACAGTAATCCTTCACTATCTGAAGTATCATGGAAACTTCCATGGTCTCCACTAAAAATTAGTTGGAAAACCAAGGATGTTAGAATGGAGAAAATGGGAAAAATATTGAACTTTTGAGTAGAGGATCAGATGAGAAAAAAGCTTTGTGAAAAAGCAAAAAACACTTCACCACCAGCTATCCTCAGTTCCTTGCCTGAGGAGCACTGCTGAACGTAATTTCCACAGATATCAAGGGATTACTGTAAAATACATAAAGCAGTGTGTCGATAATCTTGATTAATAGGGAACGTACTCATTCCTGATTATCAAGTAGTCCGGAATTAACCAGATTTTTATAATAAACCAATAAATGGCCCAGTAGTCATCTTCAATGTAAAAAAAGACCAGCTAAAAATCTATAAATAGTATATTATATTACTAGGCTGTGAAGTGAGTTTTTTCTTTACCGCGGCAATTACATTTACTGTCGAGCAAAGCGAGACAGTAGAAAACATTAAATATTAATCAATAATCAATATAATAATAACAAATATTAGTACATACTTAAGATTTAAAAAATAAACCTTAAAAAGAAGTTACACTAAAAGAAAAAATAAATAAAACGCATTGACATTTAGCGGATTTTAATCGTACTAAGAAGCTATCTACAAAGATTGCAGCACTAAAACGGAAGTTTTGATAACTACCAGCACGATAGAAAAAATTTTTTTACGTCCTAGGACGTAAACATTTTTTTCTTTACAGCTAGGAGTAATGAAAAGATTTTTTAAGTCCACGTAATGAAAAAATGGATCTTAGCTATGTTTTTTAGGCTCTAAAGTTACTATTTCACAGCCTACCACGGAAAAAAGTATTTTTTCCGTGGTAGGCTAGTAACATAATATACTATTTTCAGCAAATTTACTTGTCATTTTTTATATTTAGTTTCTAATTTTTATTTTATTTTATTGCTAGTTTTTTACGCTTACCTAATTTAATTCTTGTTTAGTTTTTACTGCTGCAGCAAATTGTTTCGAATTGATTTTGACTTACGTTACTTATTTTATTAATTCTTAACCATCTTTCATCTTAATGGGTTTTTTTTTTATCGATTTAGTTTTTATTGAAGGGAAACTTCTTTGGGCTTGTATGAAACAAAATTGCTTGTAACGAGGTTTGTGTGTGCGTCTAAGTAAAAGATTTTTTTTACAGGTAAATCAACTGCTGGCTTAAGTCAGTTGATTTACCAGTTAAAAATCTTTCACTTGGACGAGTTTTGATCCACTAACCTTTGATTCAGCAGGCATAAGTGCTAATCATTGCACCACGGAGGTAGATGATTTTTCAATACACAGAATTGGTATATAAGCGTTCTATTAATTAATATAAATTGAGTAATATAAATTATTACGTGTTTTTAGGTACAGAAAAAAATACTGTATATGCAGTATTGCATGTCCTTGTGTTATATATCACCGATAAATTTATTTATTTATCACCAGAATCAAATTCAGATTATAGACACTCTACTGTATGTTTATTAATGCATGTTTAATGTATATGTCAGGCTTTTTTCAGGTTTCTATAGATAGTTAAAGTTTTGACATTTTTCAAGAAAGCTTTTAAGGTGTACAAGAATAATGTTTTAAGAAATGTATAAATATTGATTATTTGTTCAAAGATAGTTACTTATTGTTATTTTGATACATATTTAAAAAAAAACTGTTTATCTTGATGGATGATATACTTATGTATAACCATACTATCTTATATCATTTTATATTCAAGTACACCTTTGTAATTTTAATGCCTTGTACCTGAATACATTAATTTTAGTTTTTTTTTATAAATATATATTTTACAATTTTCGTTTTAAATTTATGATTTTTTTATTTTTTTTATTTTAATTTTTTCTACTAAATTTAAAATATAAAGTATAGATTTAACAATAATATATTTAACATTATAAAAATGTCTTTTATAATAAATGATTTGGATGTAAGAGACCTAAAAAAAAAAAAAAAATAGAGCATATACGTACCTAAAGAAACGTATAGCCAGAAATGATAGGAGAATGACTTAAACAAGCCTAATGTACAATATGTATTTAAAATTAAATTTTATCTTTAAAAAAATTGTATATTGGATTACCACTGTATATTGCTGTAATTTTTATCTAATTAAATTTGATTTTGTTATTATATTATTATCACATTAAAAAATAATTATATGTTCATTCTCCTGATATAATATGCTATACTTAATGAAATGTGTGCTTTTTAATTTATGTTTTTTTAATTAATTGAATGAAATTATTATAAATGTATTCTATAATATGTACTATATTGTTTTTTTTAGGTAGGTGGCAAATAGGTATGTTTTTGATAATTATTATAAAGTTTAAAATAATTTAAACTCTTATATTTTAATGTGATCAAGAGGAACATAAAATACAATTATAAATACTGCTCCAGGTATCTTTTTTTTCACATTGATAGATGGTAATGGGGCTTGTGTATTTCTATACGACGTCTTTTTAATGTTTTCATAATTCCGGATAAAAACAAACTTAAAATACTTAAACTTAAACAAAAAACAAAATTAAATACTAAACAACTTACCCATTTGCTAACCTGCTAATATTATATATATATATATATATATATATATATATATATATATATATATATATATATATATATATATATATATTTCTTTATTAAAAGTACTTAGAAAGTTTAAGTAAAATGTGCGAATTTATTAAAAAAAAATTTTATGTGTTAAATCTATTTTTTATTTTATAAATTTGTTTTTATTGTTCAAAATTTATTTTATTATATTATTTCTTTTGACATTTTTATACCTCAGGATTTTAATGGATGAAACTAAATATCTGGTTTAAATAATAATTTATGGTCTAGATAAATTAATTTATCTTTTGATGCTATTTAGTATTTAATAGAAATTTATCATTAAAAAAAAATTTAAATTCATATTTAGTAATTATTTTTAATTTACTCATTTAATATATGTTGTAAATAATTTAAACTGCTTTGAAATCCTGAGATAAAATATTTTAAAAAGCCACTTAAATGACCATTGTTTGGCTTCAAAATTGTCATTACATTTACATCACTTCAAAATTGTCATTAAGTCATATACTTGATGAATTCCACAGACATTTAATTCCTGTCCATAATAATTACTGATGGTCATTACAGGTAGGTTTTTCTTGCATTATTTTTTGATATATTTATGTTTGGAAACTTCTCTAAAATTGTTTAGATGATACATATTTATATATTTGGAGTTCTAGGTCTTCTGGTTTGTGAAATTCCTTTTCGAAATTAACGGCAGATGCTTATGCACAAAGCTATATTTATTTGTAGAAGAATTCACTGTGGCTTATGTTTTTCAATAATAAAGAAACAGATATAGTTTAATTTTTGACCATTTTCACACATTCTTTTAGTTTCGCCATCAAATTTGGCACGTTTATGGCAGTTGGATGTGCCAATATGCCTGCCAAATTTCATATTTTAGCTGTTCTATGAAAGTGTGTAAAAACTTAAATATTATTTTGGAAATGTACAATGCTTACATACATTTAAAAAAATCAATGATGGATGAAATGAAAGGTCATAGGACCAAATTTGTAAATCTTTTAAAATCAGTTATCGCTGTTGCAAACTGTTTTTGGGTACAACTTATTGTGTAGCCTCAATAAACCTCCAAATAATGTCCTCTAAAAAGAACCTCTAAATTTTTCATAAAGAGAAGTTTCTTGCATTTTTATATTCTTCACAATAATAATAAACCTAATTTTGTTTCTCCAAATTGAATTTGAATATATTGTCTCTATTTACATATTTATTTTTATTTTTTTTTTAATGATTTTATTTTATGAACTTGTTTTTATTGTTTCTTAATTATTTTAATTAGGGCGTGGTAATTTTTTTTTTTTGTTAAAAACTTAGGTTTAATTTTTGTTATATACCTCATTTAGATTATAAAGATTTAATTTTAGTTTTTTGTGTAACTGCACCAATTTTTTTAATGATTTTTATTCTCTACTTTTATCACTTTTTTTTTATAGAACTATTTATATATATTTTATTCTGTTTCGTTTTGGCTTTAGATCTCAAATTGTAGCTATTGATTATATACTAAAGACAGCTTTTTTTCAATTCTCTTTAATTATTTAATTTTGGTTGTGGTCTGCTTTAACAAGGGATCAAGGGGATTGATAGTTTTTGAATAAGATATCACATTTTTTTCATAGTTTTTAATTTAAAAAATTATAATTGCTTTATTTACTTGAAATTGAGCAATGAAGTCACAGAAGCAGTTGTAGAATGTTGTTTTATTATAAAGAAACTGACTTTCGTTCACATCTTAACTATAAGATGAGAGTCGGAAAAAAATAAGAAATTATAGCTGTACAGACAGCCTGTACTCCAGGCGTTTTTCCAGCTGTACAGACAGACAGCCTGTACTCCAAGAGTTTTTCCAGTCGTATAAACAGCCTTTACTGCAGGAGTTTTTTCGGCTGTATAGAGTGCTTGTACGCCAGGAGTTTTTCCAGCTGTACAGACAGATAGCCTGTACTCCAAGAGTTTTTCCAGTCGTATAGACAGCCTTTACTGCAGGAGTTTTTTCGGCTGTATAGAGTGCTTGTACGCCAGGAGTTTTTCCAGCTGTACAGACAGATAGCCTGTACTCCAAGAGTTTTTCCTGTCGTATAGACAGCCTTTACTGCAGGAGTTTTTCCAGCTGTACTCCAGGAGTTTTTCTCACTCCCTTCTTATTGGTATTGACAGTGCCTTTTGCTGTAAAGCAAAAGCTGTTTTACCACTTCTTTAGAATTTTAACTTTAGAGCTTCAATATTGTTATAACTTATAACTTAAATTAAGTATAATGTTAGTCTATTTGTTTAAAATAATACTAAATAAATTCAGAGTTGTTTTGCAACTGTAGACATTCATATCCCCCCCTTTTATATATTTAAAAAAAAGTTTTGTTTTTTTCACTATTGACTTCTCTGCTTCCTAAATGAATTTTAAGCTCTCAAAAGAATTTTTTCAGAGTTGTTTTTTTTCTGCGGAAGTTAGTTTTAAGCGGTATCTTTTTAAAAAAAGTGATATCTTATTTCAGTTTTTTCAAATTGCTCTGATGGACTTCAAGATTTTTTAATATTTAAAAAAAATATATGTAGAACAAGTTTTTACTTTGACAATTTGATTTCATTTATAATTTTAGAGCTGTCTTTTAATTTGCACATTCTTAAGAAGAATTGGTTTACACTCTTTTAAAATTTAGCTCTATTTTAATCTTTTGGTTTAGCGTAACAGATTTACTGTCTATATAAAATGAAAATACTATTTTTTAATTAACTTGATTGGTTTTTGTTTTTAACACGATAAATTGATAATGTTAATTCTGGTAATTACTTTATAATTTTAGTACTAATGAAATTTTAATTCTATAAGTAAAGTCTAGTTGTATACTTTTAAGAATTTAATTAATGTTCTATAAATTCAAAATTGCATTAAGAATGTGAAAATGTAAGTGGAGAATTCGAAGCTGCTTTAATATCTTATGCAAATGCACTCAAGCTGTTAATAGCAATTGCTGATTGAAAGATACGGTATTATTATTATCTTCATAGACACTGTTATGCTCTTAGGCATTTTTTAAAAAGTAGCTGTGCAGTGAGAGCTTGCGTTATTAATTTTTTTATTATATCAGTTATTATATATAATTATGTTTTAAAATAGATTATAATATAGACACTAACCTACCTTAAAAACACCCTTAAATGCCATTTTATTTAAAGGGTTTCAGTTCAAAAAACTTTAAAACAAAAACAGACCTTTCTAGTAATAATTTGTATATTTTTAAAATAAGCTCTTTTAAAAATAAAATTTACATCATCAGTGTAGTCAAGAAATAAATGATAAAGACATGATTGATCAACCACTTTTCACATCCACTTGTTGATTATCAGTGTGAAACATTACTTACATCCCTTGGATTTGAACCATCGCCACAGATATTGATCATCATCAAGCGAGTTGAGCTAACCCCTTGTCTACGCCAGTCTTTAGCTGTGGGGTTAATTTTTTTTTAATTAACTCAAGTGTTTGCTTGACCCATCTTGTAAAGTTATCGTTAAGGATTTAATTCACATACACTTGACTCACACTGAATATAATTTAACGGGTGAAATTTAATAAGTCGTCTAACAATAAGAATGAAAGTTGCTACAGAAAATTTAATCTACAATTAAGGCAAACATAATCTCACTAATTATGACTGATAAAAGTTATCAAATTGTTCTGTATTATTATTACTACCAGTTTGTCAATATAATGATAACATTTTCCCCGTTCAAGGATTTTTTGTAATTGTGTTCATTGTGAAACTACAGGTTTGTTCCAACCCCCTATTTGTATCGTCCCGCGGATCATTCAGGAATAGTTTAGGACTGGTTATTGGCGCATGCGCTAACATTGTACTGTAATAAAATCATGACAAGTTGGAACGGATTTAGGACTATAATTTGCACCGCATTAAAAACAAAGGAACCCTAGCAGTTAGGGAACCTTCCTGTTGACATGTGTGACGATTGACATAACTGCGCATGTCATACAAACCAGTACTTGGTACTTGAGAGAGGATTGTTCAGACGTTACAGTAAACAGTTTGCAAAAACGATCCCTGCGATACAGTAAAACGATTTCTGCGGTACACTAGACCAGTGGTTCTTAACCTTTTGGTAACCACGGCCCCCTTATAATCTCCAAATATAATATATATATAGTACCTAAATACCTTTCGAGGCCCCCTGGGGGGCCGCGGCCCCCCGGTTAAGAACCACTGCACTAGACGATCCCTGCGGTACAGTCAAACAATCCCTGCGGTACAGTAAAACGATCCCTGCGGTACACTAGACGATCCCTGCGGTACAGTCAAACAATCCCTGCGGTACAGTCAAACAATCCCTGTGGTACAGTCAAACGATCCCTGCGGTACAGTAAAACGATCCCTGCGGTACAGTAAAACGATTCCTGCGGTACAGTCAAACGATCCCTGCGGTACAGTAAAACGATCCCTGCGGTACAGTCAAACAATCCCTGCGGTACACTAGACGATCCCTGCGGTACAGTCAAACAATCCCTGCGGTACAGTCAAACGATCCCTGCGGTACAGTAAAACGATCCCTGCGTCAGTTGGAACAGCTTTTATCCATTGAGCATGCCTGTGACAATCCTGTGGACTGTAAACCATTTGGTTGGAACAAACCTATTAAGTGTCTATATCATACTCTATTTGGTGTTCTACTTTCATTATTAACTTATTTTCATTAAATATAGCACAACTATCTTTAATTTTTCTTGAGATAATTAAACAATTTTTCCTCATATTTATTTTATTTTTCTAATATGTAACAGAAAAATAAAAGTAAACATTAACTATATATTGTTTAATTGTAATAAAAATAATATTTTATGAATGGTGCTGAATTCTGCAACACTCCAAAAAAAAATCGGTGCAAGCGTTAAATATATTTGGAGATAGCATTTGTACTGATTAAAGGTGGTTTAATATCTGATATTATACTAATATTTATTAAAGATAAATATTTAATTTAAATGTATTGCACTTTTTTTTTAAAGTTTTGAACCAATTAAGTTAATTAAAAGAAAGTATTAAGTGGTCTATGCAATCAACATTTTAATTTTTTATAATTATTAAAACATTACAATAGACATGTTAGCTGCCGTTATAATTTTAATTTTTTAATTTTAATATTTTTTTTAAGTAATAATAAATAATAAAAAAATGTAATGTAATATATTTAGATTTATACATGTATTATCACTAATAATTGTAACTACTTAATATAATGTTGTAATAGCTACCTCAAAAAAATCTTATATTAATTATACTTATTGTAGTTTTTAAGCTCTATAGAGCAATGCCTCAGGGAATTATATTTGAAGTCATGGGAAAAAAACTTTTTAAAAACAAATATTTTTTATGTTAATTCTTTTTTTTCATTTGATGCGAAATACATTATTGCATATAAAAATAAATAATAATAATAATAAAACAGATTGAAAATATACTTTATTTTTTCTTCACTAATCATCTCTCTTTTTTTTATATTCTGAAAGCAAATATATAATGTTAATACCAAAAAAAATAGTATATTCTCATATGAAAAAAAGTAAGTTTTTTTTTTGTCTTATTCTACATTTTAGCTTAAACCCCTTATTTTGTACATGCTTATTTTTTTATTTACATTTTAAAAAAAATCTCTTAATTAGATATCTTGTAGTTCCCATGTTTACATGTAATGTAAATTTATTATTTTATTTAACATTTCATTCATCATATTACATTTTTAATTAAATATATATTTATTTTATATTAATTATTTTTCGCTGCCTATTGTATTTGCCCATATTTACAAAAAAAAAAGAAATATGTTAAAAGTAAAAAGCTCTTGATAGTTATTTATCATATTTAGGCAGTAATAAGTAAATCTATAATTAGTTGTTTTGAATGATAACTTTGTGGCAACTATTCACAGACTAATGATTCACAATGATCATCTCGGACTGATTATTTGAAGTAGAAGAGTCAAAAATTGATCAGTTTATGATTAAACCACTATACTATATTATTATACCATTGGTACCATTGGGGCTCATACTAGCAATCAGTGGCTTTATTTCTTATTATCATGTAGCCCAAGTGATTAAATAAAAATGCCTAAATAATTTTGTTTCCAAAGCCTTCATAGAATTAAGTCAGAACTTAATTATATATGTAGTAGTCTTATGTCGATCTCCGACATAAAATAGACTCAACTCTCAATAAATTTTATTTTTTAATGTAACTCATTTCTTCCTCAGTCAGCACTGATAATGGCCTTATGAAGACTGAAAGCTGCTTTGTTTAATAAACCAGTTTCAATTTACGTCGAGAGACAATTTGTGTTACTCCTTTAGGATGTCCTCCTTACACGCTCCTATATCTATTAATCATTATATATCATGCATTCCGTTTGTAAGAATAAATACCTTACCGATCGCAGTTTTGAAGCTATTTATTTTATGAAAAAAATCCTCTTATTTTATGATTAGATACAATAAGTAACCATTTTTATACAAAACCCATTATTTTTAATATATCAAGATTGAATTTAATTTCTTGACTCCCCTTATAAAGAAAACAGAGGGGAGTAACAGTTTGAAGAAGTTGTACTGAATGTTCTTTAGACTGTTACTCCCCTTACAAAAACCGAAGTATGATATTCCTTTGTCCTAAAGTACATTGGACTATACACCCCTTTGACTTAATTTTTTTTTTTTTTTTTTTAGCCTGGGGGATAAGTCCCAGAGACATAGACCACCATTTGGGTCCTTTGAGCAAACCCGGACTATAGAATGTATTTTCCCTCTATATTTCTTTTACCCTCTACTCCCCTATCAAGTTTACTCCTTGGCAGAAAGCCAGCACCTTGTTAATGGGTATTTCTTTAAGTTCTCTTGATGGAACATTTGCCTCTCCGAAGATCAGCCATCTGTGCTTTATCAGCCCCGGGCAGTTACACATCAGATGTAAGGGTTTTCTTGCTCCTCGCCACACAGCCTACAAGTTGATTCATTTACTAGTCCTAGAAGCTGTAAATACCTGTCAAGAAACCCGTCAGTCTCTGACATGACATCTTGTTTAGACTTAGCATATTCCTAGTAAGTCCACGAGAGCGTCCCTTTAAAAACATTTTTGACTGCCTCATCCCAGGTGATTTTCCCAGTTTTCCTGAAAATCTTTCTGGAGAAAATTCTTCAGTGTAGTTTTAATGGTACATCGTGCGATACCCACAATAGGCTCTGGAGCAGAGGGGGTTGTTCCGGAACCTTGTCTTGCAAGAAGATCTGCTTTTTCATTCCCCTCAATGCCTTTGTGTCCTGGAACCCAGAGAAGTTGTACCTCATTTAACTCAGAAAGAGCCTCCAGTGTTTGCTTGCATTCTGAGACTAACTTGGAAGTACATTTGGGTGAAGTCAGTGATTTGATGGCTGCCTGACTGTCGGAACAGATATAGATCTGACTTTTCTGACCTTTTGCCTTACTCAAAATAGTTTGGGTACAGGATAGCATATATTTCAGCTTGGAAAACTGTTGCATGTTTTCCCAGACTAATGCTTATCTCACATGTGGGGTCTGCGCAGTAGACTCCAGCTCCTGACAATTCATCCATGCGAGATCCGTCCATATACCACACATCGGTACCCGTAACAGGTATTGTCCTGTTTTCTCCCCAATCCATTGTAGATGGAAAGGAAGAGCTCCAGGAGCTCTTAAATTGCCATTTGGCAATGCAGTAATCTTGTCTCATAACTGCTGTAGGGCATCTTTCAAGTACTAGTTCCCACGCCCTCTCATGTCCGCCTCTGTTGTAGTATCCCAACCATAGGCCACTACAGTGGAGTCGATATGACGCTGTCATAGCTTCATATCGAATGAATAGGTCCAATGGTGGAAGTCCCGCCAGCACCTCTAATGCTAGGGACGGTGCCGTCCTCATCTCTCCTAGAATTCCAAGACAAGCTGTCCTCTGAAGATACTCTAAGTTCTTCTTTCCTGAAGACAGTTCAACTCTCGGCCACCAAACCACACAGGCAAATGAGAGAATAGGTCTAACTATTGCCGTGTATATCCAGTGTATTACCTTTGGCTTAAGGCTCCAAGATGGGCCTATAGCCCTCCTACACACCCAGAAAGCTGCCTGAGCTTTATTAATTTTGCTTTCCAGGTGACTTGCCCAGTTGAGCTTCCTGTATAGAATAACTCCTAGATACTTAACTGTATTTGACAGCTTGAGACTCTTTCCTCCCAGGCACAAAGTTCGAAGACCATCAAGTTTCCTTTTCCTCGTAAAAGGTATCACCACCCCCTTTGACTTAATAGTAATTTAGTCAGTCATTTATATATTTTTTTTAAAAAAAACAATGGGGAATAAAAATCGAAAGAACTACCCTTAACTTAGTTTTTCATGTAAGAAATAAAGAAGTATTGCTGAAATTTGCAATTCTGATTTATTTATAGACAAAACTTTAATTTTATATGCATAAATAGTGTGGCGATAAAGTTGTATATATTCTGGTGATTTCCATGTTTCAAAGGGCGTTAGTGCCACAGTTTCGCACCCGGTGTTTATTAGCATATTAAAGGGATTACATGTTCTTCTATGGAAGAATCAGCTTACTCTTTTAAAGGATGATGCAAGGCGTCACCCCTTATTGAAATGTGGTAATGACAGGAAGACTAATAGCTTCATTGTCTGACTAACCATGCAAACTTACATATAACGGTATATTGTGGTAATCATTTTTTTAATGACAATATCCTGATTAATTTTTACTTTTCTTTGAATCTTCTTCACTACGATTCCGTATCACAAATTTTTCATAAAAAACCAACCAACTTAGTTTAAAATACTCACAACTTATATCATTGATTTATAGCTCAGTCAATAAAGGCCAAAAACAGGGTGTACCCGCAACTAATTAGGGGAAATCTGGATTTTTTCCTAATGATAGACCATGATAAGAGGTACATTCTCTCAAAAGTCCCCACTTATCCCTCTTGTGCTTCCCCCCCTACCCCATCTTAAAGTTCAAAATTTACTTATCTTTTTACTTTTTACGCAAAACTGTTTATTTTTTGAAGAGAAGTGTTATTAACAAAAATATTTCTCACATAATTCTGCACAAAAAAGGTCCTATGCATGTTTGAAGTGAGACATACCGTTTTCGAGATATTGTTGATAAAAATTCCAATTTTTCATTTTTTCGAACCAAGATGTGCGCATGTGCAAGATAAAATAATAGGCACAGAAGGTTGAAATTTATATAGGATCAACAATAGGCTAAGTATGGCCTACCATCCAAATTTCATTAAAATCAGAAGTGTTGTTTTTAACATTATCTTGATTCGCAAAATAAAAAAATTGGATTTTTAATTAATAATATCTCGAAAACAGTATGTCTCACTTCAAACATGCATAGGACCTTTTTTGTGCAGAATTATGTGAGAAATATTTTTGTTAATAACACTTCTCTTCAAAAAATAAACAGTTTTGCTTAAAAAGTGAAAAATAAGTAAATTTTGAACTTTAAGATGGGGTAGGGGGGGAAGCACAAGGGGGAGAAGTGGGGACTTTTGAGAGAATGTACCTCTTATCATGGTCTATCATCAGGAGAAAATCCAGATTTCCCCTAATTAGTTGCAGGTAAAAACCTTTATTAACTGGGCTATTAACACAATTTTTATTATTTAAAAAAAAGTCTTCTTATTTTATCTTCTCCAATATTATTGATAATCATGAAATTATTTAATTTATTTTTGTACAAGGAAGTGGTCACTGATTCATAACAAATTGAAAAGAAGAAAAAATAAATAAGTAATAATAATTTATGATTATTTACTTTTTATTTTTTTTAAACTGCTGAATATTTTTTTTTTTAATTTTGTTTATTTTTTAATAAACTAAGAACTACTTTTTTTTTTTTTTTTTTTTTCAAATTACTACATTTTTTTTAGGAAGGGATTTTTACATTTTGTTGGGGAACACGTCTGTACAAATTATGTTATATATTCAGGGTATCCCTATTTATTAAAAAAAGCAGGTTCCAGTTTAGCCCCCACATGTCTCAGATAGCAATGGATTCTTCAATGAGAATTTTGAACTTGAGAAAAGATAATTGTACAAGAGCCTCTAAAATTTTACTACGGTGGAGAGCGGTAATATACGGTGGAGAGCACCAAGTCCCGCTCATTTTGGTGGACAATGTGATTTCCATGATCCTGAGTACAAAATTTCAAGTTAATGTTATTTTGTCACTTAATACATCACCATATTGATTTGCAGTAATTTTTTTTTTATGAATTACGTGATATTTTTATTGTTTACATTTTTCAATCTCAATAACTATATTTTATGTTAAATAACATTACATCAAATATTATTATAACCAAAAAATAATAAAACCATAATATCCGGGCTTTGGGTGGACAATAAAAAGTACCGAAATCACCCAAAAAATGTTAAATATCTCCAGACGGCAAATCTCAAATCACTTTTGCCTGACTGCAAATTTTATACACGTTTTTGACCACTTTGGTACTTTTACAGTCTACCCAAAAGCCCAAATCTTTTCAGTTTGATTATTATTTGGTTGTAATTCTTTCATTTAATAGTTTTTTTTAACATAAAATGTGGGTTTACAACATAAAAAAAAAAAAACAATAAATAAACATGATTTTATAAAAAAAAAAAATTATATGAATATATCATTATATCCTTAAAGAAAAAAAAAAAATATATATATATATATATTGTTTAGTAAGAGTTTACTAATATAAAGTCACAATTATAAACATTGAATGTGGGTTTACAACATAAAAAAAAACAATAAATAAACATGATTTTATAAAAAAAAATAATTACATGAATATATCATTATATCCTTAAAGAAAAAAATATATATATATATATTGTTTAGTAAGAGTTTACTAATATAAAGTCACAATTATAAAAATTGAAAAGCAAAATGATTTTTGTTATTATGAGAAAAAGTGTGGAAAATATAACATAAATAGTGAGGTGTGCCAAACGTGGCATAGTTTTGATACACAGAAAATGAGTCAGGCCCTGGGGTTTATCACTGGAAAATTGACTTCGTCCCCAGGGCACTTACTCAAAAATAACAGTCAGTCCTCAAAGGGTTTTCAAAGCTTTAGAAGATTTAGTACCAAATTACAGTATGATAGATAAGTAATTTCTCTAAAAAGTCTTCATTTTCGGCTTGGATAAATTAACTATTTAAACAACTAAATTTTGATCAAAATTCTGTTGATAATATTATAGCAAAGATCGATTTTGGGGTGTGGTAAACTGAAAGCTGCTTGTAAAAAAATAATAAATTTACCATCTTTAGTTCATTTTAACAAAGAAGTACGCCATTCAAATAATAAAATATGGTCAAATACAAGTTAGTAAGTTATCAATGATAAGGACTTACTTACTTGATAATAGCGCTTGATCAGACTGCTAGTAGTGAACAACCCATCTTGGATTGACTTGTATCTGTTGGTAGGCATATAAGTTTACAAAAGTAAACTAACAAGATATTAATTTGGTTTAAAATTAAGTAAAGTTGGGTGTAGCGTACTCTTGGAAGAATAATCACGTACTAACTTTTTTTTTTTTTTTTTTTTTTTTTTTTTTTAATTTATTTTTCTTTTATTTCTACTCCTCCTACATACAAATTTATTTTTAATTATGAAAAATTATAATCCAAATTCAAAAATTATTATAATTTTCCCTCATTTGAAAAAAAGATTTTTGTCTTCACATGCCATTTATAAATTAGAAATGTTTTCTACTGCTAAATATGATTATATATAAAGAATAATGAAAGAAATCGTAAAATGATTTAAATAATAAATTATGTCTATAATTACTTCTTCCACGTTAAAGAATGTAATTTTTTCTTATCGTACATTAATTTTTTTTTGAGTAATTACATTTTTAAAAGAAAACAAAAATAAAACTTGCCTAAATATTTTAACAATAGGCATTACTACTTTTGGGACCAAAAAAGAACTTCTTTTTTGTAATATAAAATAATAAAAAAATTTAATGAAGTAGGTATAAAAATAATGATTTTTTTTATTATATAAAATTATTATTTTATTTTATTTTTGTATAAATGATTTAATACACCCTTCCTATTTCATAATCTATTTATTTAAACTTTATATTTTAAAATACCCCCATTTAAACTGTAGTGTAGTTGTTCCTCCCTTATAGTAATAGCAAATATTATTTTTGGACATAAATTATTCTTGTTTCATTAGTTTCACAATTTTATCTTAAAATTTAATCTTTATATATCAAGGAATTCTTCAAATAGATCTTTGTATAAGTGAGACAAATTTTAAAATTTCCAACATTCGATGTTTTTGGAGTAGGAATTTAATTCTTTCCAATTAGGAAAATAAATTAGTAAATATCTAGAAAGTATTATTCTTAGCCCTATCAATTTATTTATTTTTCTTACAAGAAGATGTTTCTACAGAGATTTTGAAGACGTTATTGAGAAAAGAACTTAAAGAGCAAAATTATGACGTTCTTTATGTAAAAAGAAAGTAAAAAGTAATTTTTATTGGGATCAGTTTTAATCCAAAGACATTTGAAATGGTTGAAACTGATCAGTATTTATTCATAGCCATTGTGTTTATTTTTTTATTTCATTTAACTGATACATTTTTATCTTTATTTTCTATAACATAAATCAATTATAGTCTTCTTACTGTTAGTTGTATTAAATACAAACTTTTGCAATTATAAAAATAGTGTGTAGAACAAATTACATATTTAATATTTCAAAATTTTTACAATGCGAAATAATCAGTGCCTTTGTCGTTATACTTAAAAATAAAATATTGGAGGTAGGTTTTTATTAGAAGTAAAAGTCGTTAAATTGCCGTTGATTTTGTTTATTTTATTATATGGGTGATTCTTATTTAAAGTGCAATTTTCATGTCCTAGATGAATAGTTGGAGCGTTTTTCACATAATTGACAGGATTTTTCTTCATGGTAACTCAGTTAAGCTTACAGAACTACAACCAAGCAAAAACATAATGCACCGCTTAATTTTAATCACTATAACAATTTTCAAAAGGCGATTTTGTAACAACCGTGGCTGTCCTTAAGTCAGTTGTTCTTATTCACTTCACTCTAGCTCATACATTAATCATTTTAACACTGGTATTTTAGCAACTGTTGATAGGGGACGAGCTGAACCCTTCAGTTGGGAGCTAGCGCTAATTCAGATTGTTCTTCCAGTTACGTACCCTTTTAAACGTAATTACTGTGCATGTTATTAAAGTCTATTTTCAAAAACATTTTAGTTAATTTATAGTTCATTGTTTAGGCTTTTAAGAGTGCTATTTAATGGTGTATTAAAATTGGATTTTTATTTTAAACTACTGACCCTAAATATTTTCTTAAAGTTTGAAATGTAACAACCGTGCATGAAAAAGTATATTTCATGTGGTTTAATTACCATGTTTTAAAAAGTCTTAAATCCGGCCTAAAAATTTGAAGAATTATTGCTGCAATATATCTGAAATTAGTCCGAGAACATTCCATTATTTTTCCTAAATTTTTTTACAAAGTCAAATTTTAGATTCTTAAAATAGCACTTTAAATGAGATTCACCCATATATATTTTATTGAGGAGTCCTATGGGTAATCTATGATCACCTTTATTAGATCAAGTGAAAATAAGTATAATTTTTTTTTTTAAACTAAGAACTTTTATTTCCAAATTTTCAAATAAATATTTACTTGGTCTTGTTCGAGTCCACTATATTACTCATAATAGTCAAAATGATGGTTTATAAATAAATTATTCGAGCGCTACTGACTGAAATTTAACTGCATTTGTTCATATTGAATCTTCAGATTTGTTTGGATACTTAAAAAAAAATAGCACAAGTAGCGAGGACTTGAAGGTATTTGCTTATTATTTTTTAAATGTGAATATATTTAAAATGATAAAGAAAAATTGATAAAAATCTACCTTACACTTAAAATTACATCTAGGATACACCACATACACAAATATAACAGGGTGGCCACACGATAAACTGGCTCACCCTGTTATCTCTTTTATTTTTGAAGATAGAGAAAAAGTGTAAATAGTAACTCGCCTTGGATTTTCGCGTAGTTTTATAATATGATTTCCAAAAGTACTTATATCTCATAGTTTCGGCGTTATCTCGCTCAACTTTGTAATCTTAAATGGTAACCTATATTTCTTTCTAAAATTTGATTGCCTTTGAAGAATAATGAGCCTTAAATCAACAAAATCGGTTGAGAATTGACAGAGATATTCGGTTTTCAATATAACAAAAATGCTATCTAAGTATGTAAAATACAAAATCTAAAAAAAAAAAAAATGTATCTTAATTCTATTTATTTCACTTTGTTTTTCACTTATTAAGGTTAGTTGAATGCAATTACTGATCAAAAGTCAAACCTTCTTTCCATTCCATTCAGGAACATCATTGGCATGACCTCTTTTGATCAGTGTGTCGACAATCTACCTTTTCTCTACAGTTTAGGAAAGGAATGGAAAAGAGGTTTGACTTTTGATCAGTAAATGCATTCAACTAACCTTAATAAGTGAAAAACAAAGTGAAATAAAGAAAGTTAAGATTTTTTTTTTTTTTTTTTTTAGATTTTGTATTTTATATACTTGGATAGCATTTTTGTTATATTGAAAACTGAATATCTCTGTCAATTCTCAACCGATTTTGTTGATTTAAGGCTCAATTTTCTTCAAAAGCAATCTTATTTTAGAAAAAAAATATAGGTTACCATTTAAGATTACAAAGTTGAGAGAGATAATGCCGAAACTATGAGATATAAATATTTTTGGAAATCATATTATAAAACTACGTGAAAATCCAAGGGGAATTACCATTTACACTTGTTCTCTATCTTCAAAAATAAAAGAGATAACAGGGTGAGCCAGTTTATTGTGGCCACCCTGTATATATTATTTGTGTGTTGTGAATTTACTCTATAATAGATATATTTTATGGTAGGAATTTTTCTGACGATTCTTGTACCTATATGTATTTGTTACAATTCTACAATAGTAAACTTGACTTTCTACACCCTTGTAGTCGCTTGGGATAACTTTTATCATGTTTTATTAATCAAACTTTTTTCCTTACTGAAACTAATTAATTGATACTTTGTACTTTCTATTATTTCCACGAGAAATACGTTTCTATTTTCAATCAATTTTAAATAAATATTATTAAATTTCTTTAAATTTTTAATTACTATTGGCAATCATTTTTGACCATCATTAATTATTTTCTTAATAAATTGATATAATTCACATTTTAGATTTAAAAGCTAAAGCAATTTCACATTGAAGTATTTTGCAGTTTTAATTTTCATTTCTTAATATAATTAATAAACGGAGTAAAAACTAGTATTGTAAGATAATTTTGATTGTAGAAGAAATTCTTAAATTGTTTTAAAATATAATAAGAAGTTGATAAAAGAAACAAGAAGCCTAAAGAAAATTGATGATTTAACAAAACCATCCAATGCAAAAGGTAATAATCATAGTATGCAGTCAGGAAAATTAAGAAAAATAATAATTTATAAGAAGATTGAAAAATAAACTGAACTAGTTTGAGAAAACAGCAAATGATAGTCCTTTATCAAAGCAGATATTATACAGAAGCAACATACTCACATAATGAATTTCTATCAATACAAAACAAGAAAAAGGATGAGAAAAACTAAGATAAATATACAGCTATAAAAAACAGCCATAAATATACAGGGTGGTCCAAAAGTCTCCCCCCCCCCCCCCCCCCCCCCCCCTTCTTAACTTTTGAACGGTTTGAGATAAATTAATGAAACTTGGGGGATCTCTACCATGCAAAGGGAAGTTTGTTTTCATGCAATCGCCCACTAGGGGCAACCACTCACTTTGCCCCCAGGCCCCCCAACTTCAAAATTTCAAATTGAAGTGTATATTTTTGATAGCATATTTTAATTCTACGATGAAAAATAATAAACTTTTACTTCAAACTATTTTTTCTATCTCCAATATTTTGTCCCCTACAGGGGGGAAAAGATAGCAAAATAACCCTTCTGAAATAGTAAGAAAAAAAATTATACTTAGATCGTTATAAAATCTAAACGGTTTGAAATAAAGTGATGGAACTTGGGGGATCTGTACCATGTAAAGGGAAGTGTGCAATCATCCACCCACGTACTAGGGGCAACCACCATTTTGCCCCCAGGCGCTGAAATCTACCATCTTCATACCTTTGCCCTATAGGGTGCAAAATATTGGAGATAGAAAAAAAGTTTAAAGTAAAATATTTTTATTTTTTGCCGTAGAATCTAAATCTGCTATCAAAAATATACATTCCAAGTTAAATTTTGAAGTTAGGTGGCCTGGGGGCAAAATTGGTGGTTGCCCCTACTGTGCGATTGCATGAAAACAAACTTCCTTTTATATGGTAGGGATCCCCTAAGTTTCATTAATTTATCTCTAACCGTTTAGATTTTACAACCTATTATCGGAAGGGTTATTTTTTGCTATCTTTGCCCCCGTGTAGGGGGGAAAATATTGGAGATAGAAAAAGTAGTTTCAAGTAAAAGTTTCAAGTATTATTTTTCCTATTGTTAAAATCCAAAAATGCTATCAAAAATATGTACTCCAATTTGAAATTTTGAAGACGGGTGGCATGGGGACAAAGTGGGTGGTTGCCCCTAGTGGGAGATTGCATGAAAACAAACTTCCCTTTGCATGGTAGAGATCCCCCAAGTTTCATTAATTTATCTCAAACCGTTTAAAAGTTAAGAGGGGGGGGGGGGGGACTTTTGGACCACCCTATATAATCACAGAAGCTGGGTTCAACACAGCTTATGCAAATGATAATTAAAGTTGTTAAAAATCACTGCCTTAGACATCCAAAGTGCTCGTAACAGTCCCTGTTAAGCTATCACACTTGAAATTGGTTTATTAATTTAAAGAAAAAAATATTATCATAGAATCAGAAGATTGCACCACTCCTACTCAAGTTTGTGTAATTATTTCATCTTAACTCTTAAATTTATTAATCAAGAAAATGTAGTTAATATTTCTGTTAATTTTTTTCTTAATTACCTCAAATAAAACAAGACTTTTTTTTATAGCTTTCTATTAGTAAGCTATACTGTGCTTTTTGCTTTCAAAAAGTATTTTTTTTACATGTGTGCATATTAGTTGTAGATATTTATATTTGGATCCCTCATTCACTCTTGTTCCTTGGCTCTATCCTTTAGTATTTATTAATAATCTTTAATATCAGATACGTAGGTTTATAATTCCGGAGTTATCATAACAATTAAGGTTTTCTAGTTAACACCAACGTCTTAAAGTATTATAGCTCTCCCATTTCTCAAAAGAATATTTAAAGGATTGATAATAATTGTTATACCAATTCAAAGATGCAGATATTTAAATTTGCAGCTTTTTTTTTAATAATAGTCAAATTTGCATGTGGTAACTTCAAGTTTATTGAAGATAGCTTCTTAAGGAGTGCCTTAAAAAATACGCAACTATCTCCCTGCCTTTCAGTTTTATCTGTTACACTAATGACAAGTAAAGTAAATATTGAACAAATCAACATAAAGTCTGTATTTGTACAGAAAAAAAAAAAAAAAAAAAAACCTCAACTCAATCATCGATGAATGAATGAATTTTCGAGTTTGTTTATTTTATTATTTAAAAGATAAATAGTGGAAATTTACAATGCTGGGTGTGCAATGTACTTGTCTGCTTGAAATATTGAGCTGAGTGTGCATTTTAATTTTAAACAATGAACATTTTTATTTATAAACAGCTGAAATCGGATCAAAAAATAGAAATATTTCTAATTTTTAATTAAAAAGCTGTTTTTTTTTCCTGTTTTTCTATTTTACCCCTCTCTTAAATGAAAATATGACAAAAGTGAACATAACAACAATAACTGTACTCTTAAAGAAGGGCATATACTATTTTAACTTATGTACCCCGTACCCCTGTGTACCAATTTGGACCATTTCAGATTTATACCTTCCTGAGGTTGGTCACTATGACCGCCCGAATGTTGTGCGGATCGGTTCAGCCGTTCAGGAGGAGTATGTGTCCAACCAAATGCTAAGTGTAGTATAAGAGCTGAGTGAAGCAAAGCTCAACAAACCAAAAAAGTTAAAAAAAAGAAAATTCTTCAAAGGTCTAATAGTCTAATGGGTAGTATAAATAAAAAATAATTAAGTTCTCATGATTTTAAATAGTTGCGATATTTCAACCACTCCTTGGTTCATTATCGAGCTAATAAATGAATAATTTGTTTACAGTAGAGTCCCGAAAATCCGCCTAATCCTGTTCGGATTAGGCGATTTCTTGGATTAGGGATTTTTCTTGGATTAGAGGGCCAGTGATAGGGATTCCTTTCAGTCTTTCTTGAGAAAACCACAGGAAAAGCGCTTCGTCTAATTTCTCGTAAGATAAATTAGACTTCTAGAAGGTTTTCTAGAATTCGTTATCTTTAAATTAGGATATTATTGCCTCCTAAAGTCAATATATGACATTAATTTACAAAAATCCACCTAATCCGAATTTTCGCTAATCCAGACTGGGTTCGGTCCCAATTAGTTCAGATTAGCGGAACTCTACTGTATTATTAATTACAAAAATGCATTAATAATATACAACTTTCTACCTTAGGAAGATATACTGGAAAACCAAGCTGTTTCTTACAACCTTAAGAAGCATAATTGTAACACCTAAATTCCACCTTTACATGTTTGCCTTACATGTACATTATATAATTAAATTAAACAAAAAAACACACTAACTAACCTTTTCTTAAATCTCTGAATTATTTATTACAATTTCTTCAAATGTTTGCTACCTAAAAGAAAACATTTTCTTATTAATAATAATCACTTTGTCAGATTAAATAAATAGATAAAAAAATAAAATCATTAAGAAGCAAAAATAGTCACTTAAATGACAACCTTTATTTTTTCTGCACCATTTTGCACTGATCAAGTTGATTGGAGAAGTTTATCATAACACTTTCTAAGGTTTAGTGAGGGATCATATACATTTTTATCTGAATATTCTGTAGCAGTTATACTGAATTTCGAGGCTTGTCAAGATAATTTTTTCCCTTACTGCAGCCCCATAGATAATCAAAATCACATGGGGACAGATCTGCTGTACGTGCTGGCCATGGAATATCACCTTGGAGCGAGATTAACATAAGGGGATATGATCTTAGCTCGGCTATTGCATCGAAGTATGCACAATTTCCCCATCCTGCTGAATGCTGAAACCATCCTGCTGAAACCAAATCCTTCTAGGAGGAAATCCGTGGAGGCGTAACTCATGGAGGAGGAGGATCATCTTTTGTAGCGCTCGGTATTAACCGCCACAATATGGCCATTCTCCTCAAAAAAAATAGGGCCCTATCACTACTGACTTACTGACTTCAGCCAAGAAGGTTATCATTTCCCTGTGAAGAGGCCATTAATAAAGCTCTTGTGGGTTATTCGGGGCCCAATAACATAAATGATGTTAATTTACATAACCATCACTGTGAGAGAATGTCTAAAGAGAAATGCATGCAATTAGTCGCCGAACCTTGGATAGAGTGATGAAAAACTTCGCCAACAGATTCTAGACGTGAAGGGAGAATGGAGGTCATAATTTTTACTTCATTATATGAAGTATTTAATGTAAATTTCCAATCTTCCTCTTTTAAATAAATAAAAATTTCAAAAATATCTCAAAAATTCATTGTGTTTTAGAAACAGTCAGGCTTGGCTGTGTGACCCTTTACTTTATACTATTTACCCTTAAACATACTAAGCTGATATGAAAGGACCACAATAATTATACTCCACTGCTCAGCTTCTATGATAAAACTATATTTCTCCACCAAATATAACATTTTGTGTAAGTCTGATTTTTAAAATCTAAAAAAAAAAAAAAAAAAAAAAAAAAAGGAAATCAATAGATGAAGTTTAAATCTGTCTTTAGATATTATGAATAAAATTTAAACTTCTGTATAATTTTCTATACTGACTAGATTTGATGATAGCCAATTATGGTTATAAGCTTTTTTATATCAAATTATAAGTGACATTTAGCTGAGAGATGTAGAAGTGTTTGCACAAATGAGTCCTTCAGAGGCACATGCAGTTAGTTTCCATTATCACAGTAGAGCAAATTTTGAGTTGCCCATTTATAATTAATTATTATTATATTTGTTGCTAAAGTTTAGTGTTACGTATTATACACTACACATACGCTATGAAGGTTTAGTATCTGTCTTATGGTTTTCCTAAGCCAGGTTAATACCCTGAAAATTAAGATTTTGGGTGAATTCACTATCCCCTTTTCTTTTCTTTACAGAACAAGGGTGCTTGATGTTTCTGCCATAGTTTTCTTCTTTATAAAAATTTGAAGTTTACATTTTTTTTTTAAATTTTTGAGCACTAAAACATAATTGCATTAGTCACTAGGCAGCTTAAATGAAAAGTGACTTGTTAATTCTAAATAAGATAAATAAAGTGGCAAATAAAACAATTTGTTTTATTGCAATATATTAATTTATTTAAAATTAAATTTGTTTAGCACATTCAATGTGTAAAACATATGATCCTTTCCTAAGAGAGTGCTATAATGTCAAACAAAATCTTGCTCATGTTCTACTACTTTCTTAACATATCTTCTTTAGAAAACTGAAATTGCTATGATCCAATATATGTATATTATTATTTTTAATTTTTTTAAACTGTTTAAAGTCATTTTACAATCGAAAATTTTTTTAAATTATAATCTGCTGCTTTTTATTTATTTAACTGGTTGCTTCCTCAAGAAAGTTATAATATATCAGAATTAACTGTTCCTTTTCTATTCCTTATACATTTTGAATGAACTGAAAACAAAAATGTATCAGTATTAATAAATTTTATGCTTAATCTTATTAAGGTCTGTAGGGCGTATGGTATTAATAACTTAATTTCACTCCAATTTTGCTATATTTCACCTCTTCAGGCCTAAAAGAAGATTTTTACATTTTTATTTCTCATATCTACAATAACTCACATCTTTATATAACATATTGACATAACTTTTTTTTTTTTTTTTTTTTTTTTTCGCAAAATCCTTTCTTGGTTATGAGTTATGATCGAACAGAATCATATCGTCTATGATATGAACAGAATATTCATCAGATTTTGCTGTACGTTGATTCTGTGTCAGTCAGTCAATCAGGACTTTGCCTCTTATATTAGAGATATTGACATAATTTTTTAAAAACATGATTTTAATTAATTAATATAAAACATATAACAGTACACTAACCTTTACAATAAATTCCTTCTAAAACATTGCTGTATGTCAGAATTCTTACTATTAAAAATACATCCATATCAGTTTTATTGTAAATATAATATTATTATTATATTATATAAATATAATATTTATATAATATTTTATAAATATTTTTATTATAAATATTTATACTAAAGACCTGTTTTCTCACCTCGATTTAAATGAATATTTTAATTTTTAAAAAAAAAATTAATCAAAGTAATTAGAACAGATTTTAATAACTAGTGACTATGTGTAAGTTGCCTTTTATAAAAGATAAAATATTTCATGTTAATTTTTCATATTAATTTTTTCATATTAATTAATTAAATTCTAGTTATAAGTCAATATGTTATGTAAGATGTATGTTAATGAAGATATGAGAAATAAAATTTTAAAAATCTTCTTTTAGGTCTGAGGATGCCTCAAAGGAGGTGAAATATTGCAAAAATGGAATGAAATTAAGTTATTATTACCCTAAAGACCGCAATAAGATTAAGCATATATAAAATAAAGGGTAATACATTACAAAGATGAATAAATTTAATATTTGATAGATGCAATATCTGGATTTTTTCCCCCCATTTAAACCTAAAAAACTAACTTCCTCAAGAGTTCCTTTTTAAGTATTAATTTTATTGTTACATAAAATATCTTAATACATCTCTACTTCACCTTTATTATTTCATCCCTTTCAATCTATGAAAATTATTTGAGGTATAATATAATTTTAATAATTAGTTATTAACTAAATATATTATAATATACCGAAAAAAGGTGATGTATTTCTTTACTGTATAGCCTTTAAAAATGTGCCAAGTAAAAAAAGAAAGAAATTTAAACGTTTGCCTTCGAGGGAACCTAATTGCTCACACCGTTGCTTTAGGCTTTGATTTTTTTAAATTATTATTATTTTTTTTTTTTTTTAGTAACACTCATTTTGAGAAAAAAAAAATTAAATATAATTAAAAAACTGAGAAAAATACATTTACATAGTAATAAATCAATATACCGTATTGTATTGAATTTAAGACGCCCTCAAATATAAGAAGCATCCCGATTTTCAAACTAAAAATTTGGAAAAAACTTATGCATCGAATATAAGACGCTAACTGCTTAAGGGGAAAATCTTCCGTTCTCTTGTTCAACTTGTTCATACCTTAAATTTAGGCAGTCTACCATGGATATTATTGGAATATTGAATCTTTATTTAGATGTAAGGCAGACACCATGCTGTCAGAGAAATAGTAAGGTTAGATTTTAAAAATAAAATATTGAAGTTAACAAGAAATAAATAGGTACAAAGGAACCCCTTTTACCCAAAATCTTGTTGGAAATTAAATACGTTAAAATTCCTGATTATTGATGAAATAGGAGGGATAATGATATCCTGGTAAAATTCAAAGAATTGGAAATAAAAATTAAAAACAATATCTCAGCTGTACTCTTGAAAGAGAAATTCATGGAAGCAAGGTTGTTAGATATGTTACACTTGAAATCATCGCACCTCAAATATAAGACGCTTCCCGATTTTCGCGATGCAAAAACTGGAAAATTTGCGTCTCATATTCAAAGCAATACGGTATTTAAAAAAAAGCCTACACAAAATTAGTTGTACTGAAAAATTTTACTTAATCTTTATAGTTTTTTTAGTCTCACTAAGAAATATTTTATACAAATATATTATATAATTCCACAATAAGTTTTTGCCTTACTTTTTATCAAATAAATAAAATATATATTTCTTTCCAAGAGAAAAATTAAACCAGTTACTTTCAATTTCTTTTACTTATTCAAATTTTGCTCATTCTCTGATTAAAGAAGTTTATTGATTAAATTAATTATGAATACAAAAAAATTAATAATAATAATGATAGATAAAAACACAACTAGTATACTGTTTAGAGGTCTTTACATAGACTTTTTTTATATAATGTAGTCAACAATGAAGAAATTATAAATTTATTAAAATAAATGAAGGGAAATAATTATTAAAATAAACTTTTCTTTTTTTTTATTGTACTTTATATTTAAGATTAAGGAAGTTTAATATTAATTTTAAATAAGAATTAAATATAATTAATTGGTTAAGTAAAATATAAAAATTAATTTATTTTTTTTAGTAACGGTAATTTTTTGTTTTTTTAAAGTTAACAATAATTGAAAAATAAATTTAAAATCTATGTATAGAATTGTAATTTGAAAAATGAATTAATATTTCAGTCATTTAAAATTAAAATAAATAATTACTTGACAAACAAAATAATAATGCTAATTATTGGACTGAGTAATTATTTTATGTATTATTTACTTTACTGAGTAATTAATAAAAATTTATTCTTTAATAAATTAATTGATTATTTGATAAAATTAATAATAATAACTTGACAAAATTATAAAGTATTCAATAAAAATAATTACTTGGCAATGAAATTATTTAAAATTTTAATTATTTGAAAAATTAACTAAGCTTAAAGAGTAGATAATTTCTTGACAAATTTTATTAAATTATGAAAATAAATAAATGTTATTTGTAAAAGTAATTAATTATTGTACAAATTAATTTAAAAAAAAAACAACTACAACAAATGTTTAAACCTAATTACTATATTTATTTTAAAACTTAATAATTAATTCCATTACATTACTTAATCAATTAATTAACTTAATAATAATTAATTTTAAGGGTAATATTAAAATTTTAAGAAGTAATATTAAAGTAATAAATACATTTTTTTTTTAATGTATTCGCATCAAATGAATTCCCTTGGCTTGCTAAAAGTATTTTACAATATAATAAAATAAAAAAAGAGAAAATGTAACAGTAGGACTCGAATGATGTACAAAATAAAAGGTTTTTCAAACTCATATTTTCGTTTTTAATTGTACAAATATACTTGTAATAGAATTTAATGTATTTTTTTATTTTATGATATACTCGTAATATATTGGGATTTGCATGTTCTATATTATTTTATTATTTGTAACTATTTCATTTTTCTTTTATTTCTGGGTATCAGTTTAATATTTATGGCCTATTAATAGGTTAGTAAATATGTTTATGGAGACTATTTTTTATTAAAGAATTCATTACTGCTTCAAACTATTTTTCCGTTGATTATTTATTTAATGCTCGACTGAAATGGGCTGTAGAACTTAGAGTCAATGAATTTCTTCTCCATTATCATTATTTTTTTCGGTCTGGATTGGTTTAATGGTAGATTTTAAATTGGTTTTTTGATAGTGTTTCATTTATAATAATTATAATTTTCATTTATATATTCTTATTTATACATCTGACTTGAATGCTTTTCTTTCAAATTTTATTACTTATTGGACTTGCCGAAATTCTCGGAAGATCTCAGAATTTTAATGATCTCATCTCCAAATAGAAGATTTGATCATTTTTAATATAAATGTATATTTAATTCTAGATAAATTGATACCCAGAATAAAACCTTGTTAAATAATTCTTCCAAATATAAAAAAAATAAATTTCAAGCAATCATAAGCAGTACTGCTTTAGGCACAAGATTCATAAATAAAAGATACTATTTCTAGCTCGAAACTTAAAAACGCAGTAAAAAATGTAATTATTAATATATTTTAATTTAATTTATTTTGTTTCTATTAAAAACGGCCTAATTATTATTTTTTTCTACTTTTTTGATGACTTAAAGCATTAAGATTTATTATTAAATTTGAATTTTTTAAAAACATTTTTGCACATGCAGTTCTTACTAATTTTTCTAAAACATAAAATATTTAAAATTAAAATTAAAGTTTTAGGTGTACCTATTAAAATTAAAACAAATGAATAAACAATTTACATTTTTAAATAGATATTAAGTAGAATTATTTCAGTAAAGGGTTCAAAAAGAGTTTAAACAAAAATAGGAAGAGAACAAATCCTGTACATAGTTTTTAATTTAAGGCACAAAATTATAATTTTAGACATTTTAATATGAGATAGTTAAACATTTTTTTCCCATTCTTAATTATAATAATTAATATAAATTAAAAATTTAAATGTACCTCATTTAAATGTAATTTAAATTTGTATGTTTCCTCATTTATTTAAAAATATGTATAAAAAATTGGAGGATTTTTTTCCCCATTATTTTATAAGAAAAAGTTAAAATAAATAATCTAAAATTAAAATAAATTAAATAATAAAAAATCATGTAAGAAATAGTTTATAATAATTATAGCTGATAAAGATTTCTAAAGCAATTGTTAAATGATAAAGTGCTACATGACTTCTGCTGTATGTACTCTTAGGCCCTTTTCACACTAGGAGCCTTAAGGCTCTCGCTCCGGAGCCAGAGCCATAGCTTTCACACTGGGAGCAAAAAAAAACTGTGTAAAAAATAAATATTATTTTGAACAGAGGTGTAGAGTAGAGCCGCTAGCCGTTTTAACGCCTGATGTGAAAGGGACTGTTTGATTCTATACATTTCAAGGACGAGATAAGGCTCCCACCACAAGGCACGGCTCCCCACTTGAGAGCCGTGGCTCAGGTGCAGGAGCCGTCTCTGAGGAGAGCCGTCTCTCTGGCAGGAGCCGTCTTTCACACATGGAGCTCTCGCTCCGTGTGTGAAAGCTCTCATTGCATGCAGTACATTTTAGCCGTGAACTTAGCATACAAAAAGGCGCTGGCTTCGGAGCGAGAGCCGTGAGGCTCCTAGTGTGAAATGGGTCTTAGTCTTATGCTGTATTTTGTTTAGTTTTGTTTCTTTATTAATTTAAAATATTTTTATTTTAACTTCAAAACAAGCAATCTAATCTTATATTTTTACAAAGTGACTAATCTCAATATCCTCTAAATGCACAAGCTTTTACAAGGTTTTTGGTGGAGACCCAGCTAAAATGTTGGCTTATTATTGTGAATCTTTTGACTGCCCTTTCTGTGGAGCTTATTACTATTATTCATCTGTGCCTCGTCTTGCCTGTACAAAAAAAAAAAAAAAAAAAAAAATAGAAAAAACACATTTTTTGCTAGCGAACCGCATTTTCACCACTTAAACACAAATGATTTCTACTTTTGACCGAATTTTCAAAATCAGCGTTAAATTTCCTGTAAATTTTGTGCACTCTCTTTTCTGGAAACCATTACCTAAAAACATAAATAACAGTTCAAATGTTCAACATTTAGAAAAAATTAAATTTCTGAAATGCTATGAACGCTCACTATTTTCCTAGAATATATAATTTTTTTTTAGCAAATAACGAGATTTTTAAAAATCATATCTTGGCAACGCATTTATATGGAAAAGTGTGCTTTGTGATGGTTTGCTCCATTTTGGATCTCGTTTCATCCCAAAAAAGTTATCGGTTTAAATCGGTTAAACCCTGTATCATCTTCTAATAAAAAATATATTATGGATAACTAATAATAATCTAATCTTATGTTATAACAGAGTAAGCAATATCAATAAATTAATTATTCTGCGGCAAACAATGATTTAAAATTAATTGCAAAATAATTTCTTTATTATTTCATTTTTCCTTGAAGAAAACCACATTGGAAAACAAAGCAAATCTCGGAAATCCACCCACCCATAATGTTGGGTATTTATTTTGGTTCAAATTTCAAAAATAATTTTTCATTAAACTATAATTCATATTAATTTAATAAGTTTACTTGGAATGATTTTCTTGAGTTTTATGTACTTGTAATTTTTAACTTAAGATTTAAAAAAGTTAACTAGAATTAATCTTAAATATTTCAAACTTATGTATGTAATAGTTATATGAACTAAAACATAATTATCATTTATTCTCTTATGCATTGATCTGCAAAATTATTATTTCTAATATCTTGATTACTTTTTTAAATAAATATATATACCTAGTATAATATTAAAAATATTTCAAAATTTATATTTATTTCATACTCTAAAAAAATTAAAGAGGATGTTTGATGTGTATACTTAGGTATATATGATTTTTTATGTCACAGATGCAAATCTGTTGGCTTCTGAATAGAGTAGAACTGTAAGAACAGAATAATTTTATTTATGTTGTATGTTCCAAGATATTTTAATGTTTAGCTCATTTTACACCAGGCAACAATATGTTGGCAATATGTCGACAACGATGTTGCCGACTTTCTAAAAACAAGTTGCTAGATACTCATCAACATCGGGCATCATTACATCAAAGAAAAATGTTGCCGCTTACTTGCACCCGTATTTTCCTTGTATCTTAACAAAATGTTGGCAACATGTAGATAGATGTTGGTAACACTTTGTATGCTGGTGTATTCATAGCTTGTATCAGACAATTTAAATAAAGCCTCTCAAATAAACATTTTAGAATGTGAAAGGGTTTGATTGTCACCTTCATGCTTAAAACAAAAATATATATATTTCAGGAATACTTCTCCTATCTCATAGCCAAATCAACTTCTTTCTCTCTTTTAGGCAATTTGAGTAATTTTCTCCACAAATTTTGGTCTGATATCCTGGAGCGTCAACCTCTCATTGCCATTGCAAGCAGGTCATTCAGTACTCCATCTATCCATCTAATCCTGGAGCACCAACCTCTCATAACCATTGCTACTAGATGGTTCTGTACTCTATCCATCCATCTAATCCCAGAGCACCAATCTCTCATACCCATTGCCACTAGGTAGTTCTGTACACCATCCATTCACCTAATCTTCGAGCACCAACCTCTCATACCCATTGCCACTAGGTAGTTCTGTACACCATCCATCCACCTAATCTTCGAGCACCAACCTCTCATACCCATTGCCACCAGATGGTTCTGTACTCCATCCATCCATCTAATCTTCAAGCACCAACCTCTCATAACCATTGCTACTAGATGGTTCTGTACTCTATCCATCCATCTAATCCCAGAGCACCAATCTCTCATACCCATTGCCACTAGGTAGTTCTGTACACCATCCATCCACCTAATCTTCGAGCACCAACCTCTCATACCCATTGCCACCAGATGGTTCTGTACTCCATCCATCCATCTAATCCTGGAGCACCAATCTCTCATACCCATTGCCACCAGATGGTTCTGTACTCCATCCATCCATCTAATCTTCGAGCACCAACCTCTCATACCCAGTGCCACCAGATGGTTCTGTACTCCATCCATCCACCTAATCTTCGAGCACCAACCTCTCATACCCATTGCCACCAGATGGTTCTGTACTCCATCCATCCATCTAATCCTGGAGCACCAATCTCTCATACCCATTGCCACCAGATGGTTCTGTATTCCATCCATCCATCTAATCCTGGAGCACCAACCTCTCATACCCATTGCCACTAGGTGGTTCTTTACTCCATCCATCCCTGTAATCCTGGGGAACCCTCTTCTCCTCCTTTAGTATAGCCTTTCATGTAGCATATGCTACATACATTCTATTCCCTGTAATTCTCCCCAAATGTCCAAGCCATCGAATTGTTTAAGACCTAACTATATTTTTAGTTAGGTAGTATAGTTTATAGAGGTTAGACTCTATGGACTATACTTTCTTCAGCAAAAACACTGTTCTCAATATCTTAAGGTAGTTTTTCTGAGTATTTATCCTTTGCAACTAGCTGGATTAACCTAATCTAACTGTCTAGATCAGGTTTAATTTTAAACTAAAACTATAAGTCTTAATTACTTAAGACCAGTTTTTGAAAGTTTAAAAACACTTCCTAAATCAATGTTCAAACACAAACAAATCAGGTTCAATTCCCAGAGAAGAGAGGCTTGGTTTTAACTATTATTAATATTGAAATCAATAAAAAAGTATACAAATAAATACAGAATGTATTTAGTTGGTTAATGAATTCTTTATCCATTAACCAACAATATCAGATCAACTCTTTGTTGATCTGATATTGTTATGTAAAGAATTCCTGGGTTGGGTCGAGTCTCAACTTTGCCTTCCTTTCAACCACTTTTCACAACTAAAAATAATTCACAAAATAAAAAAACATCACACACTTTATATAAAGAGGCGATAAAAACTACTACATGATACTTTTTTTAACATTTATTTATAGTATTAGTATTTTGAAAATAAAGTAATCTTTTATAAAATAATTATACATTCTATGTATATTTTTTTTTTAAATTATTTTTTTATAAAATGTCTCAAATAGTGCTGCTAAAAACTTTTTTTAAAAAAAATAACAATCTTACTTAGTTTTAAGTATTCTTCTAATTAATATTTGTCTCTCTTTTTCTCTCTTATTTATTTGACCATTTTATCGTCACCTAATCTTAAATAATAATTAAACAGCTACATTTGGCAATCTAATTATTTAATTTGCAAACTAAAATTGTCGTGCCTTGTTTCTCTTAATTATAGGAGGAAATTATAATATTTAACAAAAATAATATTAAAAAAAAACTAAAATTAAAAAAATATTAATTAAAGTTGTTCAATAGTTAAAAAGCAACTTTTGCTTTATTTTCTGTATTACTTCATGATTAATTATTATTTATAATTATTTGATAAAAAAACAATTATTGTTTTGCCAGCGCAATCTCAGACTTGTACCATCTTGTGCTCTATAATTATGTTCCCACATTTTTATCTCATTACTGTTACTATGTGAACACTGCTCTGTGCTTATTTCCTAAGCCTGTTGGTGCTTATTTTTATAATAAAAGAAAAAAAATTACTTAAAGTAGTAAAATATAAATATGTAATATTATAAATGCATTGTTTTTGGTTTATGATTTTAGTGTGAAGAAAGTATGAAATAGTTGTGTGGTATATCTCAAATACCTTTTAATAGTGAATATTGATTAAATTATTTTTCAAAAATTACAAATTCACATAAAAATGGCCGCTATTGATATATTTATTTACCTATTTATAAATTTTATTTATTTTTGGTAAACTTAGTAGGTATTCTGTCACTTGACTCTGTACAAAATGCTTGGTTTTCTGGTGAAATCTAGGTGATAAAGGATTTGTTCATATCTATTTGTTCTTAGGTATATTGGTCATTAAGATGTTAAAGCAAATAATTCTTCCTGTGGAAGTGAAAACATCAGACTTTGATGATAAGTGTTGGGTCAAAACAGGGAAAGGAACCCTGTTCCTTAACCCTTTCCTCTGAATGAAACAGTACTGCTAGGTGCAGGACCCCGCTACACTTAACTGACCCTAGTTGCAGCATTAAGAAGCAAGGTGTATCTTATAATACACCTATAAATGTAGTACATATAAGTTATTTTTTGATGGATATAAAGGTGTAAAACTGAATAATTCATATAAAAATGCAATTTTTCAAAACTGGTCTTATTTTCAACTTTTTTTTTTTTTTTTTTTTTTTTTTTTCCTGTATTCTTCACCTTAGTTGTATCTATGTGCAAAATTTAGGGAAGATTAAATTACGGTAAATGGTTCAAAATCGGAGTAATAGGTGTGCGATGAAACTTAAAAAGCAAATAAATTTGACGCCATTTTTTTTTTTTTTTTTTTGTTACTGTATTCTTCACCTTAGTTGTATCTATGTGCAAAATTTGGGGAAGATTGAATGACGGTAAGTGGTTCAAAATCGGAGTAATAGGTATGCGATGAAACTTAAAAAGCAAATAAATTTGACGCCATTTTGTTTTTGTTTTTATTTTTTTTGGTTTCTGTATTCTTCACCTTAGTTTTATTTATGTGCAAAATTTGGGGAAGATTGAATGACGGGAAGTGGTTCAAAATCGGACTAATAGGTGTGCGATGAAACTTAAAAAGCAAATAAATTTGACGCCATTTTGTTTTTGTTTTTATTTTTTTTTTGGTTTCTGTATTCTTCACCTTAGTTGTATCTATGTGCAAAATTTGGGGAAGATTGAATCACAGGAAGTGGTTCAAAATTGGGGAAACGGAAATGTGCGATGAAACTTACAAAGCAAAGTAATATAAGACCAGTAAAAAATATAATAAAAACTGGTTAATTGGGAAAATAATTCAAGAGACCAAAAGTTCTTATTTTTGTCGTAAAATCCAAATCCATTCTTAAAAACATGCATTATTGGTAACTTTTTTTCATGTTTTGAGTACTACTTAACGTACATATGAATTTAGATTTTTACTGTATTTAGATTTTGAATGTTTTCCTAAATCCAAAACAGGGTTAGCCCTGTTTTGACCCAACACTTATTTTTTTCCCCTGGCCATATTTTTTAGACTAGATTTGGATTCTATGGCTAAAAATTAGAATTTTTTACTCTTGGAAATTCTTTGCTCTGAGTATTAGTTTGCCATCTGGAGAGCACTGAACCTACTATAATTGAAACTTTAAATCCATTTTACAGTTAAACTAATGGATTTAGGAAAAAATTCAAAATCTAAATGCAGTCAAAATCTAAGTACATACATTCGTATGTACGTTCAGCACTGCTCAAAACGTGAAAAAAATTACTGATAATGTATGTTTTTAAGAATGGATTTGGATTTTACGACAAAATATAAGAACTTTTTGTATTTTGATTTTTTTTTCGAACTAACCAGTTTTGATTATATTTTTTAGTTGTACATCTTTATATCCATCAAAAAATAACTTATATGTACTAAATTTATAGGTGTATTATAAGATACACCTTGCTTCTTAAGTAAATCAATGCTGCAACTAGGGTCAGTTCAGTGTAGCGAGGGTCCTGCGTCTAGCAGTACTGTTCCATTCAGATGAAAGGGTTAAGAAAAAATAACTTTTTTTCTTTTTTTTAAATATTATCACACAATTATCATACTTTGTATATACCTATATATTTTTTTCTGTTTTCTCTTTATGAAAGCATATTGTGTGCTAAATAAATGAAGAATACAATAACACAAATTTGCTCATTATAATTTGACTTAAGCTTTTTTTTATTGATACAAAATTAAATTAATTTTTCGTTAAACATGCATGTAATGATACAAATGTAATAGAAATTTGAAAAAAACAAAAAAACAAATTGTTTTAAGATTTTTTTTTTTTTTAATTGTTTAGCTTCTAAGGACTTCACTGGATTTTTATCTACCTCATATTTTTGAAACAAATTATAGCAATTATTTAGCTACATCTTAATTTTAATATTTTCTTAATTATAATGTTTAATTTTTGATATTTTTGTAAATCGTTTAATACCTCTTTTCTTAAATAAAATAGTTAGAAAAGTAATAGTTTGTAGATTATTATTATTATTTTTTTTTTCTTTTATAAATTATATTTCTTTATACTAGCTTATAGATTATACACCTTTTTCTACGTTTTTTTTTTTACATTCTGGATTAGTTTTGTAATTATTATTTTTTTCTTCCAATTTAAAAATTGTATTACATAAGGTAAAAAGATAAAATATTGAACAATTAATAACTAAATAAATAAAAAAAAAGTTTTAATCTGAATATTATGTCACCATGTAGAAATTAAATATGATTTTTTTTTACACATTTGCAAACATTTTATTTCATTTTTTTTTAAATGTATGCTTTAGAGATTTGAATTTCCATTTAGTATAAAGTGTAAATTGAATTATGTGCTCTTAATATGTACTTTCAAAAGAAGAAAAAATAAGATTTAGCTACATTTCTATAAAAAAGATAATTTGTTAATTGTAAAATAAGGTATTTTATTACCACAACTAAACTACGGTGTATTTTTGTTACAGAAATAATTATTTGATTAGATATTATTATCTTCTATTATTTTGTTAGTAGTTTATTTAATTTAGTTTTTGCTGCAAGTTAAATTTAATGTTTGAATAATTACAATACAGTACATTACAATAATAATAGTTAAAAGCCATTTTACATAATGTGATTTTTGTTACGACTTCCCTTATGATTTTGTTACAACCTAATTTAAAACTGTCAAGACGGTGTGATATTCTATATGATATTAATCGCATAGAAAATCATACAGTTTCAAGGAATAGGAACTAGTATCTTTATTATGATTTTATGTTATTTATCAAATAAGGTTTTTTTTGGCTACTTTAACAAAGTAAAGGTTTTAATTCGGTCGTTTATTTTGTTTTCAAAGTTGTTTTTGTTTTCTTTAAAATAAAAATTTCACCACCAAATCACTTAGTGTAAAGTGGCTTTAACCCTGGAATGCTAATGGTAGTCAAATCGACAAGCACAGTTTGAACCTTAACCATTTACGCTCGTATGTGATAGTGATGGGTACCCCATCCTTCTGCAGTGCTTGCACTGGTTAGTAACACACCTGCTAGTGTAGCGGTAGTAGTCCTTTTGAGCATACCCTCTTTTTCTCTGGGAATTTTCTGGCAAATTCCCATCAAAGCTACTTCGTCGATTTGACTAACGTTTAGTAATAAACATAGGGAATAAATTGGTCTTCGAATGAGCCTATAGCTTTGGAAAATGGGCTGGTTAAGGGGCAATGGGCCTAGGGTAATTGGCCTTGGGCCAGAGATCAGTGGCTAATAATCTGGGGAACTATACTACAGTTATTTGTCATCAAATGTTTGTTTATCTCACTAAAAGATTTAATAATGAGTTCTTAATAGTTTTCTCTTTATAAAAGTGTAGTTTCAACCCAAAAAATGTATTTTCTGCATATGTTAGTCGAATCGACGAAGGTTTAGTAATACCAGCTATCCAATTACCATTAGCATTTAAGGGTTAACTACTAGCTAGACTTCATATTGATAAGAATGGTAGAGTTTTGTAGATGAAAGAGCTTTGCAGTTATTTTGGGCTGCTTCGAGCGTAGTGATGAAGGTCACACATCAGGTTCCTAGGCGGGGTTGAGGCAACTACGTAAATGACACCTGAGGTTCCTCACTGCCCTCCCTATCACCATGTAGAAATTTAAAATAAATATACTATTCACAATAACCTGAATTTAACTTATATTTACTGTTTTCATGATGTTTAAATACAGATTGAATACAGTTTTTGGATCCGAAGTTTCCATGATAATCTAGATTCAATACAGCACCCCAGAGGTAAACTGTGTTGTCACAAAAAACAAATTTTTCAGTAGAGACATTTTATGATTTTTTTTTGTAATAAAAAAATTACAAACAGTCCAAAGATAGTGTTTCAAGTAATAAAATAAATTACTATCATTAAGATAGAAATTATCCTTGGTCTGTTTGTAATTATTTTAATAAAAAAAAAAAAAAAAATTAAAATGTCTCTACTGAAAAATTTGCTTTTGTGACTTAACACAGTTTACCCCTGGGATGCTGAATACGGATTAAATACTATACCGATCCCGATATGATACACTAAATTCTGGGATCGTATCTGGATCAAGTTACATGGAAACACCTGAACTCGATCCTGACATGCGTAGAACCTGGGTATGAGCGCACCTAGTGTATTTCTGTAGAAACTGTAGTCAAATCTGTCAAAATACGTAATAAAAATCATGGTTATAAAAGGTGAAGGTTACAAAATTATTTATAACCTTTACCAAAAGTAACCAAGAAAAAGTTTTTTTATTTTATTTTGTATTGAATACGGATTCAATACTACTCTTGGAAACACCTAGCTTGTTAAATTCCAAATCAGGATTCAATTCGGATTTAAACACGTGGAAATGTAGTAATTTATTAGTTTTAATACCTCATAATAGACCTTTCCCTCCCCCTCCCAACGCTATGTCCAGGTCAGCTTGACCTCCCCTAGGGAGGGCCCTCTCAAATGGATCTATAATCAAAAGGAACTTGCAGGGTAACAAAGGTCGTCACATTCATTAATATTATTGGCATACCTATGCAGGAATACTTACAGGTGCATTTTAAATATAGTATGTATTCATTTTAACCTTCGTTCTTCCAGATCAGTCCAAAATTTAATTTTCGCTCACTTCCCTTTCTTGCAGGTTAAAGGGTATCTGATTATAAAATGTTATTCAAGAATTTCCTCTTAAAGCACAGGCTCAGTTTATGGAATAATAATATTCCAATACATCTTAAGATGTTAACAGGAATGCCGCCCTGACTTATAAGTTGTTCTTAAGTAGTCCATCCGTTTAACTGATGAGAGTTGCTGACCCTATATCACTCATCACTACTGTGCATAGACACATGGTTGTAAGAAGCCATGTGTCTGTGCACAGGGCCGTTTCTACTAATAGGCAAGACTAGGCGGCCGCCTAGGGCGGCAAAAGGAAGGGGAAAAATGAATGTTTTTAAAAGAATCAAAAAACGAAAAAATCAAGCAAATTAGGAGAGAAAAAAAAAAAATATAGGAAAAATTGAATTGTTTTCAAATGCATGTAACAATTACTTAATATGTGCTTACTTTGACTAAATAAACTCAAGTGGAGACAAATTAAGAACTCTTTTGGTTGAAAATAGGCCAAAACAAGTGAGATGAAAATTTTATTTTGATGAAAAACTCAAATTAATAGAAACCTATCTGCGCAGTTCCATGAGCCAATAAAGACTCGTATAGGACTAGCCACAATTGTATTAGAAAAAGATATTACTTATCAGCTGGACATTACAGATCTTATTAAAGATTTTCTCTAAAATGAAGGTAAGGAAGAAGGTACTAAACAACCAAAGAAAGTTAAAAGAAAACCTAAAATACCACTAAAGTTATAAGAGATATTTAAAATGAAATAAAATATAACTCCTTATTTAGATATTTAATTTTTGATGGGATTATGTTAGATACAAGTTCTTTTTTGTATAATACATTAATTTCTTTTAGCCTGGATGACAAAGGGAAAAGGCGAATAGTAAAAGGGGGGGGGGGGGGGTAATTTTTGCCTAGGGCGGCAAAACACCTAGAAACGGCCCTGTCTATGCAGTTATGTAAGTTGCCCATAGCCAAAAGTGGTAGTTTGGTATGGAAGGTCAAGTTCATGGAGATTTGGCTAGTAAGGTGTTATGGCCACTTAACTCTAATGTGGCTACTCCATGCCGGTCAATACCTCAAGTCTTGGAGCCAAATGTCTCATGGGATCCTACAAGTTGGCCCTTTTGGATGAATCCACTAAACTTAGCCATTTTCTCTTTCTTGTACTGCTTGTTCTGTAATCTACTTACAGTGGTATTTAAATAGACATACCACCATGTTTAAATATGCAATTCTACTTGACATCCACACAGTGGCGTAGCTAGATCATTGGGGGCCCCCCCGCAAAACATTTTTACGCCACTGCATCCACACCACTGCTACTTAGATCTAGCATTTATACAGTTGTAGACCTGAACAGCATCAGGTTTGCTTAGTAGATTTCCTAAACAAAATATGCAGTTTTACAATAGCTCTGACATCAAGTGTATTTGTAATAACATTTCTATCAAAATAAAGTTAGTTTAAAAATTAGTTTTAAAATATTATTTTTACAATTATAAAAAAAGAATCTTAGTTACTAGTCACATATTCTAGGTTCAACCACAATAAATGAGATGTAATTAAAAAGTTTATAATACCATAAAATGGTTAATTTCTACACAATATTTTGTATCTTTATAAATTAAGCATGGACAGAAGTATTTTTATTTAAGTTTTTGCTTTTTTTAAACTTTCATATATTTTGTGTTTTTTTATTTCAGTTAGAGCTAAAATAGCAAACTATTCCCTACCCTCTGCTACTTAGATTTTGTTTATGCTTAATTTTATTATGATAAAATGTTTTTTAAAAAAATACAAAGTTTATTGTTAGACTTATGAATTTACCATAGAAATATTATGCAAATATATAATTGAAGAATAAACAACTTTTTTTATAGCATTGTATTTTCGGTACAAGATTTTTTTTTTTTATATTTATTAATTCATTTATTTATTTTCTTTTATGAGAATATTGCTTATTTTTGTACAGAAAAAAAAGGTTATGGAAAATATGGAAATATATATATATATATATATATATATATATATATATATATATATATATATATATATATATATATATATATATATATATATATATATATATATGTATGTATTTAGAATTGTCAGAAAAAAAAATTAAAAAAAGGAAATAACATTTTTATAAAATTGGTCTTTTTAGTAATATTAATTTAATTAAATAAAAAACAAATGTAAAATACGAAGTTACAAATATGTTATTAATTTATGATAGTATGTAAAGAATGTGAATTTAATGATATATATATATTATAATTAACTGTCAAATAAAACTTGTACTTATATTTCCATTTGTGTAATACTGTAGAGCCCAATTATTCTGGTCTAAAGGAAATTATTGTCATTTGCCGAATAGTTTGGCTATTTACCTTCACTCCTCTCCACATGGATATTAGCCGAGCGACCCCTCGATATGGGTACAGCAAACTTTTGGCCTTGGTCAAACTGCTCTTACTACCTCTAGATTGTTAGCAGCTCCAGCTTTTTATGTCCTTATGTTTAGCATTATTTTCTGGTGTTAGTAGCTGATAGCTGATTACTTGTGCTCCACTACGGAGGTATTTTATCTAGAAGTGCTGACTTAAGTTATCATTGAAGTATAAATGTATTTTCATTGAATCTGGGGGCATGGCAGTGCCCCGGCCAAGTCAAGCACAGCCATACCACCCTTTACTAGAACCATCTCAAGGCAGTTTGGACCCCCTTCTATTATCTTATTAAACATACTTAGATATGTAATAGTTATTTATGTAACTAGGCAGCAAAACGGAATTTTGCTGACAAGTAATTTAATTAGCCGAAGGCGAGGATAAGCTAAACCAATTTACTGACGAGGTGAAGCCAAGGCAGGAAAATGTTAGCTACCTGCTAAGGTGTAACCGAAGCAGGTAATCTTTAAACGAGTCAGGAATGTTTCCTTTGCTGCATAGTTACATACAATATTTTATCTACTAACGGCTGAAAAATAAAATTACACTGATTATTATATTCCCTTTTTAATATACAGTAGAGTCTCGCTAATCCGGGTTTGATGGGACCGGATTACCGAATGTCCGGATTAAACGGAATCAGTTTTAAAATGTCAGTTTTAAAAATATTTAAATCGAGATTTTTATCGTAAAAAAAATACTTCTATTAGTCTCAAAGACTGTTCTGTCGCCAGTCCGAACATCAAATAAATTAAATTAAAATGGCAATCTATTACGCAGGTGCAGGTACAGAAGAGACTTCTAGGGAAACAAGCTATGTTCCGAAATAAAATTCGAGTTAAGACAATGTTAAGACATTGTACACTGGCGGCTTGGCTAAATTTCACGGAACTCCGTTAAACCGCCACTACGTGTTTCTTAAAATCCTCTCCTCATCTCATATATAATTTTATTTTCTGGAATACTCTACCTTTATATCTTCCGCCCTACATTTCTATGGAACCGAAACAGATTTATCGATGTTCTTACTTATTCATAATTATTCTAAATCTGTTTATTTTTAACAGAAATACCGGGTAATCCTCGTGTCGAACGTTGGAATGTACACCTGTAAACTATACTAGGAACAATTTTATAAATGGTAATAGACAATAAAAGTAGAAACCCCAATAATCTCAACAACAGCCCCCCTCCCCTTAGGTGGGCCACTACATTCTCATCGCAAGTTTAGCTTCTTTTACTTGACAATTATAATAATAAAAAGGCGGAGATAAGATTTAATACATTTTTGATTCAAAATGTGTTATCATTTTTTGTTTTTTTAATTTAAAAAAAAAAAAAAAAAAAAAAAAAATGATGCAATATTTTTATACTTCTCAAAACATTTATAGGGAGAATATAAAAATGAAGCTTTCTTTGTTTTTCTCTCAAGTATAAATTGAAAATTGATCCATTCGTTTCTCCTTTAGGGAATTCTTGGCTCAAATTTAACTGCTTTATTTAAGAATATGAAAGTTGTATCATGAGAAATATGAAGCTATAAAAATGTACTGGCTAGATGCCAGAAACACTTCTAAAGTGATGAAAAATAAGGGAGAGGGAATCACAATATTTAAACAGAGGAAGGGGAGGAGTAGCAGGGGAATGAATAATAGAAGCGAAGGAAAATCAAAACCATTATGTTGATTCAATGGGCACTTAAACTGGATTCTATATTCATCCCTCTAACAACAAAACTGAAAAAAAAATAGATAAATGTGCAGGAAAGATCCAACCAGCTATATAAAAATGCTGTTATATACTTTAACTAATATTAATTACATAATTATTAATGATTTACATAAGAATTCATCTCTATATAATTTCTTATTATATATTTCTTCATGAATTATACACGATGTCTGCAGTTTTCCCATCAGCACTTGAAAATCTTGTAGAAAAACTTATTTTATCTACGATTGATATAAACATTATATCTCTGTTTAGATGCATAGAAAGTGATTCTTTTTGTAGCTGTATTCATTGCGCATGATCGTTCATAATGAGGTGAGGAATTCCTCTTTTTTTCCGCCCTAGAACGGAAAAGAGAGGAATTTTTCACCTTTAAGCACAATTAGCGAATTTATTTACATTCTAATTTGTTGTTTTTTTTAATTAAAGTAACCGTTTATATCGAGTTTTTAGAGAAATAATGAGTGATTTAAGTGATTCTGAAGAAAATGAGGAGAATTATACGCCTTCCTAAATAATTAATTCGGCATAAAATACAACTAATGAATTAGTGTCATCTTAATCAAAAGAGAAATACGTACTTACATACAGGAAGTTTAATAAATTAAATATTTTTCTCCTGTATTTATTATTAAAATCTACAATCGTAGATAAAGTACGGTGCATCTCGTGCGAGAACTGCATTTTGCTTTGCTCGTGTGATTTTACTACCCTCGCTGTCGCTCGGGTGCAAATTCCACACTCGCATTTGTAATGCTACTTTCCGCACTAGACACGTTATGTACTATTAATGTGGTTGCTCATATAAACATAGGTGGAGATATAGGGTGTTAAGGTAGCCATAGACGTCATTCTTTTTTGGCTGTTTTAACTGCACGGGTTAAACTGTATGGGTAAACACAAACTTTGACCATATCCACACACTAGGCATTGTTTCGTTCAGTTTTTCTTTCGTTTTTGATAGAGAGTTGATTTTCTTTTTTGTAGATTCTTTTGTTGCTGAACTATCTACTTCTTGTAATTTTATTATCATGTCTTCGTAAGCTTTATTTATTTTTTTTTTTTGGGGGGGGGGGGGGTTTAGTCCCGATCAACTGCCAGGGTTATTACAGGACGGGGGTTATCCGGCCACTTTACTCATCTAATTGATGAGATCATCAGTGTGAAACATGTCTTACCCCGCTGGGATTCGAACTCACAGCCGGGGTTTAGACCTTGGTTTCAGAGTCGAGTGTGCTAACCCCTCGGCTACACCGGCACCTGTTTATTTTTTTAATCTCTATTAGAATACTGAGTAGATTTAACTTTCCGAAGGCACGGATGGCTTCTATACAATTAAATGAACTCAATTATAAATTGTTTGTTATAACCCTCTGCCTCAAAATAATAACTCTCAAATGATGAATATTACCAGAGGAAATTCTGTTTTAATTCGAAAATACTTATTAGGTCTGCCATAGTGAAAACAACAGCAAAATGTCTATTAACTTACAAAACACAAAAATATGCAAACTAAAATCACTTGAGGTTAATCGAGGACAGAGTTGACTGACACTGAGTTGACACTGATAAAAATTGTCCTTTTTAACTGCGTCGTCCCACACACGAGCCAATTTGAACGACACGTTCAAAATGGACAGTTAAAATCAAGCTGCAGCAGATATTTTTGAACCGGCATAAATGCCTGTTTTTTGCTTCTCACTGACTGTTTTACCCGTAGGGTTAAAACTGCCAAAAAAGAACGACATCTCTGGCTACCTTTAAAGGTATAAAGAAAAAAATGGTTTCTATTTTGTAACATCTGAACTGCCAAAGATATTCAAACCAAATTTGATACACAATTGACATGGAAGAAGAGTCGTAAAAGTGAATAATAATATCTGGATTCTAAGTTAACCAGTGGCGCATATTTGGGTACTTGGTATCACTAATTCAATACATATAAAATAGTTAATAAATAAACATGGTATTTTAGCAGCTGCATTTTTCTGTCACCTGTAGATGATATTGTATCATATGCAACAAAGCAGCAGTGAAAACATTTCTGACTTGAGTATTCATTGCCTGCCTCGGCAGATCAATTTCATAGCCTGTCCTCACCTCTGGCTTGGAGGCTAATCTAATCACTCGTCAGTAAAATTCCATTTTGGTGCCTACTTACATAAATAACTATTACTTTCCTGTTGAAGTTATTAATTTATGATTAATTGACAGAATAGGGTGTCAAATAAAGGATTTTTTTTTTTTTTTACAATAAAAGAACATAATTTAATCTCCAAAGACTGAAAATACAATATTATGTACATATGATTTTTACTTTTACAGAATGCCATAGGGTATCCATATTATATTTTTACAGAAGTTCATAGTGTGTCCTTATTTTATTTTTGCGGAAGGTCATGGTGTATCCATATTTTATTATTACAGAAGGTCATGGTGTATCCATATTTTATTTTTACAGAAGGTCATGGTTTCAATTTTTTTTTTTTTTCAATTTCAATTTATTTCCACATGTACATAGAAAATAAAAAATACCTACTACAGTAATTACTACAAATGTGTGGACCCTCGGTAGTAGTTAGCTACTAGAGTGAGGGCCCAGCCTTTGGCAATGATCAAACCTTTAGTATTGTAGATCCTGTATTGTTAATGAAAAAACAATTTTTTTAATCAAAGAAAAATAAACAAATCCTTGAAAATAAATGAATTGAATAATAACAAACAAGAAAAAAACATTTTTTTTTTTTTGAAAATGAAGTAAAATTAAAAAATAAAATAAAATTAAGAAATATTTGTTGGTATTATTCATTATATAAATATATTAGTATATTAGTAGGTTTCTTACCAGGTGAAGAACTTTTATTGGTGGCTGTCGGCTCGTAAGTCTGTTTTAGCTAGTTCAGATAGGTGTCTGTTAAGTAGTTTCTTAAACTGTTTTTTGTCTGTTGCGGAGGTGACAGTTGTCGGTAGTTTGTTGTAAAGATGAGGTGTATCCATATTTTATTTTTAAATACTAGAATTATTAGGAAGGTCAGAAAGAGTTTAATTCATAAGACTTGATGTGTTTTACGCATATTTCAGCAGGCCTTTTAGTTTGTAAGGTTTCCTCTTTTACTGATATTCTCTGATTAATTTTAAATTTGGCTTTTAGGGCCGAACATGCTCAACATGTCAGTCATGCGGGTATAGCCTCATTAAATTCTGACAGGGAGTTAAACCTCTTCTATAAAATATGAATTTGTTGTCTCTCCTGTTTTTGTCTATTGGCGTTGCTTAGTGTCATTTCAAGAAGGCATTAATAGTATTCTAGCAAAAAGCTTGGTTTAAAATAATTAGGAATAGTTTGATGTTATTATTATTACTATTATTATATATAAATATATATTATATATGTATAATTATATTATTATACAGGGTGGTCCAAAAGTCTCCCCCCCCCCCCCCCCTCTTAACTTTTGAACGGTTTGAGATAAATTAATGAAACTTGGGGGATCTCTACCATGCAAAGGGAAGTTTGTTTTCATGCAATCACCCACTAGGGGCAACCACCCACTTTGCCCCCTGGCCACCCAACTTCAATATTTCAAAGTGGAGCGTATATTTTTGATAACATATTTGGATTCTACGGTAAAAAATAATAAAATTTTACTTGAAACAATTTTTTCTATCTCCAATATTTTGCCCCCTACAGTGGGGCAAAGATTGCAAAATAACCCTTCCGAAATAGTAAAAAAATAACACTTAGATCGTTATAAAATCTAAACGGTTTGAAATAAAGTCATGGAACTTGGGGGATCTGTACCATGTGAAGGGAAGTGTTAAATCATCCACTCGCGTACTAGGGGCAACCTCCATTTTGCCCCCAGGTGCTGAAATCTACGATTTTTATACCTTTGCCCCCCTATAGGGGGCAAAATATTAGAGGTAGAAAAGAAAGTATGAAATAAAATATTTTTATTTTTTGCCGTAGAATCTAAATCTGCTATCAAAAATATACATTCTAGGACAAAATTTTGAAGTTAGGTGGTCTAGGGGCAAAATGGGAGGTTGCCCCTACAGCGCGGTTGCATGAAAACAAACTTCCCTTTACATGGTACGGATCCCCTAAGTTTAATTAATTTATCTCTAATCGATTAGATTTTACAACGTATTATCGGTAGGGTAATTTTGCTATCTTTGCCCACCTATAGGGGGCAAAATATTGGGAATAGAAAACAAAGTTCAAAGTAAAAGTTTATTATTTTTCACTGTAGAATCTAAATATGTTTTCAAAAATATACACTCCAATTTGAAATTTTGAAGTTGGGTGGCCTGGGGGCAAAGTGGGTGGTTGCCCCTAGTGGGTGATTGCATGAAAACAAACTTCCCTTTGCATGGTAGAGATCCCCCAAGTTTCATTAATTTATCTCAAACCGTTCAAAAGTTAAGAGGGGGGGGGGGGGGGGGGAGACTTTTGGACCACCCTGTATATATAAAGTGGATAATCAGCTGATCAGGTTATCAAAATGTTTGGGCACCTAGAGACTTGCCGTATTTTGCGTTTGGTCCCAAATCGACTAGAAAAATCTGAAGAGTCGAAAACAAATTTTTTTACCCCCCTTAAAAAAACAAAAATGGCGGACGCAAATTGCAGGTTTTCTTCGAAGGGTTGTTGTGGTTAAACGGTAAGTCCTATCGAAAAGCAGATAGCACCACCGCTAACTGATTTTAAAAGATCCACAACTTTGGTCGATGACATTTTGTCGTACGACCAACTGTTCTACCTTAAATCGAGCTAATTTAATAGTTTTTCGTAAATTTTTGACTCTGAGCTCTCATGGCGGGAGTGATTATTGACAAATCACGGAAAAAAAGCCCAGGAAAAAATGCCCACGGAAAAAATGCCCAAGGAAAAAATGCCCACGGAAAAAATGCCCACGGGAGAAAAGTCCAAAATAATAAAACTTTAATCGTTAATGGTAGTTTTAAATATAATTAGTTAACGGTAACAAATTTTAATTTATTTTTAAATAAAATAGTCATTAGGGGTGTTGTATTTTTGCAGTTATATTACTATAAAAGTAACAATACCTGGGGCCACCGGACTTGATGCATCTTCGTTTTGTCAAAATTTTGTGTTTAATAATTGTAAATTAATTTTTGTATTCATTTTGTACTTAAATTGTAAATAATAAATGTAAGGCGGGATAAATGTAACTCTTTGTCAACAAAAAATAAATAAATAAAATCATGTTCGTTCCTATTGTGAGTAATTGATAATATATTTATTTATTTATTTATTTTATTCACAGTAAGAAAGTAAATGATTTCTTAAACAACATCTTTCATCTCCATCGCCAGATTTTACTTCTGCTAGTTTCATTATTACACATTATCATTTTGCTATATAAAAATATGAAATATATATATAAAAACCAAGGCAAGTAAAATGTAAATATGTTCAAACAGTTAACACATAATATTGTGTAGTGTATAATGTAACATATTGTAGGGATTCATTCATGGTGATTAGTGATACCTGGTAAAATCCCTACGATTCTAAAGAAGATGCATCTTACTAACCCCAGGTACCGTTACTTTTGCAGTTATATAACTGAAAAAATACAATACCCCTAATAGATTGTATTTAAAAATAGGTTAAAATTTGTTAGCCTTAACAATTAACTAATTATATTTAAAAACTACCATTAAAGATTAAAGTTTAATTATTTTGGACTTTTCTTCCGTGGGTATTTTTTCCTTGGGCATTTTTTCCGGTGGGCATTTTTTCCGTCTACCATTATTGACCGATTTAATTTTAGATTGGAGTATTTAAACCCCACACTAATGCTCTTTAAAACGTGTATTTATTATTTAAATTACAGTAAAACCTGGATAAGGTGACCACCGAAGGGACCGATCTAAAGTGGTCACCTTAGTCAGGTGGTCAACATACCCAAAATAAGTTTAAAAAAATGGGCTCGTTCTTGGTTTTTCTGTAATGTTACACACATAAGTTTATAGAAAAGAGTAAAAAAAATTGTAATTAGAGTAAAAAATAAAACCTTTTTGAAGTATGATTAGCTATTTTTTTTTACAATTTAGGCCAAAACGAGATAAGACTTTTTTTTATAAAAAGATGAAAAAAAAAAAACATGTGTAGTAACATGTATTGAATGTACTTACGTGCAATTGTAAAATCTAAAATTTTTTCGAGGTAATTTCAGCTCAAAATACACAATGCACGTAATAACATTAATAATAGTTACACCTTTCTTCTTTTAAATCAAACTAACAACTGAACAAGAAATAAAATCAGCTAACAGACAAAAAGAAGCTATTCCAAAGAAATGAGGATGAAGTGAAAAAAAATACAGAGAAATGTTGTACTATTTATGGTTAACTCTAAAGAACCAACAAGAATTATTTCATTTTATTAATTTCTTTGAATTAAAATCCTTCTAAATAGTTCTTATAAAACAGGAAGAAAGTAAAGTGGGTTTTATTTTTATTCATATTGCAACAACTAGTATATGAGTTCTAAGAAATTAAATTAAAACCAAATGTTTTAAAATTATTAAAGTTACTCTAAAATATTATTATTATTTTTTTTTTTTTCTTATCGTTTTTTTTTTACTTTGGTCACTTTAACCGAAATAAATTTCCTTCAAGGGACCAGAAGAAGGTGGTCACTGGTCAAAATAGGCAGATGGTCACAATAAGCAGAAGAAAATGTACAGAAAGTATTGAATTTCTGAAGGGACCATGAAAAAGTGGTCACATTGACCAGGTGGTCAATATACACGGGTGGTCACTTTAGCAGGTTTTACTGTATATGTATTTTTTGCCAAGAACAATGAGTATTTATAAGGAAAAACGAATTTAAAATTTCGTAAATTACGTCATGTTTACGTTTTTAACAAATATAAGCTCATATTTATTATTATATAGTTATATTGCAAAGTTAAAAACAAGTATAAAGTAAATATAAACAAATATTGAATAACAAAGTTTGGTTTTCGCAAGGTTAAAGATAAATAAATAGATTGGTTTTCGCATAAACACACCACGGAACAAGTATGTAAACAAATACTCCCTCCCCGTCTACTGTCTTGACTTCAGTATCATGTCAACACTCGAGCGGTGGACATCGCGTATCTTTTCCTATACCACTGACATTTATTAAGGTACAATTTCATTCTTTTGTTAACTATTTATTTAATTGTTTTTATTATCATATTATTTTTACTAGAATTTTGTTTTAATATGTTGTTAAATTCTATATTAAGTAAATGTTTTAGTTTATTTAAATGAATGTTATTTTTTGTTTATTTAAATGAATGTTTTAGTTTATTTAAATGTATCTTTTAGTTTATTAAATGAAACTTTAGTTTATTTAAATGAAAATTTAGTTTATCTACGATTGATACGAAATATTAACATTATATCTTTGTTTAGATGCGTAGAAAGTGATTATTTACGTACTTGTATTCATTGCGCATAAGTCAAGAAGAGGAATTCTTCAGCTTTACGCACAATTAGTGAGTTTGTTTACATTTAACAAAACTAATTTGGTGTTCTTTTATTAAAGTAACGGTTTATATCGAGTTTTTAGTGAAAAACAATGAGTGAATCAAGTGACTTTGACGAAAATGTGGAGAATAATAATCCTCCAGAAATAATTAATTCGGCAAAAAATACAACTAATGAATTAATGCCATCTTTATCAAGAGAGAGATACGAACTTACATACAGCAAAGTTTATTTGTTTCTGTATTTATTATTTAAATCTAACAATCGTAGATAAAGTACGGTACGCAACTCGTGCGAAAACGGCATTTTGCATTGCTCTTGAAAACGGCATTGTGGTTTTACCATCCTCGCTATCGCTCGGGTGCAAACTCCACACTCGCATGCAAAATGCTACTTTCCGCACTCGACGCGTAATGTACTATTTACAGAAGGTCATAGTGTATCCTTATTTTATTTTTACAAAATACTAAGTACTATTATTTAGGATAAGTTATAGTTTAGTTGTGTGTTTTAGATTCTATTGAAGTCCTGTAACTTGGCAAATTATTTTTACGACATGGTTTTCTTTTTTATTTGATGTAGCTTAATTTATATTATACAATTATTATTTCACCTCAACCTTAACTACTTATGTTACAAATAATTTAGAGTACTAATAAATAATAAAATAAGTTTATATAGGTTCTTTATTTATTATGATTATTTTTTTATTATTATTCCTCAAGCCCAGCAGAGCCATTTTCTGTATAAAAACTAATAAAATATAATGTAATTTATTTCATGACATGGCTTATATTTTAATCCACTATGTTTACACTATGATACAGTCACCGATTCCTAGCATGAACCCCACGGTTACAACCATCGGCTCTACTTTAAATAGAGTAAATTTTATATATTTTTGTTTAATTTTTGACTTTGAGCTCTTATGGAGTATGCAATTATTGACCGATTTAATTTCCGATTAGGGTGCTTAGTGCTTAAACATCACACTAAATGTTCTTTAAATCGGGTATTTAATATTTTCTAAATTTTCCTTTTTGCTGAGAAAAAATAGTATTTATAAAGAACAAACAAATTAAAAATTTCATAAATAACTTCGTATTCACTTTTAATAAATAATCATTTTTATAAGCTTAGGTATAGATATATTTATTATTACTATATTACATTATGTAGTTATAAACAAGTATAAAGGACATAAAAACAAATATTGAATAATAGAGTTTGATTGAAAGGTTAAAGATATTAAAGAAATAAATTGGTTTACGCTTAAACACACCTTGGAACCTAAATGTAGACAAAAAATATTGCTTCTCCCGCGCAAACATCTATAATATATCCCGAATCTATATACTATATACTACAGAAATTTATGGTACAATTCTATTAATTTATATTAATGTTTATTATCTTTATTATTATAATTGTAGGAATGTTTTTTATTAGTTTCATTAAAGCTATTTTTTAAAAAAAGGTTTTAGTTTATTTAAGTTAATGTTCAGTTTAATTAGGATAATGTTATAATTAGATTGTAAGTTTTTGATAGAAATCTTTATATGTGACAAATTACCGAACCAGTGGATTATTTCACTAAATATATTTAGTCAAATTAATTTCTTAGATTTTTTTAAAATTATTATTAATTGTTGATAACTTAAGTTCCACTCAAAATTTTTCAATGAAACCAAGCCTACAACATGCGCAACATGTTGTAAAAAAAAAAAAAAAAAAAAAAAAAAAAAAAAAAAAATCGATACAGTAATTTTAGATAAGCTTTTATATACAAATAGACAATCACATCAACTATTTAAATTACAATAAATGAAAATTATAAATAAAAGCAACGTATAAAATTATTACCATTTAGTCCGCTTGGACAGAAAATGGATGAGCGAAAAAAAAAAGCTCGCGGCGTTCATCTCAACGGCGGTCATGGGGGTCCCCATGACAATGGTATAGAAGTATGAATCCCAGGTAGTTTGCTTTATAGGGGGCCCCCGTCGACATTCGAACATTGGATTTGGGGGCGCCCCCGCAATGCGGGCCCGTGCGTGCCCATATTTACGCCACTGCGCTTTGATATTATTTCTTCGGAGCTCTGATATTATTTTTTATAAAATTTAGAAACATCAATCGGCTAAATATAGTAGGTACTACAATGAATACAAATGAAGAACAATCTACCTCCTATGATATTCTAAATTCCTGGCATTAAGAGCGTCTCATATTTCATGTCGTTCTTTGTGTGCCGGAAATTTCTTTATTTCTTCTGTTTCCAGAGCAAATATATCCTTGTTAAAATTAAATAAAAGGTTTGTTCCAACCAAGCAGAAGAATCATGCTCAAAGATGGATAAATTTTAGATATTTTTGTTTTTGTTTGGTTGGTAGTATGGTGTTTTAAAACAGCAGTTTTTTCATACAGTCGGATCCAAAAAGATACCCTAACAAACTAATGCTTCAAAATTTAAAATATAGTCGGATCTAAATACAACGAAATTGGAGGTGTCAGAAAAAAAATTGCTGTATAGAAATAGAAATTTCATTTATACAGATCTTTTTTAAAAATGAGAAAAAATGAATGTTTCTGAAAGAGCAAGAATTTTATCCCGTAATAATTTCACCCATTGCAGAACTGCTTCATCTACATCTTCATACTTACGACTTGTAGATCTCTTTTTAGAATCTACACTTGTTTAGTATAGTTTCAGTGGCGTATCCAGCGGCTAGGTCTGGAGGGGGCACATTCTAAGTCAGTTTAGATTTGGGAGGGGGGGGGGGAATTCGTAGTTGAAACAAGAAAAGAAAACTACTTATTCAACAAAGCAGCTGCTCCCCCCCCCCAAAAAAAAATATCCGCGGCCAAGTAACAATTACTGTTTTAGAACGTATTCGTTAGAAAATGTTATGTTGATGCTTACTCCAGTACAATACTTACTGTATGTCATAGGCGTCGTCTGCAGTTAATTATTGGGGGGATCCATGGGGAGGGGGGTCGGGAGGCCCTCCCCCGGAAAATTTTGAAAATTTGACCCCTCAAAACAGCGCTTTTATGCATTTCTGAGGTGAAATTGAATATGAGGTGAATGAAAAAATACGGCGTATTTTTTTTTTTTCTCTATCGGGTCTGGGCCCGTCTGGGGGGGGGGGGGGGGGGCATCTACCCCCTGTGCCCCCCCTGGATACGCCACTGTATAGTTTAGATATTGGATCCCGGTTTTTTCAAAATTGTAGGCACTGAACTCGGAGTGATTTCATATTTTTTATGGGTTACTTATTTGTTCTTCATTCCTATATCTACCTCTTTAAATTAATTTTTACTTTCTCATATAAAGAGAAAGTATTGTGATGGCGAGAAAAAAATTAAAACATTCTAAATTGTAGTCCATTTAAATACGAATCTAACGATATACGCCGTTTTCCCGGGAAAAATCTAGTTCCTGAGAAAATAACTAAACGCTGACGGAGAGAGGCAGGGCTCGATTCCCCACCGAAGAGAAGTTATTTTTATGATAAAATGTTCAATAATAAATACATTTACCTACGAAAACTAATAAATGGAAAAACACTGGGGTAGGTAATTATGAAATCGTATATATGAGAAAGTTTGTCTGAGTTATCTCGGACCGATTTTTTCTGATATTAATTATTTTCTTAAAAATCGTTAATTTTTAAATTGGGGGGGGGGGGGAGGGGGGTCCGGGAAAATTTTGAAAATAAGACTTCTCAAAACAGCGTTTTTATGCATCTGTAGTAGCATGTGTAGTTCGTTTGGACAAAAGTATGAACACAAGTATTTTTTATAAAAAATGTAATATACAAACTTAACAGTAGTATTTTTGTAACATAATAAAAGTTGTGCACCCATCCATTGTAAATTAAATAGATCAGTCAATAGACATTATGCAATACTACTTAAACTCTATAATAACCTTTGTCATAAACTATAAATCATTTAATATAATAGTTATGAAAAACAATAAAAACATTTATAAAATCTTTGTGTCCAAAGGGGTAAAAAAAATAATAAGACAGCGTTGGTTTCTCATTGCCTTGAAAATAATCACATGGTAGATTTTAGTCAAGCTAAAATTATAGACAAAGAAACAAACAATTTTAGTTCCCTCCCCCGTTTCCCCATAAGGAAAGGCCCTAAAAATGTGGAAAAAATAAAAGTAGTATACTTCTCTGTGAGCCAAAGATATTTCTGGGAGTTATTATAAAAGAGTCAAATTTTTGGTGGCTGTAACTACCCAAAATGTTTATTTTCTTGAGTGGTGTATAATTTTAGAGGTATTAAAATGCAGATCACAAATATACATCGCGTTTGCAAAATGGCGGTCATTTTACCCCCAAAAGAACCAAATAAGTGCATGCCTAAGATGCTAATATGCACATCTTGTTGCTCTAAGGTGCAACTTTTTATACATATCGTAGTAAAAAATGTGAATTTTTATGACCGAAGAAGCCCTTTTAGTAGCTTAATGGCAAGTACTCACATGACTGTTTTTTTTGCAATATTAAAATGTACAATTGGCAAATTGACTGTCAATTGGTGTGGCACACTCAGAGTAAGGAAGGGGTAGAGGGAGCAATGAGATTTGAAATGTGGTTCAATATGCGACACCCATATACTAAACCTCTCAAGCGAGCTCAATCCGAACTAAAGTGACAACTGCACGATCACGTGGTCACTGGTCCTTGTCTTATTGGTCTATACCTTGTCCTTACGTGCCCACAGACGGTTGTCAACAAAACCTTTAACCTCATCTTGTGCTTTGTTTGATTGTTTTATTATCGAAATGTCAAATATGTCAAAATATCAAATATGTAAGAGAAAAATCTGATGTGATTTCTTTAGAAGACGATTTTGTTTTATATAAGATTGCTTTTGGTTATATAGGAACTGGAACTATTACATGTTATTAACAACGTAACTGCCTTTAGATAATTAATTCGGTTAATAACAAACACTTAAGTACATATGTATTTATAAAGAAAACTGTATTAAAATATTAAATGTCGTAAGAAAATATCACATTATTCTTATCCTTATCAGCTGACATCAGATAAATTTCGAGTTTTTATCGAGATATCGATAGTGTTTCACCAAACTGCCGCTTGGGAGGTTTAGTATAGGGGTGTCGCATAATGAACCAGTTGTTGAGACCCCGATTCTTTAGTATTGTTCCCTCTACCCCTTCCTTACTCTGAGGTGGCACATAGCTTCCTCGCATCCTATGACGTACGTTATTGATTTTATTTTTTTACAAGCCATTATTGTCCAATTTATTTAATTTTCCCTTTTTTTTAAAACTGTCAAAATTGTTTTGATTTTTTTTACATTAATTGAAGTATCAATTTAGCAAAATTTAAGGAGCGCAGACGGCTGAAATTAATCTGAGGCCATCTGCAGATTATTTTCGACAAACCATCTAAATTTCATAAGAAATTAGATAAGTACTTTTAAAGCTAATATAGGTGAAAATAAATGTGTTTGTGCGCATGTGGAAGAGAACCAAATGAGCGCAGAAGGTTGAAACTTATATGGGACCAACAATGAGCTAATTATGACCTACCGTAACAATTTCATTAATAATCGGACGTGTATCGTTTTTTAGATATGCTGGTTCGCAAAAATTGAGCGACAGACCGACAGACAGATACGGGATACGGAACCAAAAATGTTCTCTGATGTCTGAAACGGAGTTTTGTTTTGGAATTTTTGAAATCAGAGACAAAATATTTTCGTTTTTCGGAACGATCACATAGCTTCCGTTACCTTCGGTAAGCTTGGAAGCAAAACCGAATTAAATCGGACGTTTAGAAATAGATGGGGCATACATGCAGATTTGCCTCACAATAAATAACATACTTGTTATTATTTTGAAAAGGGGGAGGGGGAGGAAACACTATAGCTCTATAGACTCTATTCTCTATAGCTGAGACATGCGCAGTAGTAGGTATTGATGAGCAGAGATGTGATAACCTGGCTTAACTGTATAACTAGTCTGGGAGTTTGTTTACAGTTTTCAAAATTGTTGTGAAAACTCTTTTGGAAACTCCTCATGGAAACACTTTAGGTTTGAAACCAAAACAGTTTTCAAAACGGTTTTGAAAAGTCATGGAAACGTAGAGTTATAGTTGGACTTATTAACAAATCGCTTTGGCTCAGTTTTTGTTACATGTCATGGAGTCATGGTGTATAATTAACGATACGTTCACTACTTAAACAGAGTCTTATTTGACAGAAGTAGAACTAAATCTAAATAAACAGGTCAAGTGTGTGCTAGTCAGCCCACAGCGAGGGTCCGTAGGCCACTACACTGTATAGTTTAAGTAGTACCCTATTGATGGTGTTTTTTAAAATGCTAAAAAGCTTCTTTGAACTATCCTATGGGTCTGATATTCTCAAAACACATAAACAAACTTCCGATAAAGTATTTTATAATATAAATACATAGAAAAGACCATAATTATAAAAAAAAACGTATTTTGTCAATAAAAAATATAATATTTTTTTTTTCAAAATTCCCAAAAAGTGGTATCTTTGCTTTTGGTCGAAGAATGTTCAGGAATTTTTTCAGATTTTTTGCACTTCACATAAGCGAGATAGAGGGGGGGGGGGGGGACACGTTTCAAACCCGCTTCAAACTCGCCTACTCTCGCCATATCAAAGTTATGACCAAATAATTATATATTTTTGTAATCAGCTCGACGTACTTTCATATGATACCCCTCACGGTGTCGAAAAAAAAAATTGTTAACCCTTAATTTTTTTTACCCTAATTTTAGTGAAAAATATTTTTTTTTAGTAGCTATATTTTTAAAATCATTAATGTGGATTGGTACAAGACACATACATGTCAAATTTCAAAGTGATCGGATGAAAGGTGTAGCCGTGAGAGTAGGCGACAGGACGGACGGACAGACACACGCAGGAAAATATAAGGGTCCTTGGTTTTGCCTACGGACCCTAAAAACTGAGGATTTACTAAATACAAGCTAACAGATTTTTGTTGAATCTAGAACGAGAATTGCAACAATAAGACTAAAAGATTGTCAAAGAAGCAGAATTATAAAGTCATTAACAGAAAGAAACACAAGTAGAATGCGTCCCTGCGTCTTCAAAACGCTAAGCCAAAACAAAGGGCATACGTAATAAAAGTAAAAGAAATCATTATAAAGTCTTTTGGCAGGATGCCCTGAAAAGGGCCAAGTTTCTTTACTAAAGTGTCATCCAAAGTACCTAGACTCTTGAAGATAAGATGAAGGGCTCACTTTTATTTACTTCTCTTAAAAGGTCGACGGCTCCTCACTTAACTTGCAAAAATAAATTCACTGGCTCGATTTCCTATTCATTGAGTAATAGGCAATTTGCAATACTTACAGATTACGTAAAGATACAGTCGGATCTCCTTATAACGTACTTCTGTACAGATAAAATCTATATAATAACAAATATATTTTTATGTCCCCATGAATTCTTCATATAAAAGTGTTTCTATAGAACGAAAATAATTTAAATAAGGATCAATATCCGACAGACAAACATTCTGTGAATTAATATTGGCGGTGTTTTTTGCATTCCTTTATTTTCTTTGATCCAATTTTAGGAGTTTCTTGCTGTCGCCACGGGCGTCGTCACCGGTGGGGACACGTCCCCTCCCCCCAATATTTGAGATGAAATAAAGAATTCAACCTAAAAAAGTTTAAAATATCTAACCCGTTTTTACTTTTCTGCATATATTTTATCATTAATTATATACTATTCATTGTAGGTCACTTAGATAACATGTTACTGTTAACAGTGAACAACTAATTCAAATCTGAAGATGGCTATATTAAGTAGCCAAAATCTGTTATCAGTTATTAAAAATAATTGGCGTGAAGACCTAGAGTCTCCTCCCCCTCCCCCTTGTCAAAATGATGACGAATATGTTATATTTTGTGAGGGGTAAATCTGCATTTGATAATATCAGACCCATAGGATAGTTAAAACTAGGCTTATTAGCATTTTAAAAAGCTTCGTCAATAGGTAGTACTTAAACAATACTTTGTTGCCTACGGACCCTCGCTGTGTGCTGACTTGCACACACTTAACCTGTTCATTTAGTCAAGAAATAAGCCAAAGAATTACCCCCTTACATGGTATTTAGGAAATCCCTGTATAGTTCAATTAAAGTGTATTGAGATAGATTACATACAGCATCTATAGTTACTAAAGATCGACCAAGAAGTCATGGAAATCTGAGGAGTGCGCTAGTGTCGTTTTTTGGTGTCATGTATAGTCAGTTTTTAATAAAATAGACCACTGTAAAAAAACACAGTGTTGTTCTTTTGTTATTAAAAATTTTATTTTTGATAACTTCTATATTTTTTTAATATTTTTTGCAACAGGCAACACTGTACCTGATAAGAAATCACTAATAATATGTGATAATATCTTTATATTATTATTTATTGATTATTCACAATAACATTCTTTAAATTTAAATCGATTTTCTTCTTTTTTAATCTCTTTTTTTCTTCCTCTTTATTTCTGTGTTTGATTTGTTATTTGTTTTATTTCTGTTTTATTTATTACTTTTTTTATTTCTGGATTTTAGTTGTTACTTTTTTGTGAATTCTTTTTGTACTATTAACTCTCTCGGATTGTTTTTGGCAATTTTCTCTTTGGTAAATTAAATTTCCTGGTATTAATAAAAACATGGATAATTACACGAATTCAAAATTAGGAAAAAAGACTCTTCATAGTCAAGGACGTGAAATAGTTTACAATGTGTATTTTGTATTTTAAACACAACATTGGTGGGAGTGGCAGTTCAACAACAGAAGTACCTATCCATACAGATATTAATTGTAATGGAGAGCAATTATTTTTATAATAACAAATTCATATTAAGTTTGTTCCAGCCCCGTTATTTGTAGCGTCCTTTGCATTTGCATTATCCCGTGGATTTGTGGATCGTACAAAAATTGTTTAGGATAGTTGTGACTATAATTCGTACTGTATAAAAAAAGTCCAGTCATGCACCATGACTTAATGAGCGAATTTTCAAAGAAATCTGCGTATTATTGGCTTATGATAATATAGGAAAATTTTGGTTTAGAATTTGCATGGGTGAAAAACAAAATTGGTACTCAGGGGTACGGGGTACAAAAGTCAAAATAGTATTTACCCTTCAAGATGCATGTCGTTGGAAAGCTCTTTAAGAGTTCAGTAATTGTTGTTATGTACACTTTTATCATATTTTCATATAAAAGGGGGGTAAAATGGAAAAAACACGTTTTTATGCTATTTTGGACCCTAAATTGTAAAAATTTGACCCCTAAATGAACTCCAAACATTCTGGCCAACGAAATCATCCTTTCTTTTGATATTATTGACAATTTAAAATTTGTTTGAAATTTTTAAGTGCATCCTAAGGGGAGATATCGTCTGGAGTGACACATATATACATATATACATACATATATACATACATACATAAAAAAAAGTGTTAAATTTTAGGAATCGTTTCAGAATGGTCTAAAACGGATTTCCATGGAAAATTTTTTCAAAAATTCGCATTACAAACATTTTGAAGCCATTGCAATAGCGTAATTTTCTTTGAAAATTCGCTAACAAACAAAACAGGAAACCTAATAGATTGGAAACCTTCCTGTTGTTATTCGTGAGATTTGATATAACTGCGCATTTCATACAAACTAGAAATGGGTATTGCCTTAGCACCCGACTATACTAACTTCGGCAATACTCGGAAGTTCCGACTTTAAACGAAGCTAAGCTTTCAGTTTTTCCCGTGTTCATGACTTCTTGGTCGACCTTTAGAGCATATTAGTATTGTACAATTTAGAAATCAGCTGTATCCTTTGGGTAAAACATGCCTAAATTAGGTATACTTTGCCATACAGTAATAATAATCTTTCCTCTGAGGTTATAGACTTTACATTAAACTTTTCCATTGTATTTAAGTTCTTATATATATATTTTTTTCTTGCAGAGTATTTCGAGACCCATCCTTGATGTAGCGGAGAAGCTTTTTAATACAGGCTAACAGAAGTCGTCTTTGATGAGGCCGAGTACCAGGTGCCCAGGTGCCCCAATTTAAAAGGATTATAAAGGTATTTAATTTTAAATTAAATAGATTAAAAAAAAAATACACGTTAATGCTATTTCCATAGGAGAATGCCGTCTTTTTCTCTTGAACCTTTTGAAGCCATTATTTTTTTTGTTTTCCTGCTTTAAGTGTTAAGTTTTTTGCTGTCAACAATCAGTTAAAAACAATTCCTAATAGTCCAGGAAATAGTGTGTATTAAAATGACCGACTGACATCAAGCTATAATTTTGTGTAATTAGTTAATCTTTCGGTGTCATTTAAAAATATGTGGTTTGCTAAGCTCGTCTGCGGGATTTCTTTGCCATAGGCTTGCATCGACAAGCAAACCTAGCATTTGCATTGCATCGAAAAGCAAACCTAGCATTTGCATTGCATCGTAAAGCAAACCTAGCATTTGCATCGAAAAGCAAACCTAGCATTTGCATTGCATCGTAAAGCAAACCTAGCATTTGCATCGAAAAGCAAACCTAGCATTTGCATTGCATCGTAAAGCAAACCTAGCATTTGCATCGAAAAGCAAACCTAGTACGAGTATTTGCGTCTACAAGCCAACCTAGCATTTGCATCAACAAGACAACCTAGCATTTGCAACGTCAAGCAAACCTAGCATTTGCATTGCATCGAAAAGTAAACCTAGCTTTTACATTGACAAGTAAACCTAGCTTTTACATTGACAAGCAAACCTAGCTTTTACATTGACAAGCACACCTAGCATTTGCATCGTCAAGCAAACCTAGCATTTGCATTGCATCGAAAAGCAAACCTAGCTTTTACATTGACAAGCAAACCTAGCATTTGCATCGACAAGCAAACCTAGTATTTGCATCGACAAGCAAACCTAGCATTTGCATCGAAAAGCAAACCTAGTACGAATATTTGCGTCTACAAGCCAACCTAGCATTTGCATCAACAAGACAACCTAGCATTTGCATTGAAAAGCAAACCTAGCATTTGCATCGTCAAGAAAACCTAGCATTTGCATAGACAAGACAACCTAGCATTTGCATAGACAAGACAACCTAGCTTTTACATTGAAAAGCAAACCTAGCATTTGCATCGACCGATTGAGAGAGAAGATACTGGTAATTAAGTTAATGTACCAATAGTTGATGATTTTTCAATGACTTCCCAATTCTTTTTGATTTTGACTACGTTTATTTTCTCATTTATTATAACTCTTTTTAGCATTGTTATTTATTTATTACTATATTACTTAGTTTCGATTGGCTATTTTTTTATACCTGTAGATAGACTCCGAACTACAATTCGGAGCTCATTATATTCTTAGTAATGGAATGAATGATGTATAATATAGTCCTGATTCTATTCCTTGAAGGCTTTGAAAACAAAACTATTTAGGCATTTCATTTAATTGCTAGGCCTACATGATTATAGGAAACATATGCCACTAATACCTAGCATGAGCCTAGTAGAGAATGAAGGCTAGTTACATATATAGTTGTATAAGCCCTTTGGCATGTCTCCTCCATGGACTGCCACGCTACTGAGTTATTTAGTTTTTTAATCTGTGTGCAAGGCCAAATTCCAGCAAGTATGCAGTGTATCTTTACTTTACCCAACTAACCCGGTTTTCTCAGACTCATATCTCCGCTTTTTCTTAAAATAGGCTTTTGAAATTTGAAACATAGCTTAAGTAACTTAGGACATTATAAACAGTTGAGCCCTTAATATTAAGCCTTTTCAACAGGGGAGAGTTTCAAAGTTTGCAATTATTAGACTCTCTGACTAACTTTCTCATTCACAAACTGGCAAAATGTTAAGCAATAAAAATTAAAGAGCAGTGTTGCTCGACTCTTGAAAGTAGGAGTGAAGTCAGGTTATGGACTAAAGAAAGAGCAGATTTGTCAACAATATAGAATAGATATCACTAGTTGGCTTGGATAAGCTACCTTTTTTCGCTGGGAGTCTGGAACATGGCCTTTTATTCGGTTAGGTTTATAGTTGGGAATGAGAGCCAGCGTGGCCGTGCGGGTTAAACCACGTCTGCTCGGCCATCACTGAATCTTGAGTGGAACGAGACGGGGTTCGATTCCTCGCCGTGACACTCTGATTTATATTGCTCACTATTGATCACATCATACTCGCTTCGGTGGTACAAATGTACATATGTATGATGTGTGAAGTGGCTGGAACTCTCTACCGCGGGGCGTAAAAAGGGCCTAAGTGATGGCCTAATTGCAAGGTTCGAACAAGTGGTTCGTCCTACCCGTTCTAGTAGGAAGTACTAGACTACTACTACTACTATAGTTGAGAATAATTCATTTCTTAGAGAAAGAACCAATGGACTGACGACCATTTTAATATTATTTAGATAAATGGCATCAGGAGTTTGAGAAAAGGGTTTTGAACTTTAGAGTATAAAAAAGACAATGACCTTTATAATTGCAGAAGAAGAAAAGAATTAGATGTCTAGACAAGGATTAGAAATTGTGAAATTCTCCAAATACTTCTTCACAAAAAATAAATAATTGCACGAATATCATCCAGCTCTTAAAGACCTTAATGAAAATAACAAGAAAATAGAAGATATTAAAGCATATTAAATTAAAATATATTTGAAAAATTACGACCATACTAAGTACTTTAAGAATGCTTAGGTACTCTTCCGGTTTTAAGCCAAAAGTTTGAGAGCTTGACTCTTACAGGAAAACAATCAATATGGAACTTTACAATTATTATTTTCTATTTATGCTTCCGAGCTTACCGAAGGTAACGGAAGCTATGTGACCGTTCTGAAAAAAAAAAAATTAGATATATATATATATATATATATATATATATATATATATATATATATATATATATATATATATATATATATATAATATATATATATATATATATATATATATATATATATATATATATATATATATATATATATATATATATATATATATATATATATATATATATATATATATATACAGGGTGTTCCAGCTCAACAGGGACACAGAGCAGGGTGTGATTCTATATCAAATTTGCTACCAAAAATGTTACATTATCACATGTCCTATCGACCTTCGTTTTCGAGATATATCGATATATATATAGTTTCGATATATTTGTGAATTTTGCAATAAAATGCACTGTAACTCAAAAACTAATATAGCTAAAAAGATGCGGTCTTCACAGTTGGAAAGAGCATTAAATTCCCTTCAATAAACCCTAAACATTTACTCGTGTAGCTCCATTTGAAGTGAGAATACAACCATTAAAAACTAATAAAATATTTAATTAAAAATGACAACAAAAATATGACCCTCCATAACTTTGTTGTTTGCATAGTCAACATATATTTCTGAATAGCTTAAAAACTACGCCAACTCATAAGCTTTCTAACGACGTAATATATGCTGTACTCAACTGAAAAGTATGGAACAGAAAAGCAAAAATATTGCGAAAAATTCGCTAAAAAGTTGAATATTGTTTGTTGAATAAAAAATTAATTCATTGATATAATTTTAAATATCGTTTTTACTTAACAAAAAAATGAATTGTGCTGATTGCAACTGTTGTGAGCAATTTTTTTAATGATATAGACTAGTGAGAAAATGAGGCTATAAATCTTATATACAAGAAATAGTGGTTTTTAGTGGTCATTAAGATGAGCTGTAATATTTTTTATTATATTATACATTCTTTCGCTTGTTTCTCTCTCTCATTCGCAGTATTTTTACTTTTCTGTTCTATACTTTTCAGTAAAGTACAGCATATGTTACGTCGACGCACTTCTGCACTTCAAATTTGACTGTGCCCCACAAGTAAAAATTCGTCGGGTTAAGCCAGGTGAGCATGGTTGCCAGATAATAGGTCCACTTCGGCCTATCCAAAGTCGAAGGAAATTACTATGAAGCCAGTTTCTTATGTCTTTAGCATAATGAGAGGGACAACCACCTAACTGCAACCACATGTCCTGCCTTCATATTTCAAATCTTAATAAAAATATAGTACATAGTATATACATAATATGACATATACCACTGAATCAGCATAGGACGTAAAACATAAGAAGGGGGGAGAGAAACAAGCAAAAGAATGTATGATATAATAAAAAAGTATTTTAGTGAGCAACTCATCTTAAAGACCAAAAAAACACCACTAAAAACCACTATTCTTCTTAAGTAAAAACTATATTTAAAATTATATCAATGAATTAATTTTTTATTCAACAAAGTATTCAACTTTTTAGCGAATTTTTCGCAATATTTTTGCTTTTCTGTTCCATACTTTTCAGTTGAGTACAGCATATGTTACGTCGTTAGAAAGCTTATGAGTTGGCGTAGTTTTTAAGCTATTCAGAAATATATGTTGACTATGCAAACAACAAAGTTATGGAGGGTCATATTTTTGTTGTCATTTTTAATTAAATATTTTATTAGTTTTTAATGGTTGTATTCTCACTTCAAATGGAGCTACACGAGTAAATGTTTAGGGTTTATTGAAGGGAATTTAATGCTCTTTCCAACTGTGAAGACCGCATCTTTTTAGCTATATTAGTTTTTGAGTTACAGTGCATTTTATTGCAAAATTCACAAATATATCGAAACTATATATATATCGATATATCTCGAAAACGAAGGTCGATAGGACATGTGATAATGTAACTTTTTGGTAGCAAATTTGATATAGAATCACACCCTGCTCTGTGTCCCTGTTGAGCTGGAACACCCTGTATATATATATATATATATATATATATATATATATATATATATATATATATATATATATATATATATATATATATATATATATATATATATATATA